>JAUCMX010000022.1:13963950-14363950 GCA_033459395.1 Hemibagrus guttatus | reverse complement strand
ACACTGCTCAATGTCCAAGTTCACACCATGGTTTAGGGGATGTAACTGGATTTCCTTAACCAGTTCAAAAGTATTAACTAGGTTAACTACAAAAGGCTGTTTTTTCAAAATGTCAGATTTTTTTTTTTTTTTTACATTTTCCATCCGACCCAGTTTGTAGATGTATAGTTTGGGATATGAATTGTTAACTGTCATTTGGGGGGGGAAAGACATTTTTTGTAAATTCCAGTGATTTTAAAGTGCCAAGAAATGCCATTCATACTGTAGGATAATTGAGTGCATCCTTGACCCCGGGGTAATTACTGGTTTTACACAGATCTCTCCTGCACTCTGAGCTTTGAGGTGGTTTGTTCGCTTGAATATTTGCTTTGATCCCCTCTCCCTCCCTCTCTCTCTCTCTCTCTCTCTCTCTCTCTCTCTCTCTCTCTGTCTCTCTCTCTCTCTCGCACTCTTTCCATCCTTCCCTGTATCGCAGTTAAGTGGCATTGACTGGCAGACGGGAGTGTTTGTCTATTCCCGGGTTTTATTATCAGCTTTTCAATGGGACTGTCGGCAGAAGCGTGTCACTGTTGAATGTCTGCGTCTGTCACACACCCAGAGCTGCGTTGTTCTCACCAAATACAGAGACCAGCACATGGGGAAAACCCAACTTACTTAACTGTATATAACTGGATAATGTTTAGCAAGTAGTAGTAGGGGAATTTTATTCTTTTTGTTTTCACATGTACTTTGGAGGTTCATGGTGGTGATGTAAAAATCAACACAGAACAACGTGAAACCTTTTACAACCTTCTTTCATAAGCAGCTCCAGCTCCTGTGGTGATTTACAAGTGAAGGTCAGCCCTCCTCATAAGGGAGGACTTAAGCTTCCTCAGGCACATCAGATTGGTGTCACTGGGCCACCAGCGTGTTTAGATGGAAATAAATCGCTTGTTTGGTCACAGGTTCAGTGCTCAGTTTGCCTCCACTTAAGGAGTGAAGGCGGTGGCTGTCAATCTTCATTTTAATTGAGAATTGTGATTACAGTAATGCACTTTAATATATATACTTTAATATGGTGTTGTTTCCATAGCAACAGCTTACACAGAGATGCTGTGTAACCTGCACTGTAACCTGCTGTGTAACCTGTGTAACCTGCACGTGAGCAGGTTAATAAAACTGTTGATGTGCTGAAGTTTAATGGGGATGTTTATTTATGATTATCGGGAAGAAGTCTCCAGTGTCCGAGCTTTATAACAGTTAAAGCTGTTTATTTGAGTTTTCTGACAGGACTTTACACTTTTTCTTTCAGGTGATAAGGTGCATATTTTGTCTTATTAACTGGTGAAAGTAATAACATTAAGTGACGGCTTTCGCAGACATTATACACCATTACATGTAACTGTATAAATTTTTAAAAAATGTGAAAAATACCCAGGTACTTAGGGATGTTTAGTGGTTAGCACATTTTCTCACACTTCCGGGGTTGGTGGTTCGAGTCCCGCCTCTTCAGGGTGTTTGGAGCTTACGTGTTTTTTTCTATTGCTTTGTGGGTTTCCACTGGGTACTCAAGTTTTTTCCACTAAGACATGTATATAATGAACAATAATAGATGTAGCTGTTACTTTAATTGTTAACAAAAAGTAGCTGATTTGACAGCTGTTTTTTTCCTCGTAAATATATTTACAATTTTTGGATTTTTTTGAAATGAAACATCTATATAATTTTGCCTAGCATCTGCAATGCTTGATAAATTCTCCTACTTGTAGGACGGCTTGTCTGGTACATTTGCTCATATAAGTATACAAACTAAGACAAACTGTAAAATCTCCATGACAACCCTAAAAATCTTCTTTTTTTTTTAAACTGGTGTTTAGCTCCACTGACAGTAAGAAAGATGATTTCACTGGAGAAATCTCTGTTTGATTATTTGGCCGCTTGTTCAAAATGCGTTGTCCTCCATCCATGAAATCCATTCGTGTCTTTGTATAAACAGAGAGCACATTATTGAGCGGTCTAAAAACATGTCAAAGATTCATGAGAAGCAAGTCATTTTTGAACATAAGACATTTTCTGCTTTCCGCTTTCTCTTGGACAGCGCCAGTGTTCAGTGCGAGTCTGAATGAGTCTCCTACTGATCTGAAGCCTGGACACAGTCAGATCCGTCGGAATGATGTGTTGGGTTAATGCCCGTTTCCACAGGGGTGCAAGTGTGTGTGTGTGTGTGTGTGTGTGTGTGTGTGTGTTCCAACCAGTGGCTTTTATTTACCTCTTCCCAATCACAGCTTCCGCATGTAACCAACCGAACATCCTCCCTCTGTGCCCAGGCTTTGAATTTTCTGGAATGTTCTCCAGACCTTCAATCAGAATAAATGGAGAAAAGTCCTTTTGCAGATGTGGCAAAGCCTAGTGAAGCTAACTTCTGTGTGTGTGTGTGTGTGTGTGTGTGTGTGTGTGTGTGTGTGTGTGTGTGTGTGTGTGTGATAACAGTAACCCCTCCACCCAGCATATTTATGAGTGAACAGAGGTTGTGATCTGAATATTAATGCAGACATGAGGCAGTGAGCCATGGAAATCATGGCCATGTAAACAGCCTCAAAATTGCCTCCTTTACTCGACGTTTTGTGTGTTTCTGAGGCTGTGTAAGGAAGCCTTTTTTTAGTATATCTTTTCAACCTTGGGTTTAAATACACATGTATATGTTACTGCCTTTAGCGTTCTCTAGTACTCAATGCACAGAGTTTGATGCTTTTACACAGAAATGAGTCTCAGCCACAGACACTCTGCCCACAGGGTATAGAGCATCTGCTACACTTCATGCACTTTTCTAGCCAAAAGCTTCAGGATCTCGAAGCTTGCAGTCTGATTGTATGCATTCTACACATGTGTGTGTACGCCTGTGCCAGTTTCCAGGTTTTGGTGAGTAAATGTGATTCGCACATTAATAATAGACAGTGGGAGAAGATCTGTGATTGGTCATCCATCAAGTCAGAAGCATTGCGTCTTGCGGTTATTCTTGGCTACGTTTAATTTTCTAAGTCTTTTGAAAAAGAAAATCTGACAAAAAAACTGAGAGAGCAATAAAATATTTGCTTAAAACAGTGTGATAAAAAGGAAATTTCTCATAAGAGCCTGGGGACACACCCCATTATTCATCCTCAGAAATGCATAACATGAAGATTCCCGTGCTGACCGGCATCACCAGTTAGTACTGTAGTGGAGTAAAAAAAATGTAATCTGTTGCAAGAGATAATGAAATAAATAATGAAATCCCTAAAAAAAGTAAATCTGCAAGTGAAATGGATGAAGTTTTACGGCTAATTAGTAACATTTCTTGACATATAACACGATAAGTAATCCGATAGACTGGTAAACAGTTTGGAATAATGATTGTAGTCCATAATGAGCAAGTCGTTTCTTTATTTATAGCTACGTTTGACATGTAAGTACAAGGTGATTAATAGTGCTTGGAAGCTAGTCTGACAAATCGGCTTAGGAAAGAAAACTAGCCAAGTAGAGATTCTGGGATTTTTTTTAGATGGGCATGTATGGGATATGTTGTCATGAAGTTGTAGTCCATGCTTCCAATACAGCTTAACTCGTACCATATTGTAACATATTATCGTAAAAACAGAGCATGGGGATTTACAGACAGAAATAAAACATGCATTATCCCTGCCAAGTGTGGTGGTGACACCGCTCGACCATGCATGCCCGCTTCCTGTGGCTCTACTTGGCTTTGTGCCCATTCGACCAAGTCATTATGGGAACACGAGTACCGAGACCCTGAATGACTAGAGAGCTGCACGTGTATGTTTTGGCTGCAGGTCAGAGTCAGGAAATATGGCACTATTACCAAAAAAAATATCTGCGTTTAAGAAAAAGTCACATTGGTTTTCTTGCCTTTGTTTTGGTCCAGTCGCGGTGACGCCTTGCTGCAGGATAGCAGAATCTCGTAGCGTTTTTACATTTACTTAAGAACTTTTTTGCTTGTGATCTAAAAGTTATTAATTGTTATCGGCTAATTGCAATGTCAGGAGTTAGATTTATTTGTAATTATACCAGAATTCTCAGATATTCTATAACAGCGAATCAATAATGCAGAGGTTTGAACGAGGTGTAATTTATCAGTATTTATATAACGACAGCATATACTACACAAGGACTTTTATGGAAGGTGTAACAGCCCAGAGTATACCAACGCCCAGAGTATATAGGCTAGGCTGTTTTATACCCGAGGTATAAGTTAGGCTAGGGCAGTTTATACCCCTCAGGCCAGAATATATCCAACCCCCTCCCTTTTCCATGTAACAAGTAGATTACTATATTGCCAGAAGATAATAGGCGGTGTTAATGCGGATCATGCAGTGATCTCACAACTGCAGATATTGATAAAGAGTCTATCAATTTTGGGCGCACCTATAACCTCACAGTATTTTAGCAACTCAATTGCAGTACGAGTAATTTAAAATATGAAAAGCTAGATCAGGAAGTTTAAGATGTTATTATTACCCGGTTAGTTCTTTATAACACTTGTTATAACACTTAGTTATAACAAGCAGTTATTTTGCATGCATGAAGACCTTAATGGGCCTCATTTTAAAAACTTTATTATGGAGACATCACATAATAGTTAAGGATTTAGTTTGCTACTAATTGTAATGGGGATATATTCTGGCCTAGGGGGGTATAGTTTAGACTAGCATACTTTATATCCAGAGGTATAAAGTAGGCTTGGCCCAGTTATACCCTGAGATTATTCTGGATTTGCCCTAACTATACCCTGGGTATACTCTGGGCTGTAGTAAAGCTTTAGCTTATGGTTTTCTGATATGGGAAGATATTCAGGACAGATGATTTGCTCTTTGCAGTTTCTCAGTAACGATAAGTTGCAAAGTTAATGTTTGTAGCTGCATTTAACATCATAGCTACGTATAAATTAATAAAAAGAAAGATGTGTCATTCTTTACTTAGTGGAATTTATATTTTTGGCACATTTCTGTGGTATATAAAGTGTATATCATATAAAGTGTATGTAAAGTTGTATCAGAGGTGTACAGTTAAGTTTACTGAGCGACGTTTCTCTGATTGGTATCAAAGCATCAAGCTGTATATACTTCTGTTTCGTTGTATTAGCAATGTGTTTTCTCAGAGAGTTTTTTTTTTATCTTTTACATCTTAGTTTTTCACTTTCTCTATCTACGCCCTTCATCAAGCCTGTGTGTATTTGTGTTTGTGTGTGTGGTGATGGTGGTGGGGGTCCGCCCCTTCAAAATTTAGGCATCTGTGGCACAAGGGGGATCATTCAAAAGGTCAAAGGTTGTTTGCTGAGGTTATTTTTAGGGTTTTGTTGTCTTTTAGTGTGCTATGGGGGATGGGATATAAAGCTGTGGGATTTTTTGTTTTTCTTTTTCTATTACTATTGAACTCGACTGGTTTGTTTCTTGATCCGCTGGCGTCGTTTCACAAAAACATCCGTTTTAACACCTAAATACGGTCTCTTTCTCGTCTTTGTCTGCTTGTTCTGTCTAGTGTTCAGTTTCTTCATTGCTGACTTCTTTTTCTTAATAAAGACCAGAGCCAAGCAAAAGCTACACAAGAGTCTCGGAGAACTCAGTGCACCCCTCCTCCCTAACACACACACACACACGCACACACACACACCCACCCCATCATCATTTAGAGCAGGGTCATCCTGGGTTACACTGTTAACGGCTCAAGGTTTTCATTTCATTTCCTATTTCTGCAGCCTCCTCTATAAAACGTTTTTTAATCATTTCCAATTTTCATTTCTGTTTTTTGCTTCATTCAAGTTATTCTGAGATCATGTACTTGCTGTTTATTTTACTCAGGATACACGAGTTTAGAAGCGGTTATTTAGAAGAGGAACCTTTCACCCCGTGCTGATGTTCCTGAAGGAAACGCAGAATTAACAGCAGTGATCCAAACTTAAGTGGATTACAAGTAATCTAATGAAGTGGGATGTATTATATTGCCAGTAATGAGAAATGAAGCTCTGCAGACTGTATTATGTGGTCGTTTGCCTCACGCAAGCTTTGGTAAAGTCTTTCAATTAGACTTCCAAGAGCATTAGAGCTGTGCAACACAAGTCATCATAAATCTCTCTTTGTTGAATAGCGTACTTAATCTACTATATAATCATTACAAAATATTTTTAATGCAAAATGACTTACAAAGGAGGCAGGATGCCATCATGATGCTGAGAATCAACCTTTTCTGGGATCTAGGATTTAAACTCTAAGCATATTGTAGGTTGTATAATGATTTAATCGCCTCTACACGACTTTACAAGCGACATGTAGTTCAGTTGTTCCTCTTTAACTTTGGAGTATTCTAGCATTAGTTATCATTCAAAATACATCGAAAAAGCAGTCTTTTTCTCTCTAGTAATACTCACAATGTAATACTCATACATCGACATATAACTTTCCTGCAAGCCCTGCCCCCTTTCCCCTGAATCTCACATGCTCTCGACTGGGCATGCTTGTAAATATGAAATAAAAGCTATGAAAGTCAAACAGTTAAGGCTCTGGGCTATTGATCAGAAAGTCAGTGGCTCCAGCTTCAGCACTGCCAAACTTCCACTGTTGAGTCCTTGAGCAATGCCCTTAAACCCTCTCTGCTCCAGGGGCGTTGTATCATGGCTGACCCTGTGCTCTGACCCCAACTTCCTACCACACTGGGATATGTGAAGAAAAGAATTTTGCAGTTTTAATAGTGAGGATAATTATAAAGGGATTAAATGTGCCGGTTCCTGAGACGGTTATCGTTTAGACGCATGTAAATTATTGATATGAACAGCAAATCACAAGTGAAAAATGTCAGACAGCCGAAAGGAATATACTAAAAATGTTTGCTAATTTTTTTGGTACTAATTTATACTGATGGATTTTTAAAATGATTTTTGGGAAATCGACTAAAATTTAAAACCTCCATTTATTTTATTTTATTATTGCCACTGCCTACAAGTAGTTCCTGACTACAGTATACCCTCCCTCCTAGACTTCTCTTAAACCTGATGGTGAAAAAGCTAGTTTTCCTGCCTTTTAATCACTTCTGGTCTATTAAACAAAATCAGGTCTCTGCCTGAGCATGAGCATCTCAACGTGACAGATGTTGATTAGTGTGTATGTGTGCGTGTGTGTGTGTGTGTGTGCATGGCCAATTTCACACTTCTGAGGCCTGTGCCTATAGATGTATGTGCCCTAGTTTTTGTGGTCTCCACCTACCCTTGACCATCAGCACCCCAAAAAGATGGTGTAAGATTTGGGTACCATAACCACATAGTGTGCCATTCTTTAAAAGTTGCTCTGTCCGTACCATGCTCATATTCAGGCACGGCTGTCCTCCTCCGCTGTATAGCATCTAAGAACAAGCGCAGTCTCTGTATCTGACTGATGTCAGTGTGCAGCAGAGAAAGAATCGAATACATGGTGAGTTTCTTCTGACACGCACACATACACACACCAGAATCTGTATGATCTCACACTCAGATGATAGATAAGATGAAAAGTACTAGCAACTCTGCAGTTTAAACCAAATGCTACGAGTCAAGATGCCATTAGCGAGATAGATCAGACGCTACTCATGCTACGTGCGCTCTGATGTCTCTGGTAACTCTGGCCTCAAGCAAACCGCATGGTGCGTATGAATTTATAAAAAAGGAAGAGGCAAGACACCAGAGAGTGAGAAAGCAGCACAGTATCCATCATACACAGTATCTTTGAGATAAGTAGCTAGAAATAATGGGGAGCAGGCTGCTTTGTCTAAGACTGTGTTAACATCAGGTTTGTTGTGTTAGCGGGAAGCGAGGGTCGTAACGTAAAAGACCAAACATCAGATTTTTGATACGAATAAAATCTCTGGTGCATAGCTGGTCACTCCACAGGCTTTTGATAGGATTTAGATCTTCTTCTTCTGAAGCCATTCCTCAGCGGTTGTTATTGTGCTGGAAAGTGACATTTTTTCTGATCTTCAGCTGTTTTGTGCCAAAATAGACCGGTATCAGTAGATCGCTAACCATAATTCCTTCTATCTTGAGTATCTTGAATTCCCAGCTAATAAAATCAGCCTTATATCATGATGCTGCCACCACCATGCTTCACCGTGGGTACAATGCTCCCTGGATAATAAACTCTTTTGTTTTTCTTTTAGAATGATCATGTGTCTAGAAAACAATAACATTCTGTATAAGAACATGAACAATAATACAAAAATAGATCTAAAATTTAAACAGCTTTCTGTGTTATCACTATATGAAGTATTTTGTGGGAAAGGGTTTACGCTAGTGGCGCTCTGCAGCCATGCTCAACAGAACGATGCAAATCCTCTCTATCTTGAGGAAAAAATGAGTTGCTTCCTGTTCATCCCATCCTCAGAGACAAGGCTTCCTCCTGGGATTCACGTTATGCCATTCAAAATGCTGATGCTGATGCACTTGTGTGCTTGTGTGACCAGTGAGCCTGGCTCTGTGTCTATGTTTATATGACAACTAGCATTTGCACATCTATTTTTATTTACCGTCAATGCAGGTGAAGAGTAATGTATATGTAAAGGGTTTGAATGAACGCAGTAAGATCAAGAGGTGTTCGATAGCCAGTTAGATTTGTAATATCATTAGGTTTGTGTATAGTTTGAGACATCACTTACACTTCCGTTGTGTACCTGAGTGATGACACTCACATGTGTGCCAGTAGGTTGCCAAAACCTTTCCTATAACACAATGTCTCAAAGTGTTTTATTCCTCCACAGCAATTTGCCAACGATTAAGGTTTTTGATCCATTTGATCCATTGTTGTTGTGCTATAACTTTAGAAGACTTTTCTATATCAAGAAACAATTGCTGTGAGGAAGTAGAATGGGTTTAGAAATCTGACTACACTGGCAACACACCTTGAGATGGATTAACGGCATCTATTCATGCTAAATTATTACTTTTTACCTCAAAACCAATGACTAAAAGAACAGCAAGGGGCCGACTTACACCCAGTCCTATAAGTAATCATACACCGGTGTTATATTACCTCACTTCCCAGTACAACACACACAGATTTAATTGTCTATACATGTATATATGTACAAGCAAGACAAATTTAAATTTATTTCTTCGGCACTCCATCAATAAGATTGATCTTTTTCACTCACTTTCACAACCATACTTGGCTTGCAAAACGTACACCACATGAACAGGAAGTCAAGTTCATTTAGATAGGTGAAGTAGCATTTGGCTCATGCAATCAGTGATCGCGCCTTTTCTTGTAAGCCTCAACCACAGGATGTGAAGTGACATGAAAAATGATTATGAAAAACACAAAGATGAAGAACACAGTGATGAATATGAGCTGATTATGACTGAGCACATCACCCGGTGATATAAATACACTGAAGTAAGATACACTGAAATGTCATTCTTTGTAATCAGGATCTAGTCATAATGTACACAGTTTCAGAATGAACAAGCAAAACTCAGTGAAGCAGCTCAGTTGAATTAGTTAAAGTTAGAAATGTCCCACAATGACATGTGGCATCATGAGAAAGTCTTTTTCTTTCCCAGCTGTAAGAAAGCAAAGCATCAGATCTAATACACTATATTTCCAAAAGTTTTGGGACACCCCTCTAAATCATTGAATTCAGGTGTTGTTTTTCAGGGGTTGAGCTCGGCCCCTTAGTTCCGGTGAAGGGAACTCTTAATGCTTCAGCATACCAAGACATTTTAGACAATTTCATGCTCCCAACTTTGTGGGAACAGTTTGGGGATGACCCCTTCCTGTTCCAGCATGACTGCACACCAGTGCACAAAGAAGAAGTTGCTTTCGGCTGCTCCCTGTTCGGGGTCGCCACAGCGGACCGACTGGTCCGCACAACAACTTGGCAAGTGTTTTACGCCAGATGCCCTTCCTCCCTGCAACCCTCCCATTTTTCCGGGCTTGGGACCGGCACTGCATCCAGTGGCTGGGGTTGAGGCATTGGCTGGGAATCGAACCCGGGCCTTCCGCATGATAGGCGAGAAACCTACTACTAAGCCACCAATGCCTCCACACCAGTGCACAAAGCAAGGTCCATAAAGACATGGATGAATGAGTTTGGTGTGGAGGAACTTGACTGGCCTGCACAGAGTCCTGACCTCAACCCGATAGAACACCTTTGGGATGAATTAGAGCGGAGACTGTGCACCAGGCCTCGTCCAACATCAGTGCCTGACCTCACAAACATGCTTCTAGAGGAATGGTCAAAAATTCCCATAAACACACTCCTAAACCTTGTGGAAAGCCTTCCCAGAAGAGTTGAAGCTGTTATAGCTGCAACGTGCAGGACAACTCGATATTACATTCATGTGCATGTAAAGGCAGACGTCCCAAAACTTTTGCCAATACAGTGTATTTCCGAAAAGCTCATTCAGTGATTTTGACTCAGAAGGAAAAGAATGACAGAAGCCAAGAATACGATTTAACATAGAATTTACCGAATACAGATTTACCAGCGTGACTAGAAATAAAGAGAAAGCAGAAGAAAATTTTGGCTTGAGACGGTGTATTAGGTCTGTCAGAGCATGTTTTCACAGGTTGAATAGTGTTTGAATTCTGGTAATATTTTTATAGTTGAATCTCCAATTGAAAGATCAAGTCTACTGAAATATTTAACATTTAAAATAAACATCATGGCTGTATATTTTCACATATTTTAAATGACCTGTAAGATTTCCTGATCTAGTCCTGAGGCTAAATCGTAACTCATGTTCTGTTGAGAATAGTGTTGGTTCTGCACACATTATTTATCACACTATTTTATTAATTGTAACACAAAACTGTTACTCGCTTCATACAGTTGATATAGTGAAGGTTTCTGTGAGATGTTTGTGGAAGGAGTCTCCGCTTTCAGAGCTTTGTAACAGTCAGAGGTAAAGCTGTAACATTTCAGACGCGGTCCAGGCCTACACATAAATATTAGTGGTACACATAAACACATGCATAAACATATGGTACACACACGCATGAGCGCACACATACACACACACACACACAGACGCCTTCATCCAGAGCGACTTACAAAAGTGCTTTGTAGTCTATCAGAAACATCCTCATGCAAGTTCAGTAGGTCACACACACTCACACACACACACACAGACACACACACACACAAACACACATTCATACAGATGCACACTCTGTATCATCTTAAGTTAGCTCTGAGCCCATTTTGTGGGGCTTGTGCATGTGATGATGTCACTTGTGTTTGTATACCCGCAACAAGAGAATATTGTGACAGAGGTCTCTGTGTGTGTTTGTGTGTGTGTGTGTGTGTGTGTGTGTGTGTGTGTGTGTGTGTGTGTGTGTAAATGACAGAGGGCTGAATTGCTCCACTGTTTGAATCCTGTGTGATCTCAGAGAGGGAGAGCCTCATGCTCTCTCATGCCCTTCACTGTGTGTGTGTGTGTGTGTGTGTGAGAGAGATAAGACGTTGTAATGACGTGTATATTTCATTTTGTGTTGTTGTTTTTAAAGTCAGTGGCCCTCTGTTTACTGTGTCCTGTCTGACACTGTGGCTTGTGGTGTGTGTGTGTGTGTGTGTGTGTGTGTGTGTGTGTGTGTGTGTGTGTGTGTGTGTGTGTGTACACCTCTGTTTACAGAGGTATATCCTGGGAGCCACAAACTTGTACACACTAATCCCCGTGTGTGTTTCTGTGTGACACTTTCCTCACGACTGCATGCTGCAGATTTAGGGATTAATGCACTGATTCTGACAGACAGCAGCCTTCAAGCTCTTCTCTGGTGATGATTATTATAAAACAAGATGAAAACCCCAGACGCACATTTACTAACTACTGAAAGCTCCTTTTTTTTTTTAAATCCACATGACTTTGACCTCATGTGATGGCCACACACACACACACACACACACACACACCTACACTTCAGCATGAGTACCATGCTTTGTCCTCATGTTTGCTTTCACAATAGCTAAAGTACTTCACAGGCTGAAGAGGTCTGTTGTACTCAGGGATGCCTGTTCCATCAAAATCAAGCTGTTACACTGATGAAACAAAGAACATCCCTTTAAGCTCGCCTACTATTTTTCACCTTACAAACACACTCTCTCTCACACACACACACACACACACACACGTTTCATCATAAATGATCATGTTTGCATTGAATCCCTGCAAGTATTGTGTTCTCATAATTTGCTTTAATTCCAATAGTATTATGTAATAAAGTGTTATATCTATGTAATAAACACTCTTATAGGAAAATAATTAACGTCATACATCGTGTTTTTGACATTAAAAAGACAATAAAATGCAGTTTGTCAAGAAGAATTTCAACACGCTCTCCATCCTGATGTCTTTCCCGTGTCAGAAAACTTACAGCTTTATCTCTGGCGCTGGAGACTTCATCCATCTGTGAAATAAATATGAAATGAGTGTCTCTTCACGGAAAACTTCTATAACACATGAATTAACATAAATTCTTCTTCTGAATTATTAGCTGCGACTATAGAAAAGCATTCGAACGAGTGTGTTGGGATAAATATGTCTTCTGAATTACAGCAGCTGCTGTTCAAGATAATTAATCATCCAGTTGGATTGTAGTTGGTGGGAAAATCACACTTCTGGAAGGTGGAGATACGTCACTGAATATGACATGACATTTACACACTTATTATAACATCTGTTATAACAAGCACTGTTAGTGTCAACACATCGATGTTACACTGAATTTTGTAGATTGGTAGATTGATATGAATTTAATTTGATTGCCTGCATTTAGGTTTGCTTATTTTAGGTTTTTTTCACAGTGTGTTTGAAGCCGTTTAAAGTCCATTAGACTGTGGTCTGCTCCATTAGATTGTGATCTGTTCCATTAGACTGTGATCTGTTCTATTGGACAGTGATCTGTTCCATTAGACTGTGATCTGTTCCATTAGACTGTGATCTGTTCTATTGGACAGTGATCTGTTCTTTTAGACTGTTATCTGTTCCATTAGACTGTGATCTGTTCCATTAGATTGTGATCTGTTCCATTAGACAGTGATCTGTTCCATTAGACAGTGATCTGTTCTATTGGACAGTGATCTGTTCCATTAGACAGTGATCTGTTCCATTAGACTGTGATCTGTTCCATTAGACAGTGATCTGTTCCATTAGACTGTGATCTGTTCTATTAGACTGTGATCTGTTCTATTGGACAGTGATCTGTTCCATTAGACTGTGATCTGTTCTATTAGACTGTGATCTGTTCCATTAGACTGTGATCTGTTCTATTAGACTGTGATCTGTTCTATTGGACAGTAATCTGTTCTATTAGACTGTGATCAGTTCCATTAGACAGTGATTTGTTCTATTAGACATGGTTTTCTTTGCAGAGCAGAATATTTTATACACACACACACACACACACACGTACACAGACATATATACACACATACACAAACACATGCGCAGACATATATACATGTACACACACACACACACACACACACACACACACATACAGACATATATATACACACACATATATGCACAGACCCATACACACATATATACATGTACACACATGCACAAACATGCATATACACACACATGCACAGACACATGCATATACACACACTTGTACACTTATTACTATTAGATCCAATGAGTATACTATGTACTGCCTTCAGTTGAGGCTGAGCTCTGGATGTGTTGTGTGGGGTGTGTGTGTGTGTGTGTGTAATGTAGGGCCTATCTAAGGAGTGTATTGATAGTCTTACAGTCTCATAGCGCTCTTTACACAAATTCCTCCGTTCTCTAAGGGCTCGCTGCATTCCTGAGTAGGAGGGCTCAGTACGCTGCTACTGCCATTCCTCCCCCTTTTGTAGCCACTGTGGATTTGTGATCAACAGACCTCACAACACACACACACACACACACACACACACATTTTAACATACCCCCACTCATCCAAACATGCTGATTTAGTATACCACAGCATGCTCAAATTATCATGTGATTAAAAAAAATCCAAGCTTCTCATAAATTTGGCAAAACGATGACGTTTTTTTTTCAGCAGAATAAATTTTACTGTTCTTTCTATCCATCTTTGCCTCCTTGCACTCTTGCTCTCGGCTCTTCCAAGGTTAAACCGATAGTCCAGGGGAAATGTCTCACACCTGCAGTTTTGATGTCAAGGTCAAAGCCGAGCCTGATGACACACTGTGCTGCATGATGAAAAGCAGGCCAGTGTGCAGAGAGACAGACTGTGTGTGTGTGTGTGTGTGTGTGTGTGTGTATGTGTGTGTGTGGGGGGGGCGGTTGGAGTGGGGGGGGGGGTAGATGGAGCTATGCCCAGTTATACCAGCATTCACATGGGGAATACAGGGGAATAGCTCTACAGACGATTTCTATCTAGTGTGTGTATGTGTGTGACATGAACATCTTGGATGAAAAGGGGGTTAGTAAATTATTTGTAGATTTTTGTTCTGGAAGTGAACTTCTCATTTAATATTTCACTGAAAATATTACAGATATACTACACTCTAAATCAATTCATATAAGAGATAAAGAAAGTGCTAGTTGCTGTATGGACGAAGTGTAATGCTAATATTTTTCAGCATATTTGGCATTCAACACATTCAGACCTGCACCATGGAGCTGAGACACTGGGACACTGACCTTGGAGTAGAAATACATGACCTGGACTAGAGTATAAGCTTTAGCGTGCTAATACACACTGGCTGCACATGGGCATCTAGGAGGGAGCACCATCTGCCTGCACTCTATCACTGGGTCAGCGTTAATCTTTCATACACATTCACAGAATTAAAACACTCCACAACGCCTCGAGAGCTTCTATAATAAGCGGCACTTACTGGGGTTGGTTGGCTACCAGATAAAAAAGATAACGTGTATCTCACGCTATGTGTTTGTGTGTGTGTAGAGCTTTCTTTGTAAGCCTTAAAAACAAGCAATCGTTGCCTTAAGTGATCGATCAATGAGATATAACTTGCATCGGTATGTTAATTTGTACAGTCTGTGTGCGAGTGTGGGCGTGTTGGTCGAACCAGTGTGTGTTGCATTCATGCCGTGTGTTGCTGCTCTCCCATAAAGCCTTCGTACAAACAAACAGATTAAGGATTATAAACATTTCCAGCGCCTCAACTATCCTCGCTCGTCTGCCTCGAGACCAGTAGACAACTGCGGCTGCATGGCAATCATTGGCACCTGGGAATCAGATTTTTTTTTATATATATATATATATATATATTTTAAATTACGCAAATCTGTTCAGAAATAAGATGAGCAGAAAAAGGAATGTTATGTTGTGTAAAGGCCTGCTTTTGGAAAAGAGTTGCATATAGCTTGAGGGTGTGTGTGTGTGTGTGTGTTAGACTGTTGTCTGAGGATCTTTTGGCAGCCGGCACTCCATGTTGGCGAGCACTTAGCATGGATCTGTTAAAAGAATGAGAGCTAAAGGGAGGGGGTCGGATGAGGGAGGCCAGGAGGAAAAATATAAGGAGAAAGGAAAGGAAGAAAATAATGTATCCCCTGGAAGCCATAAGGAAAAGTCTTCAGTGCAGTGCTGTGGTACTGTGTCAATCCTTAGAACCCTCTCAATCTCAGAAAAGGTGCTCTAGAGGTTGCAGAAACATTGTGGAAATATTCAGCTCCACTATGAGGTTCTGGAGAGATTCAATGACTTTGCTGGATTTGCACTGTAACTGTATAATAGACAGGGGGGTTGATGAAGGAGGGAGGATGTTGATTGGTTGGAATTGCTGGGTTTGATCAGTTGGACTGGTGCTCGGAGATCCTGTCAGGTCTGTATTGGGTTTATGCTGCGGTTTTCTCCGCGTCCAAATGTTGATGCTTGTAGGCTGGATTGGGAGAAGCACACAGAAGTATTGGATGTTTGCAGGGCGCCAGGTCGGCGCTTGGATCCGTGTGAGAAAGTGTTCTGTGCTGCTCCTGGATGAGACACACACTCTGTCAATCCTATAATCCACTCCTAGCTTTATTAGTTTTCGGTATGTAAACAGCTAATGTTTGAAATGAACTGTTGAGAGTCGATGCTACAACAATAGTTACAGTGTCTGATCTTTGCTATCTGCTCTATGAGCGTGGAGGGACAGTTGTATCGCTTCCAAAATGATGAGCTAAGCTGGTTCACATGCTCCATTTTCCATTTCTAATCATTCTGAATACATTCACCAGAATTATTAGCACATGTTCTAAAACTGGCTTAAACAACAGGAGAAAATGTTGAAAATGTGGTTTAGTGGTTAGCACGTTCGCCTCACACCTCCAGGGTTGGGGGTTCGATTCCCACCTCTGCTGTGTGTGTGGAGTTTGCATGCTCTCCCTGTGCCTCGGGGGTTTCCTCCAGGTACTCTGGTTTCCTCTCCCGGTCCAAAGACATGCATTGTAGGTTGATTGGCATCTCTAAATTGTCCGTAGTGTGTGAGTGAATGAGAGTGTGTGTGTGTCCTGCGATGGGTTGGCACTCCGTCCAGGTTGTATCCTGCCTTGATGCCCAATGACGCCTGAGATTGGCACAGGCTCCCTGAGAATAGATCGGATAAGCGGTAGACAATGAATGAATGTACTTTTAGATCACATTTTAAATAAATACAACAAATTATAATGGTAGAAATCACTTCATAGCACATCTCATGTTCTGATCTTGACATGTATTATGCGTTTTCACTTCCTGGTTCTGTCTCCACCTCTGTTTTTCCATTGGTCGATTTTCCCCAATGTGTTCATCTGTTTTTAGTCTAGCCTTTGATTAGTCTTTCTATTAATAGTCTTCGATGTGTTTGTATCTTGGCAAAGACTCTTTAGGATAATCTGCATTACCGAGCCAGTGTTCCATTACTTTTGTTATTATTACGGATTACCCTCTTCTGACTTCTGATCTTGCCTGCAGTTATTTCGACCATCGCTCCAGACTATGGAAATGATTTGTGGCTTACTTTAAATAAAGACGGCGCTTTACTTTGCATGCTCATGTCCTGCTTCTAAGTATTGCACATTCCAGATAGTTGTTGAAAAACGTTTATTCTCCGTCCTATTTAATTTTTGTTTGAGGTATAAGATGTGTTTGTTTGAGGTATAAGATGTGTTTGTTTGAGGTATAAGATGTGTTTGTTTGAGGTATAAGATGTGTTTGTTTGAGGTATAAGAGGTTGCGCATATGGGATTTCCTCCTAAATATGAGGTTGCACAGACAGTTTTTAAGATACAGGAATCGAGTAATGGATGTAACAAACAATATAAAAGCAGATAAAATAACATTAAGCACAATTTGGGATATGTTAAAAGATTTCACGTGGGTCTGCGTTCATAGAGAGGATGGTAGTAACGGAATGAAAAAAATCTCATGGATAAAAGTTTAGATAAAAAGAAGTCTTTTGTTTGTCACATATACATTACATTACAGTGTTAAGAAGCACAAGGTCAGCCATGATACACAATACTGGCAATAGTTTTGGGACACCCCTCCACATCATTGAATTCAGGTGCTGTTTTTCAGGGGATGGGCTTGGGCCCTTAGTTCTTGGGCCCAAGACATTTTGGACAGTTTCATGCTCCCAACTTTGTGGAACAGTTTGGGGATGACCCCTTTCTGTTCCAACATGACTGCGCACCAGTGCACAAAGCAAGGTCCATAAAGACATGGATGAGCGAGTTTGGTGTGGAGGAACTTGACTGACCTCAACCTGATAGAACACCTTTAGGATGAATTACAGCAGAGACTGCGAGCCAGGCCTTCTCGACCAACATCAGTGCCTGATCTCACAAATGCGTTTCTAGAGGAATATATCGCACCTTGGAATTGGGGCCAAGACTAAATTAGAAAGAAAATGGATGAAAATACAAAACTGCACCTAAAAAAATCGAAACATCATTCTTTATTAATGTCAGCGAAATACTTCTTTTCTCAAGCGTAGCTAAAGGCTTCACTTGATTTAACGTTAATGCATCAACTTTTTTTTTTTTTACAGCATCAGCCATTTTCATTGTCATATTTTCATTACTGTGTCATATCAACAGTACCTGGAAGGTAAATGCATGAGTTTTATAGCGGCACAACGATTTGATTGACATGTTTAGTAGTCATTTGGCTGGAAACTAGAGGAATTGCTCCGGTACTAGAGTTCAATTTCCAGATTCTCTTGATTATTCCTCTACTGCTGAACAAAACACACACACACACACACACACACACACTCACTCTCTCTCTCTTTCTGTATTTCATTTTCTCTCTATTCCCCCATTCCCCTTCATGTTTAGCTTTTATCTTTTTTCAGTCTGTTTTATAAATCTCTCTCTCTCTCTCTCTCTCTCTCTCTCTCTCTCTCTCTCTCTCTCTCTCTCTCTTACTGCCTTCTCAGCATTTCTCCTTTTCTCCTTCCCCGTCCCCACTGGGTTCACTCTTTCATAGCAACAATGGCCATGTGCCCAATTGCAGCCGTCAGCTTGATTTTCAGTCTGGATCTAATTACCCAATTCCAAGAGTCAAAGAAGGACACAAAAGCTCTGCTAGTAAGAAACGTGCCTCTTTTTCACCGTCTCCATCCTTTGCTTCGAGCTGATTAGTTGCAAGTAGTTAGCTCACGTCGTTTAGGATGTAACCGACACCAAAAAGTTATCTGTTTACTCGAGATGGCTTCAACACAAGCACTGCATGCCATTTACCTCTAAAAACCAATTCCGATCTTGTTAGCAAGACGAATGGCAAGAGATCACATGTCGTTTAAGTAACATCGTAAATCACTGGTTGGGTTTTTGGTCCTATAAACTCAAGCAGTGGCTGGATTGCGGTTCTTTTATAGTATCAAACAGTTAATACATCTAGTTCCCATTGGCTACGTTGTTGGCTATTGTACTCAAGCCAGGTAATTATCAGAGATCATATAAAAGGTTGAGGGAAAATTCAATTCAGAAAGAATGAAAGAAGAGCGAGTGCTGTAACTGCAGGACAGGAACGAGAAATGAAAGCAAAAGGCTTATTTTTTCCCGAAAGAAACAGTGCCATTGTATGATGACTGTACACCAAGATATGAGAAGGTGTGAAGAAAATCACAGTTTCAGACAAACGTGTGAGAACGTACGCAGAGAGACGTGCAACTGGCGGAAAATCTGAGTGTCGTGACTCAGGGGTCAGACAGGAACACTTGTATGCATGTGGGCTGACGGATGAATGGTGTTTGTGTGATTTTTTTTCCTGCTTTTTCTTCTGCATTTGTTTCTTTCTTTCTTTTTATTAAAAGACAACACAAGCACAAGGACCCCTGTGAAAAATTCAACCAGGTCTTCTGTAATCAAATCAACCCGTGGTTTTTTTTTGTTGTTGTTGTTGTTGTTTTGTGTCAAAGTGGAAATTTCACTTCCTAGCTCTTCTTTCGTTTTCCTTTCATCCGTCATTCGTAATTATGTTTACTTCAAATCTCCTGTCTCGCTTAGCGGACAAGAAGTTCTCCTCAGTTCACTGATCTGGAGCGATGCAAGAGGAAAAAGGAAACTTTTGACATCCTCCATTTTCTGTGTAAAAATCGCCCCACCCCCACCCCCACCCCCCACCTTACCCCGGCTTTTAATTCCTCTCTAAAGACACTTTAATAACTTCCTTTTATAAACAAACTCTTGCTGAGCCAGCTTTGCTGGGACTGTAAGGCATCTAAAGGTCACACTGCCATCTACAGGCAACATTAGGCGCTCAATACACACATACACACTGTACATATGATTTAAATCCCATTTCACACTCACACACTGAATACCAGATGCACAACTTCACTTAATTATGTGCCACTATTTTTTACATTAACTGCACATTTACATGAAGTATTTGCCCCCTTCTAAAACTCTCACCCAAAACTAGCATCACAAAGCGAAACTAACTCGTAAGCTGTTACTGCCGATGCTTGTCGTATAGATTAGCCAGCACTAGATGGCACAGGAGGTGTACTAACCTCACACCCTTCCCCCTGCCCTGTGCACACTTCCTGACCCTTTATAACGTCCAAATATCTTCTAAACAATCAGTAGTGTGATCGTTAATGTACAAATCAGTAAATCCACTAAAGATAATGCCATCAACTAGTTTTTCTGTCACTTCTAAATGTCATAACGTTCCAAATTATTGAGTAAAACATGCAGATTTGGGCTAATTTGTAATGCAGAAAAATGCAGTATCTAGTTGTATATGTTGTATATGTCAGTACAGATCGTTTCTATAGTAACAGCTGGCCATAGGGATTTGTATAATACTTAAGTAAACAATGTGCTCTGATTTAGCGACTAAAAATGTATTATTTAGGAATATCACACAAGCAAGAGTGAAGTTATACTGAGTATTTGACGCATTTAGCCAAAGTGGATGAGAAGCAGCTTGTTAATATTTCCTGTTAAGTTCAACATAGAGATAGAGACTCTCTGCATCATGAAAATAAATGCACATGTCAAGTATGAGATGTCGCACATTAATGAGGTAAAAATGAAGTAATAACACTCCGCCTATTGGGTAATAATCTAATTATTAAGGATTGGAAGGTGTTGTGGTATAAGAGGAATAAAACTGAGTGTTGTTTGAGAAAAGAATCAGCTTTGGTGTGTTAACAGGATCTCCTCCTGAGGCTCACAGATCACCTTGTTATCAATGATTTTGCTATAACAGCCGCTTCCAAGTGTTTATTTTCGTCCAGCGATTATTTTAAGTAGTATCTTGGAAATAGCGTGCAAAGCTACATACAAAACTCACTCCTACTCCTATAACGTATCCCTGCAGATCAGCCACATGCATTCAGAATAACGAGTTGTCCCGAGTTTCAGTTTTTACTGAAAGGTGTGTACACTGTTGCTAGTGTTTGTGTACTTCACCTTAACACCTTTTTATCAGCACTTTGTTGTTGTTTATTTCACTGTGTGTTTCTGTTTCTTAGAAATTTTGTGAGTGTGATATCCTGTATGTTGAGGTTTTTGCACTCACTAACACACACCACACTAACCTACTCTCCTGCCATAAGCTTGTAGTATTTTTACAGATGTTTGTGTGTGTGTGTGTGTGTGTGTGTGTGTGTGTGTGTGTGTGTGTGTGTGTGTGTGTGCATGTGCGTGAGACTCAAGTCACTCTGCTTTTTATGGCATGAGTGATGATAGATATAGTAAGTGATAGTCATTTAAAGCTGGGAGATAAAATGTTAAAACTTTAAAGAGGTTACAAGCAAATATATTGGCACCCTTTTGTAAAAGTGATCGAAAACCATTCAATTGCAGCTAAAACTGAAGCTATTTATAGGTATATTTACTGTCCACTTTAAAAGGAACCAACAAAAGTACACCAATCAGTCAATCGGGCGGCGGCAGCACAATGCATACAGTCATAGAGATACAAGTCAAAAGTGGACGGTGAGAGCATGTCTTGTCTGATCTAGTCTGTATTATACATGCTATTTCTTTACATATTGTTGCTACAAATAAGCAGTTTAGATGCTTTTTGAAGCTTCAGATTTTGCAGCATGACATATAGGTCTTGTGGCTGCTCATCTAATCCAAATCTTTTGCAAGAAACACAATCGATCGCTGTAGTCGTCTGGAACGAAGCATTTCTCATCATTTAAAAGCCCTTACATTATTTTTATATTTAAGTCTCCACAGTCTCGCCTATGTGTGTGTGTGTGGGGGGGGGGGGAGTGACCTCAGCTTGCCCTCAGTAATCCATCATTTTCCTGGACCAGGTGGTGAATAGGACACAGAGTTTTGATTGACGGCACTCGGTAGCCATCTCCATAGCAATGTTTCCTGCTTGGTTTAATTTCACGTTTATCAAACTGATCCACTCTGAAATCACTAAAGAACGTTTTACTGACAGAACAGCACCAACACGCGAGAGAAAACTGTGATCGTAAGCAGACGTGGATGAAAATGGCCCAAGCTCATCTCCTTCCTCGCCAGCTAAGCTTGGCGTCTTTTCCATTAGCATGTGCAGATTTGGCGTTATGCAAGGGGGAAGGGGGTTGGGTCCTTCAAGAGGCTCACAGCTGTGAAATGTTAACCAAATCCACATCAGACACAGGTCTGGCTCAGTAATGCTATGTCTGAGCTAATCTTTTGTCTCTGGTGCTGGGTTTGTGAGAGAATGTTTCTTATACAGACACCAGGGGTGAAAGATGAGCCTGATAAAATCAACACGGTTTATATGCTTCAGTGTTCTCTGTTTAATAGCAACCAAATTACCTTCACTGGCCATTAGAAATCTTACAGTGAGGTGAATGCATTCAGGAAAGATTGTTTCCTGGTGTTAGTGTCTCTCTCTCTCTCTCTCTCTCTCTCACACACACACACACACACACACACACACACACACACACATATATATATATGATATATATATATATATATATATATGTACACACATATGCACACACTGTATTGCCACAAAAGTTTTGGGACGTCTGCCTTTACATGTACATGAATGTAATATGGAGTTAACCCGCCCTTTGCAGCTATAACAGCTTCAACTCTTCTGGGAAGGCTTTCCACAAGGTTTAGGAGTGTGTTTATGGGAATTTTTGACCATTCCTCTAGAAGCACATTTGTGAGGTCAGGCACTGATGTTGGACGAGGCCTGGTGCACAGTCTCCTCTCTAATTCATCCCAAAGGTCTTCTATCGGGTTGAGGTCAGGACTCTGTGCAGGCCAGTCAAGTTCCTCCACACCAAACTCGCTCTTCCATGTCTTTATGAACCTTGCTTTGTGCGCTGGTGTGCAGTCATGCTGGAACAGGAAGGGGTCATCCCCAAACTGTTCCCACAAAGTTGCATGAAATTGTCCAAAATGTCTTGGTATGCTGAAGCATTAAGAGTTCCTTTCACTGGAAATAAGGGGCCGAGCTCAACCCTTGTATACATGGTTGTATACAAATGTATACATTTCTAAATTAATATATATCACTTTTGTACCACTTTCAATAACAGACATCACAAAGCAGCATAAATTGACATAAATCCAGAACCCTAATGACCAACCCTAAGGAGACAGCGGCACACTGAGATGACACGAGGAGAGGAACCAGACTCAAATTTGAAGCCCTTTACCTCAGACCTCATGATATCAAGATTATAAAATAAAACATTCCTCTTCTAATGATTTATAAACGTTTATACTAAGTGCACACACATTATTAATTGTGTTTAAACGATTTTCCGTATTTATGATACATGGCAGTATTTATGCTCAACAGGTCACGTTTACAGCCTCCAGGTCAGATAATCCACTCAAGAAAGGTTGAGACTTGGGAATAAACTGTTCCCTGGGAATGCAGTCATTATGGTGTCTGTGTGCCACCATACACATCAGCACCAAGTGAGTCACAAAGTGCAGAATCTCCATGTAGAGGAAGTGAATCAGGCAGGTCTGGAGGGCAAGAGTAGTTAGTGTTCCTTGAAAAAAAAAGCTTTTATGGTAAAAAAGGAACTGGCTCAGCATTGAACGTTCTACTTTAAAGCTTTGGAATGTTAGTTATTTACAGGAAGTGCTCACTTAGCCCTTGTTTACTCTCTGATGTCACCGTAGGGTTAATTTACTTAATTTTGTTTTTTAAACTCTGACAGTCGTTGTTGCTTTGCTTTCATGAATCAGATTAAACTAAGCCTTTCATTTCCATTTCCAGTATGAGGTAAAGCTGTCAGATATGTTCCGATGTTTAATTCATGATAGGGCAACGGTGGCACAGCAGGTACTTTCCCAAATGCCTCGCACACAGCCTCAGGGTCCAAAATCTGATTTTGTTTATTGCTCTGCTCTGTTTAGCCTCCAAAACAAGGATCCACCAAGATCCTGACCAGGATTAAGCGATTACCGAAAGTTAATAAATTAATAAACGAAAACCAGTTAGCACACTTTCCTCACACCTCCAGGGTTGAGGGGTTTGATTCACGCTTCTGCCATCTGTGTGGAGTTTACATGTTCCTCGGGGGTTTCCTCAAGGTACTCCGGTTTCCTCCTTGAGTCCAAAGACATGTATTGTAGGCTGATTGGCATAGATTCAAAATACCACAATGTTCAAACGGTTCAGAACAGCTGACGGCAAAGAAGGCAAGACTTTGCAGAGTGAATCAGGAAATTGGTATGAAGAAACAGAAGTGTCTATGAATAAGAAGTGAACTGAGTGCATGAATCCTTTATTATTGCCACACATACACTGTATTGACAAAAGTTTTGGGACACCACTCCAAATCATTGAATTGAGGTGTTGTTTTTCAGGGGTTGGGCTTGGCCCCTTAGTTCCAGTAAAAGGAACTCTTAATGCTTCAGCATTCCAAGACATTTTGGACAATTTCACACTCCCAACTGGGAACAGTTTGTGCATGACCCCTTCCTGTTCCAACATGACTGCACACCAGTGCACAAACATGGTTCATAAAGACATGGATGAGTCAGTTTGGTGTGGAGGGACTTGACTGGCCTGCACAGAGTCCTGACCTCAACCTGATAGAACACCTTTGGGATGAATTAGAGAGGAGACTGTGAGCCAGGCCTTCTCTTCCAACATTAGTACCTTACAGTAGTACCACAAATGTGCTTCTAGAGGAATGGTCAAAAAAATCCCATAAACACACTCCTAAACCTTCCCAGAAGATCTGAAGCTGTTATAGCTGTAAAGGGTGGGCCAACTCCATATTACATTCATGTGCATGTAAAGGCAGACGTCCCTAAACCTTTGGCAATATAGTGTACATTACAGCACTGTGGAATTCTTTTCTTTGCATATCCCAGCTGAGGAAGTTGGGGACAGAGCATAGGGGCAGCTATGATACAGCACCCCTGGAGCAGGAGGGGGTTAAGGGCCTTGCTCAATTGGCCAACAGTGATGTTGGGGCTTGAACCCTGATCCTCTGATCAGCAACCCAGAGCCATGACTACTGAATAAGGGCGTGAGCAGATCAGATGAGTTTGCGAACTCAGAAGTGGGTTAGTACAAAGGTGATGGGGATCTCTAGTGGTGACGAAGTGAAAGATAAAATATTAAAAGATTTTTTTGTTTGAATCCTGGAGTAACCACCAACGTCCATTTCCACTCCTGCCAATCACAGTGGCTCTAGCCAATCATGTGAGTCTTTGGAGTCTTTGGAGGGAATACAGTAATACTGAGTAGGCTGGCTTCATGTGTCTCAGAGGAGGTTTTCACACTGAATACATTTGCTGTGATTCGAATCTGAGTGTAATTGTTTCTCAGTGGTCTAGTTTCAGATTTCATATTTACAAATTTACATAGACAACACAACCATACTGGTCATGGTCCACGTGACAGCTTTCAGATTACCAGATTTTCACGCTCTGTTTCAGTGTGAAAACTTTCAGAGGCAGCATGTGTAACCTTCACCCTCCCTAGCTGGTAGCTGTTGTATTATAGGAGAGAGATTGCTGGAGGGTGGAAATTGGCAGGTGACTAAATTAAGGTGGGGGAGATGTTTTTAAAAGATTTTTATTGAGGGTAGAAAAATATCAAATGGTTCTGGTTATGTGGAAACAGGCTTTCTTGGGAGAGCAGCACTTAATAATCGTAATAATAATAATCTCAGGCATTTCGAGATGCACGAATGTACTGAATCCATTAAAAGCTTTAAAAGCCAGTAACATGATTCTAGATGAAACCCTAGATGAACCACACAGGAAGTGCTCAAAAAATGGAATATCTTCCCAGTTTATGGTGTAACTCTCACTGCATCCATCATTAGTCTGTGTATATTTTCAGCTAATCCAGTACACGATGCATTACATGCATCAGACGAGAAAATGTAAACTCGAATTAGCATCTTAACAGCCGTGTCAACATCCTAACAATGCCCGACTGACAGCTCTGTGCTTCATGATATAGAGGAGAAGCTAAAGACATGTGACAAATTGGTTTCTGGTTAAATATCTCATTTTTAAGCCGTATGTTCTGGTGCTTCAGATGCTTAAAATGGCTCTGTTTTTATGCTGGGTGTTAATAGGATTAGCCATTTGAAATCTTCAGTATAGTGGAATTCAGCTCTATGCTATACAGAGATCTTTTTAGTGTATACTCTAGAGCATGCAAAGCTGTTTGATATTTAAACAGGGAAAATGTAATAAAGGATATCTGTGTGTGTGGACTGAAAAAACAGAACTGCAATCAAAAAAATGTAAGCATGTTATATTCTTATGCCTTCTCCAAGGCGTTCCCAACTTCACCTCTGGGATCCGGTGCGCTTTAAAGGAAAACTCCAGCCTGAAAGCTGTACTGAAGCACTAAACCGTCATCTGGTTAGCGATTCGAATAGTGGTTTGTTGGTTTGGTGCTGTTTTTACTTCCTGTGAGAAGTTAGCACTTGGCACACGGCTAGCACATTTACAGCAGATTTTAATAGGAAAATAATTTCAACCTCAAATCTCAATCTCCTTAAAAAGCAAGAGCTTCTTCTCTCTCTCACCACTTTAGACGTTCAGCAACGTTCAGCATCACGTTCATGAGAAATCTAGTATAGAAAGAGTGGAGACTAAATAGACAAGACTAAAGAGCTCTCTTTAGGTTGAGATGAAGCGAGGGATAAATCCCATTAGCACCATTATGAGTAGGTCCTCGAAAGGCATTCTGGGTGGCGTAGAAAACCATTAAAGTGAAAATAGACCAACATGTTCAATAGATGGAGCGCTAAAAAAAAAGTCAGAGTAATTCCATCAGCGTTATGGTTATTATTTATAGTGTATGACCTGGCAGTTATTTTTAAAGGAGGGAATGGCAGAAAATCAAAGTAGCATAAAATAATTTAGGTGCAAAATAATGCATTATTTTAAGAGATTAAACATAAATATTTTTATTAAAATATTTTTTATTAAACATAAAAAAAAAATTTTATTCATTAATCTTCAGCTCCCTCACAATTTATTTAATTTATTTATATATTTTATTTATTTGTTTAATTCTTGAGATTTGAGGTTGTGATTTCCAAGCATTTTTTTTTTTTTTTTTTAAATAAGTGTCGAATCAGCGAACTGGAAAATCGGGATCACTTTTCAGAAGGAGGCCAGTCATCTGCTTCTCAAACCACATAGAGATCCACCCAGGTAAAACAGGATTAATTGATGACACTAAGGGCTTCCTGTATCACTTCGGCTCTGCTGTATCCTCTAATTAAATTTTACCAGATCCAGACATCATCATGAAGCTCATGACAGCATCAATCAATTTTTAATAGGGAGAGACAGTCAGGCACCCGAGGACCTCGAACGGAGTCTAACCACATTCAGCAAAGTCTGCATCGCTGGATATCGACACATGTCAGCTGGCTATAAAACTACTTTCATTCATACTGAATGCATATTGATGGGTTTATCTTTGTAGTTCATTTTGTTTGGATCAGCATTCAGAATATTTCTGTGCTGTACAGGGCTTGAAATTCTGTGCAGAACATTAGATAACTGTATCATCTGCGTAAAGTTGTTGTCTAGGGCATTTTAATTATTATACACTGGCTTGCATAAGCTTGCAAAATGATGAAAATGTACATTTGTGGTTATATAAGTTCTTACCTCATTGATGTGGAATCCAATCTACCAGAAGTCATATCATTAGAAATGAGACAAAAATCAAAGTGTCATGTGATCTGTTCCTGGAAGACTCTATGAGTGTGTTAAAGAACATGCCTAAGCAAACAGCATCATAAAGACCAAGCAGCACTTAAAAAAAGTCCAGTACAAAGTTTTGGAAAAGTTTCAGTTAAAAATATCCCTTTGATGTCTGAACTTCCTGTGGAGCGCTATGAGATCCATTGATTGAAAATGGAAAGATTATGGCACAAGATTATGACTTTGACAAGGGGGAGGCTGTCCACCAAAAGTAAGTGAGTGGGTAAGGAGGGGTCAGACAAACATTTGGAGACCAGCTCACGTCAAAATGTGGCAGTTTAAAGAGCGAGAATGCTTATGAAAAGCAATGTGTACTTTATATCATTGAAAATATATAGAATTAAATGGGCACAGAATTGACCCTTGAGGTACACCTTTCAGCTTTGGCACTTTTTGTGTAGTATTTATGATTACTATAAAATAAATTGATATTCTTGACTTTTAATTTTTTTATTTTTTTGAGGGAAGCATGTCTAATATTTGTTAACAGTTTTAAAATTGAAAACAGCCCCAGTAATTTGTCACACAAGGACAGGAGGCAGTTTAGTGTGTATCACTGCATCTGTTGTCACTAAGCCAGGGGAATAATATTGTCCAGTTTCTTTTTTCTTTTCTTTTTTTTTTCAATTCAGAGCCAATGGAATTCCTCAGAATAGACATGTGGCTTTTATAAGTGCCCGTTATTCTCGTTTACTTTTTCTTTATCCTGCTTTGTGGTGTATTTGGAAAGATCTGAACTTCTTTTTTGTATGTGTTTATTATTTGCAACTGTTATTTCTGTACAGTAACTAACACTATACAGATGCCTACAGTTTGTCAGACTGGTTTTTATCAGAGTGTATCCAGAACATCAGAGATTTGGGAGAAGTGCACGCACGACACTGACACAACAGATCCATGCTCCATTTTTCAGTAAATGAGCACAGGCTTTGTGAATTACTGTAAGTTGCTTGTAACTGTGAGCACTTGGTTTCTGCTTTCAGGGAAGGATACATTGCAACTGATTAGAGCGTTCGTGCTTCCATTAGACTCGATCGTGCAACCGTTCATGCTTTCTCTTTTTTCCCCCCTGCCCGCTATCCCATTATAACTTTTGTTTTGCGGTCAGAGTTTAATGCTGATGCATGGACGTTTATTGCATCAGTGGGATATCTACTTTTAGTACCGTGTGGTACCAAGAGATTTGCGGATTTATTGCCGTATTTTAGAGCACTCCAATTTGATGCAAGCTACAGGAAAGAAAGACAAGGATGCCTGCCTGCAAACCTGTAAAAATGACATAGTTTCTGTGACGGATTAACATACAGACGCACACACTTCACTTAGACTGCCTGAGAATACTTTGGTTTCGCTGCTCATTTTTTCCATGCGATACGAGACGTTTCTCGAGCAGTTACAAACATTTGTAAGTGTTTACACGTCTCCGAGACGGAGCGAGCGCAGTTTAGAAGAAGGCGAGGTAAGGAAAAGTGGTGTCTCTGGGACAGCGAGTGTATGTTTGATGTGTTTTGGCTATTTAATCCAGTCAGCTGATCGCAAGGGTGGTCTGTGATTGGAAGATCCAGTTGTGCACAGCTGCAGTGTAGGCAGATTTGCATGAGACAAGGCTGCCAGTGTCTCCTCCTCAACTCCACTCTGCCAGTGGCTGAGTGTGTGTGTGTGTGTGTGTGTGTGTGTGTGTGTGTGTGTGTGTGTGTGAGAGAGAGAGAGAGAACGGGAGAGAGGGAGTGTGTGCGTGTCTGTGGAAGCCACAGGCTCAAGCTCAGCTTCAAGAAACCAGTGGAGGATAGAGCTGCAAGATCTGGACTTCCAGACTTTTCTGGAGACTAATGATTGACGCTTACTTTGCTTTGTGTTATGGAACATGTTTTTTGGCTCAGACAATGATGGACGGTTCTGTGATGGTGCTACTTTCCCAAGCTGGAGTGTGAGAATGGTCTCCATTGAGGGACATCCTCAATGGAGTGCTGGTCTATAGTGTCCTGAGTCTTGCTGCCCTTTACGGTGCATCTTTTAGTCAAGATCTTGTAGAGGGTTCTCCAGTGACTGGTCTACATTTAGTTGACCACAGAATCTTGAAAGAGACCTCCACTGGAACAACATCCTGAGCTGGTCTCCTCTGAGGTGTGTCCTCGACTGGTCCCCACTGGTGTGCATCCTAAGAGCGGTGTCCATTCTGGTTTATCCTGGGTACTGGTTTCCACTAGTATCCCAGCCTCCATTTGGGTGCATCTTGTAAAGCTCTTGGTAAAGTTGCAGGGAAGGAGGCTGGTACATCAGGCATGGGTTGCACAGCTAGTGTGGTGCAGCTTCAGGCTCTCCGCTCGTTGATGAGAGGCAACTGTGCACGGACCTGCTCGGACCGTCAGGAACAGATATCCCTGGAGGTCCTACAATCATTGGATAGCGAGGTGGACAGCCGGCCACGTACCATCATTATCACGGTAATAAGATTTTGTTTGGTGTTCTGGAAACACAGACAAGATTTTTATCCAATTTTGCTCTCAGCAATTTCTGGAATATTCATTTTCACCAACAAATTCACCATTTGTTTTCCTTCTGTACCTGTTGTGGTTTTTTGTTGTTGTTGTTTGCTTCTTGGACTGCTTGACTCACAGACTCAGTATCTATATTCGCACTTGCCATTTTAGGAAGCTAATTTAAGGTAGCTGCGCACCACAATTTCCAAAGGAAAAGTGAAATGTGTAATATGGGGTTATATATTGGCTCTCAAAGAGCTGGCTGGTTTCTGTGTTGGAGATCTGTTGGAGAAATATGGGGAGAGAGCGTAATGTATTATCCAGCACTCAGAGCTACTTCCGGCACAGCTGACAGAGAGAGAGAGAGAGAGAGAGAGAGAGAGAGAGAGAGAGAGAGAGAGAGGGGGAGAAAGAAATAATAAGGCATGGCCAGGGGGATTAGACTATGGGAATGTGGGGTTCTGTGGGAAAATACTGCATCTGTGTTTGTGTGTTTTGTGAATGAGCTGCTCATCTGGGAGTCTGTGTGTGTGTGTGTGTGTGTGTGTGTGTGTGTGTGTAGATCATTTTTCTTCAATGAGTAATTGGTCACTTTATCTCAATGAAGCTCTTTAAATATTAAATAAGACACAAAAGTCTTGTAATTTGTTTGCCTCAAAATGAGTTGGAGTATCTGCTCACTTACTGGCTCTAGTCAGCTGTGCACAACCTGGATAAACAGCAAAAGTAGGTTATGTTGATTAATCACGGGAGGAAAGTCGTGTGAAGGAAAACTTGAGCCGAATCTGCTTCTCACATGGCACGATTGCAATGAATAAAGATGGTTATAGTTAATGATGGCTGATTCCCGGGTATGAAAAGATGTCATCATCGTGATGTAAATTGAGCATGTCGTGCCGCTCCGTCTGGGTTTCGCTGAACATATGCTGCTAATGTAGCTAACAAGTCAGGGAAGTCCTTCCAGTTTTACGCAAATTCTTTTCCAAAAATAGTTCGCCCATCTTGCCAATGTGGGATTTACTGGAGACATGAACATAACTGTAGCTAAACACTGGCATGTTAGTTTGGCAGCCATCTTGGGAAAACTAAACAATTGTTGTTGTTGTTATTGTTGTTGTAGTTGCTGCCTTAATACAGTTTGGTCTCCTAATTTGAGATCAGTGACGGCAAACCAGCCAAAAACAGTGCTAAAGCCTGTACTTTAGTTGACGGTTCCAAACAGGCAGGAAGGCATTAGATCTTTATCTTAGCTCCACCTCTGTCAGTCTAAACCTTATCCCCTTCTACATCTATGTTATTCAAAGAAATGTAATCTCCTGTAAAAAGGGGGTCAAAGCTTTTAGGTTGCATTTGCACTATTTGAAATGGACGCTTCTTTTGCTTTTATTTTGTTTTCTCTTTCCCACCATGTACCTTTTTAATCTTTTCTCATTGACCCTCATAGGGTGTGTTTTATTAGAAGCATGTTGCAGGTAATACATGTTAGCATTGAAAATTTATGGCATCTTAATAAATCATCCATTGACCATTTTGTGTATGTTGTGTGTCATCAAGTCTCCATCACTCTCTCAATTGCCCTTCCTTATGAATTTTCGCCTAATGCTTCGTATGCCTAATTTGCATCGGCATACGAAGCATTTTCGACACATGAACGAACGGAACGGAACGCCGGCTAAGTTGCGTGTATGCCCGTGAGCCGTTCAAAACTTGTTTGTGTCAGTGGAAAGCCAGTCAGCAGAAGCTGTTTGGAAAGAGTCAACCCACGATACCAACGTTGCCTTCAGCATGCATTCAAAAGCTAGGTGATTTTTCAGCCGTTTTTTTGTTGAAAGATCGGTGGCGTGGGTGGTCTGGGCTATTTTTAGCCCAAGCTTGGTGGCACGACTTCCTGTGAGGACCCTTGACATGTAATGCTTGGCTGGGGTCAGTTCTTTGTAAGCAGCCATACAGTTTACATACGCTTCGTATTGCTAATATTGCTAATATTTTTGGATGGTTGGAATGAATTATCTGCATTTACATTATTTCTTATGGGAAAATCTGTTTCGCAATACAAATTTTCCCAGAAATCAGACTGATTTCATAGTAACAAGATCATAAAGAACGGATCATCAGCTCCAAACAGCTCAAACAACAAGCTTTGCTAGGAATAATGGAAAGAAATAAGTCAAAAAGTAAACCTTTGTATCATTATTGACTCATTAAGGATGCACAATTTCTTAAAATGGCTCGTGTGGATGAACTGGTGGCTCAGCTGGTTGAGCGCAGCCTGGAAGCTTGTGTCCATCAGCGGCTCCTTATAGGTTACTGGTCAGACTTCCTCAGATTACCTCAGTGATTTCTGGGAGGGATTTCCAGCTCAACTAACCAGGAGTTGAGCTGCTATGCCTCAATAACATCCAAAAAATAATGGAACAGACGTGATTGGTCAGAATTTCTTTTGCAGCAGGCGGGAGAGGGATTAAGAACACACAGTCCGGCACACACTATTTCACTTCATACAAAGTGATATTATATTGATAAAGTTTCATTAAACCTAAAGCAACATATGAAAAGTCTTACACAATTTGACATTGACTATAGAACTAACTTTAGTCAATGAGTCCATGCGCATAATTCCTCATGCGTGTCAGATGATTCCCTTTGGAGACGCGTCAACAGAGATCCCTCTTGATGTGCAGATGTTAAGCTCTAAGTCTTGGATCATTAACATTAAATGAGAGCAAGCAGCAGAGTGGGAGCACTGGGCAGCTACATTTTGCACCAGCGACGGTTTGAGGTGAAATAGAGAGAGTGTTCCTTTAAATTTCACTCTCTGATGTCATCGGTGTGATCGGGAATTGTGCTGATAGGATTCCTCATTTCAGTACTCATGAAAGTACTCAAGGTTTACGAGAATGAAGAGAGCAGATGTGTGTGTGTGTGTGTGTGTGTTTGAGCCAGACATATGTGTGCCTGGTTGTCACTTACAACACAGAGACACAGAGAGCTGCCAAGTCCATATGCTCACCATCCCTTATCATTCATCCATCTCTCTCTCTCTCTCTCTCTCTCTCTCTCTCTCTCTCTCTTGCTCTCTCTCTCTCCATCTCTGCTGCTGATGCTTATACTTGATCAGGAGTGATGGAGAGCAGATGGTGCTTATTGCTCATTGTCACTGGTCTCACTCTCTCTTTTTCCCTCTCTCTCCCTCTCTCTCTCTCTCTCTCTCTCTCTCTCGTGTCAGCGTTTGATGAGTGCGACCGTTAATCACACACCCCTCGGCTTCTATTTTGATCCCACACAGCTGTAGTTTGCAGACATAATCAGCACTATCACTCCTCCTGCACAACAGGAGGGCAGGATGGATAGAATAAAAGGAGGGAGCATGTAGATGCTGCCTAATGAACAGGAAGAGGGTAAAGGCTAGAATTAGAGAGGAGATAGAGCTACGGAGCAATGGTAGAAGAGATGTAAATGAAAATAAGCAATCGTGTAGGAGACTTGTTAGTACTATTTTTAACTTCCCTTTTACAGAAAATCGTTAGCAATAACATGCTTGTCGTTGGTCGTTTTGGTGTTATCGGGATTTAGGAATTCTGCTTTGGAATCTGTCCGGTGTTTACTGTGATTTGTTGGTTCGTGTTTATGTCTTGTATGTGCTAGAGTGACAGAAATGTCCCTGAGCTATAGAAAGTAAAATGTAGACTTATTTATATGAGGTTGTGGCGTCCCAAATGACATACTACACACTCACACTATGCACTTTACCATCTAGTGTATGAATTTTCGAAGGGTCATATCATCTCATAAGGAGCACTTATATATTTTACTAGCCAAAAGTATAAGCAGTTTCCAACACATAATGCGAAATATAAATCATACTATGTACGTGAGCTAACTTAATAAGATGTTTGTAAGTTGTCTTGTCCACCGGAGTGTTGTCAGCCATCTTGAATAATTTTTCTCATCCAGCATCAGCACTGTTGCAGCCTGGTAGCTCCACCCCTCTTCCTCTGCGTAAGCAATGCTGCGAGAATTAAGTGCACTAAGTGCTCAACGTTCCACATTTTCGATTGAATTAAAATGCATTTCTTATTTTTGTTGGAATGTTCAGTCGGAACACACATCGTGTATTTCTACTACACAATGGCACAAAATAGTGTGCAAGGGATTTGTATGGTGGCCAAGAAGTGCAAAACAAAATAACAAATCAGGAGACAAAATAACAAAACACACACACACACAAAAAAAAACAAATCAGGAAACAAAATAACAAATCCGGAAACAAAATAACAAATCGGGAAAAAATAAAATAACAAAAAAAACAAAAAAAAAGAATCAGGAAACAAAATAACAAATTACAAAACAAAATAACAAAACACACAAAAAACAAATCAGGAAACAAAATAACAAACATTCCACAAACAAACAATCCACATTACACTTCTGACAAACTTGAAATTCATGTTAGTTATAAACTCGTATCTAATCATCACCGTGTTTATCATCGTATACATATGCTGGTCAGTCTGGGCTGCACAGAACAGCTGTTATCAGTGGTAATCTGACCTCTTTCTCACAGCACACTTTCACAGAGGAATGGAAACACCATTTTTTCCCAACCATTCTGGCTGTACATTCCAGTAGTGTGTATGGCAAAGCCTGACCGATCTGTAATTATGGTAACTTATGTGCTAACAGTCTGCTGTGTTTGTCTTGTGTGACGAACCCGATACCCAACTCTAAACAATTGTCATAAGTTTAACCCTTTTTACCAGTCAACTTATGGAACACTTTCAATCAGTATAAACAAATGAATTATTTTATCGCAACAAGTCTGATATGAAATGAGTCAGGACTCTTTTGGCTTTTGGTGTGAGACGTGTGTTTTTCCATCTGTGCGATAACCTTAGACAAAATTTTAACACCTTTAAACTTTAGCCTCACTTGGGGCATCTCAGAGAGCAGAAATGGGTTTGGTATGACAATTTACTTTAAAGATCAAAACATTTGTGTGAAAAAATGAACCATTTTTGTTTTTTTAGAACTTTTCTATGAATACTCTATATTGCCAAAAGTTCTGGGACACCCCTCCACATCATTGAATTCAGGTGTTGTTTTTCAGGGTTTGGGCTTGATCCTTTAGTTCCAGTGAAAGGAACTATTAATGCTTCAGCATACCAAGACATTTTGGACAATTTCATGCTCCCAACTTTGTGGGAACAGTTTGGGAATGGCCCCTTCCTGTTCCAACATGACTGCACACCAGTGCAGAAAAAGCAAGGTCCATAAAGACATGGATGAGCGAGTTTGGTGTGGAGGAACTTGACTGGCCTCAACCCCGATAGAACACCTTTGGGATGAATTAGAGTGGAGACTGCGAGCCAAACCCTTTCTCCCGGTTCCAGGGCCCATTCAAGTGCCCCTTTTTGGGACCCCCCCACAAAAGGGGGGGCCCCCTTTTTAGAGGGAAAATGGTTCAAAAAAATTCCCATAAACACACTCTTAAACCTTGTGGAAAGCTTTCCCAGTAGAGTTGAAGCTGTTATAGCTGCAAAGGGCGGGCCAACTCCATATTACATTCATGTGCATGCAAAAGCAGATGTCCCAAAACTTTTGGCAAGATAGTGTATAGTGCTCTAGTAGGCTCGTAAAAACAGAAATACTACAAAAAAAAACCCCAGAAAAACTATGAAATTTCATAAGAAAGTGTCTACTTCCATATGAGCTTCATATTAACCACCACTCTGGAGTGTTACATGGCAAAAAGTTCAATGCTGAACACGGACACAACCAAAACAGGCGCAGATTCCATTTTGTGGTAAAAACAGTTAAAGGCTGTGTTCAAATTCCAAAACCCTTTTGATCAATAAACCAGAACTTTATCCTTAACTGCTAACCCACAACCACCACTGAATGGGCCAATTATACAGTATTAAAATATCCAAAGATATATTATGTTGCTGTGCTCTTGTGTTGTCCAACAAAATGAGTTAAACCTCCACAACTAACAGCATAACTCTAGCGAAAACCTGGAGCAAAGATCATGGATTAAAGCGATAGCGAGGTTTTTCCACAAAGCAGCAATTATAAAAATGGAAATCAAAGGTAAAATTGTAAATAAAGAGCATATTTAAAGAAAGTGACATTTGAAGCACAATGCAAAAAGTTATTATTTGTAGTGTTTGTCTGGAACAAGTGTGGTTTGTGGTTTAACAGAATACTTAAACTGCTTGCCAAAAAAACAAAACCTGTGAGGTTTTGGTGTGTATGTGTAGCGGATGGGCTTTAACAGCAGAAGACCACAAAAGAGCAGGAAGAAGATGAAGCTTTTCCACTGTCCACTGGGTATTCTTCAGTAAACCCGAGCCCAACGTACCCTCAGGTTCTTCTTCTCGACTGACGGGAGTGGAAGCCTTCGCTTTGCATTCTGAGATTGATTTTCTGCTCACCGTGGATGTAAAGAGTTACAGTAGACTTCACATCAGCTTAGCAGTCTGGCCATTTTCCTCTGACCTCTCTCATCAGTGAGGCATTTCCATCTGCAGAACTGCTAAATGTCTTGTTTTTCACAGCATTCTGTCTAGAGACTGTTGTGAGGGGAAATCTCAGGAGATTAGCACTTGCTGAAATATCCAAGTCAGCCCATCTGGCAGCAACAACCATGCCACGGTCTAAGTCACTGAGATCACATATTTCATGTTCCACATAGATGTGACCATGAACTGAAACCCGCTTTTTATCTGCATTGTGCTGCTTCCACATGACTGGCAGGTACAGGTGTATATGTGACATAAATATGAATGACTATGTAGTAAATGAACGGTTTTAGTCGCAAAGTGTTGATAAATTACTACATTCACATATTTTTGGCTGAAATACATTACTTCCACTTACGCAATTGCGTTCTATTGAATCACACGTTCTAAATTTTTAATCCAGCTGGAATTATCAGGGATCCCCGCAGCCCTGGGTGACTTCTCATTAAACATGACTGACAGAATAGCTTCTGCGGTTTGACTGAAACAGTGAAAAGGAGGCAGGAGTGACACGATGACACAGAGGCAAGCGACATTTGAATGACAAACTCCTCCAATCCTCCTCCAGTCTTCCTGTCTGTTCACCTTCACAACTTTACTTCCTATCTATGATCCTTGACCTTACACTCAACAATGACAAGAAAGACAAGCATTTGTCAGGTTTTCTCCAGCACTGACCTACAATATAACATACATACACTGTGTATGTGTGTGTGTGCAGGCATGTTTAATAGCTTGGTGGGGAACCCCGAGGGTAAACCCACAGTGATAGAAATCTCTGGCTGTTTTGATCATGTGGGGACATTTTGTTGGTCCCCACAAGACTATTCTTTTAACTGAACAAGTCAAATGCATTCTTACTGGTTACTGAGGTTATGTCTAGGGTTATTTTATATTTAGGTATAGAAATAGCATTCATGAATTGTCTTAACTAATGCATGATTAGAATGTTCTCACAAGGATAGTTAAATGTGTGTTTTGGATCTTACTAGTGTTTTTTTTTGTTGTTTTTTTTGTTTTTACTTCTATGTGTGTCTTTAGCTTCTGTTTCATATGTAGCTTACTGCCCTTACTGTTTAATATCCACAGTGGCCTACCACTAATACAAGTCTTATTGGTCAGACATGTGGGCAAATTGTCTGTAAAATTATGATCCACAGCTAAAACCAAGCACTCTTCAAATTCTCTAATAGAATTGAGAGTTCCAGTTCACCTAACTGCTGGCTTTGTTTAGATCTCAAACATTGCTAATTGTTATCTGCTAACCCTTCATCACGCTCCATGTCTGACTTCCTGTTTTAAAAGGAAACACATCAGCATACAGAATGAAATCACATCTCAAGTCATGCATAATAAGTGTCAAGTTGAAAGCAGCAGGAAATCACCTAGCATGGCTCACTTGTCTTACTCTGAAATTAGTAATGGCTAATTCCTACTCTGTGGCTCAGCTTTCCCTCATCATTCCATCAACACTCACTGCTACAGAACACAGCTTCTGGTTTTAAGTCATTAGTTAGTTAGCTTAATGATAGCTAGCTTGATACTAATTAGGTTTAGCCAATCATTAGCTAATTCTGTTAAAAAATACTTAGCTACTGCTGGTGAGGAAACTTTATCTAGCTGAAATATTAGCACAATGCTGCATTCAGCTATCTGCTTAGCTATTAGTTTAAGAGTCAACATGTTCTTAAACGATGAAATATTTTAGTTAAAAATAAATGGGTGTTCACAATTCATTCTGAATTTTGATTATATAAAGCAGAAATGTAGAGAAATTGTGTAGAGATTCATATACTTGTATTGATTAGCGTTTAGGCTTCCCACAGGACCTGTGCTGTGCTAATGCAGTAGTATGTATGTGTAAGTGATTTATTTCTAAAATATATTACCATATTGCCACAGTTTTTTCTAAATTAATGATTGTTTTGTTGCTGGAAGTAAAAATGAAACGTAATCCCTGCACTTTTTAAAATATTGTATTAGTGTTTAGGAGAGCTGTATTGTTTCTGTAGTGTTATGACTATTAAAAGTTGATAGCATGTGTGTACAAGGACACACACACACACACACACACTGAGACACAGAGAGAGAGAGGTAATTCATTAAAATCGTCAAACAGAGCTATTGCTCTGTTTCTGTGTTTGTTCTACTCACAGAAATCGTACCATAACTTTAAAAGAAAGAAAATGTAACTGTGTAAAGTCTCATTCTGTGAGTGACATCACGCGCCAGTTCAGTGTTACTTCCTCTCCAGACCACACAGTCAGTATGAACTGACAGGTTTCACATGTAGTCCGGGAAGGTTCTACTTCTTTTCAACACGTTTACTCCCAAGCTCGAGAGGTAGACGTGTTCACCAACGCCGTCTTCCCGCATCTCGTACACACAGAGCACTTTTCACAATGAGTTTTCGGAGTAAAATCACCTTTCGGAAGAAGATCAAAACGAGGCGAGCTCGAGCGGATTTCAGCCGAATAAGCTGCGTATGTATCTGTTTATGTGTCTCTTCATTTCTAACTGCTTCCTTACAACCCTAACAGACTTTTCTTTCCATCTTTGACTGTAGACATAGGTTCATAAAACTTGTCTTGTGTCAGACGTGTGTGTGGGATGTTTTTTCAGTAGTGAAAGTCTTGTGAAACAGTGATAGTAACTGTTGTTTTTTAGTGGTAGAGAACATTGAGCTTTCTCTTTCTGCATTGTTTCCAACATTGCTATCTTGCATATGAATTGTTCACTTCTTCTTTAACTTCCTTTTATGACATTCATAGCATTTGAAGGTTTAAAAAAATAATAATCTCTACACTTCTGCACTTCACACTTTCATTCTATACTTTGGTTTCCATTCAGATTAAGAGTGTCTTATTGTGTGTGTGGTTGGTTGGAGTTAAACACGTGTTGGCATAATGCTGTGATAAGTTGGTTCATGAAAGTTTCACTCCATGGACACACCAAACTGACGTAAAACAACACTGGTTACCTTGGAGACCGGGGATGCCCCCGAGAAGCCGTTGTGTGATCTTCCCCTTTATGGCCACAAGAAGGTTTCTCACAACTATAGAGCATACAGCTGAGTGCAAAAGCAAGCTTAGGACAAAGAAGTCCAAATTGATGAAGTGAAATATGACTACTAAGTGCGCTGGGTTTCGCAAATACGTCATGCCACGAGTATGTTCGTATATTTAATAAGGAAACTGTCAGTTCATTTACCTCTCTCTTTTTAAAAGTAATGTCTCATTAAGGTTGACACAATTTTCTGTTGGTCTTATTTTTGAATGGTTTTTATTTTTATCCTTCAGAATTTAAGACTCGCTTTTGCTTGATCAGAAAGCCTCAATTCGCCTGGACATGAATTCAAGACATGTTGTTTATTAATACGCCTGACAGACAGATCGAAAGCCCTGATAAACTGTGACGTTTTATCTTGATTTGTGGAAAGCATCAACACTGTGTCACAGTCAGACGTAAAGTTTGAAGTTTTCCAACATTAGCAAGGGGCTTTGTGGTTTCTTAGTAACATGTCAAGCTGTTGGTGGGGGAAGTATATTTATATATATACATTTATAGCTGCTATAATGTAAGTTATAATAGCGTGCGTAACTTTGCATGTTAACAAAACATTAGATAAGTTAAGTAGCCTTTATTTGTTACTGTTACTGTTACTGTTACTATTGTTATTTGTTAGCCTTTACATATTACTGCACAGTGAAATTCTCCCATCTTTGGAGGATTGGGGTCAGAGCGCCGGGTCAGCCATGATGCAGCACCCCTGGAGCAAAGGGGGGGTTGGGGGCCTTGCACAAGGGCCCAACAGTGTGAGCTTGGCAGTGCTGGGGCTTGAACTCTGATCTTCCAATAAGCTGAGCCACCACATGCCAGATAAAGGTGTTGATAAAGGTGTTTTCTTCAATGATTTTTTTTATTTTACTTGTTACAAGCACGTCTTGTTATGCTTTATTCCTTGATTTTCTCCACAGCTTTCTGGATCGTTTTTAGGATTCTGTTTGCGAAATTCTTAGCAAAGGTGTGCGGAACAGGTGTGCATCTCTGTGTGTGGGACATTTGTTGTACGATGCATAATATCTTGCATTCTTAGCTATCTGACATGCACTTGACATGATGTGTAGCTGTGGAAAGATCCGTGTAGGCTAACAGGCATGATGACATCTTAGACTTTGGATTTTTTTTTTATATAGATTTAGTGGAACATTTTTTAGATCTAACCAAACCTCAAGTTCGAGTTGAATGTCGCAAGGGAAGTCGTTTGATACTAAAAAAAAAAAGGTGAGAAGGTAAAGTACCAGATGTTTTAAATGCTGGCTGTCTTTAATACTTGGTATGTCATCTGGATTCAAATGATTAACTCATAGTAGATGTACAGCAGACTGATTTAGAAACCCGAGGCAGAAGAGACTAAGTGGGATATTTCTGAAACAGGAAGCACAGTTAGTACCTTCCCTGTACTGCAGTTTAAGCTGAGTTTAACAGTGTGCACAATAAAAGCTACAATAGTGATTTACTTTTATTATATCATAAACCTTCAGTGTGCACTGAATTGTTCGCTTTTCAAAAGATCATGGGAAAAAAAGAACAGGGATTTTTCACAGGTGATCTTTTTTTTTTTAACCCATATGTTCATGATCGTAATATTTGGACATGCTCAACTGAATATGTAGTTTTCATATGCTTAAGGTTAGACTTTTCATTCAGAATTTAGGAAAAGCAGTGAGGCTACCAGCAAGTGTCTGGGCCTTCTGGGTGAAGCTCATTCATTTATCTTGTTGTGAAGATGCCAAATGTGTGGAAAGCTTCATCGGGAAAACTGTTACTTATCTATCATTTATCTATATCTTTTGCTTTATACATTTATTAGTCAGTGCATAATTCCATATGTGTTATTATATAGCATTAATATCTTTGTAAGCAAGTAGAAAAACTGGTTCTCACTGGTACTCGACATATTACTGTTATGATGTTGAAAATATTACGCAGCCAGTATGAGTTTGTTTTCTTTGGATGCTGTACTGATTTGATTAAACATCAAAGTCTCGAACAGCTGTGTTAACATACAATATGAAGCTTAATTACTAGCACATCTATAATCACATTGTGATCCAGCAACAGTGGAAAAGATCTGGCAACATCGAGCACAATGTGGCAGAGGCACATTGGATTATTATTAATTCAGCCGAACTTTCGGTATTCATCGTGAGGATCTGAGGCTTCGGTAACTGCAACTCTAGTTCAAGATTTTGATGGATCATGTAGATCATTGACCTTAAGTGTCCTCTGGAAATGGAAACACAGTGTCTTCTGTTTGTGTTCGGAGTTTGATTAGCCAACAGAAGTAAAACTAGTCTTAACCCTGGCGTTCGATCGACTTATCAGACGTTTTCAATCAATGTAAACAAATGAATTATTTTATGGCTGCAAGTCTAATATAAAATGAGTTAGGACTCATTGTGTGACTCGTGTGTTTTTCCCTCTGTTGCACACTATTTTAGTGGTTGAAGATAACACTCAAATTTTAGATGCTTATGAAAAAGTACTTGGGGCATCTCAGATAGCAGAAATGGGTTTGATATCATTTACTTTGAAGATAGAAATATTTCATGAAAAAATTAACCATACTCAAGAAAAACTGCACATTTTTAACATCCTGATTGTATACTTACATTACATTTCTACCATATGGCAGACACCCTTATACAGAGCGACTTACATTTATCTCATTTATACCTTTGATGGTTAAGGGCCTTACGCAAGGACCCAGCAGTGGCAGCTTGGTGGTCCTGGGATTCAAACTCACAACCTTCTGATCAGGAGTCCAATGCCTTAACCACTGTACTACCACTTTCCTTTCATATAAACCCCCACTGTGGAGTGTGACATGACAAAGAAATTCAGTACTAAACACAGGCACAACAAAACAGGCCCAAATTCCATTTTGTGCCCTCTGAGAGAAGGAGTTTTTTAGCTTGTTACTCAGCAGTATTTTAGAATGAGCAATGATGATGATGATGGTGGTGGTGGTGGTGGTGATGTCCATTCATTCTTGATTTAAGGTTTTAATATCACACAGAAAGTCAATTTTGCTTGTACACTTCAAACACATGGCTAATATAGTTATGTATGAGCCAAAATTTTCCATCTACATCTTTTTTGTATGTTGGAAACTGACACCTGTGCCCACTTAGTGAGTGGTCTTATGCCTTACTTTTCCCTTACAACACAATCAGAGGTCATGTGGGTTTTAAACACAACACAGAATATGGACTTCTCATCTGAACAAGAACATCGCTATTCTTTATTAGCTGAAATTAGGCAGCACAGTACCTAGCTATTACTTTTTGACCATCTGAACAGAGAAAATGCTTTAAAAGCATGCAGCCGCAGACACCTCTGATGAGTTTATCTATTTCAGCCATCAGCCATGATGTGACAAGGTTGTTGCTGATTAGAGAAACAGCATGCAAATGTGGTACAAGGTGTGAATTCTTCAGTTTAGACTATTTTTGACAGTTGAAGACTACATGGAATGCAAAAGACAAATGTAATTTATCTGGTGGAGAAGCCAAATCACCGAAGGGGAAAGGACGAGGGATTGATTCTGGTCGTGGCTGCTTTTGCGTTATTTGAATGAGGTTGTTGCGTAGTGCATGTCTATTGGGACTAGTAATTAGTCGACATGCTAGCAAAAAAGTTTCACCATCCCACCCATATGTGGTTCATTCCCAAAACTATTGCCACAAATTTAGAAACACACAATTGTATAGAATGTCTTTGTTTGTTGTAGCTTTACAATTTCCCTTGACTGGAACTGAGGCCCAAACTTGTTCCAGCATGACCATAATGATTAAGACATGGCTGGAGGTTGGATCGGAAGGACACTCCAGAAATGGCATAAATCTGGAATGGACCTCATGGCTGTTATGGGCGGGTGTCCACATACTTTTGGCTAAATGGTGTATCAAATGATATTTAGCATTTCAATTATTAAAGCACAGGATGGATAGTATAGACATTTGATATTTCCTTTTAGTGGTGGCTCAATGGCTAAGGCTCTGGGTTGTTGATGTTATTGATGATCAGTGTTTAAGCACCAGCAATGCCAGACTGTCACTGTTGGGCCCTTCAGCAGGGCCCTTAACCCTTTCTGCTCCAGGGGTGCTGTATCATGGCTGTCGCTGTGCTCTGACCTTTTAGGCTGCTACAGTATATAGTTTGAGTATTATGTGTTCTTTTCTTGGCAGATGAGCTCTTTTATTCGTGTGATATTTTATATCTCTAAAAAAAAAAAAAGTCCAATTTTACTGTGCTGATGCTCAGATCTGAAAATATCTACAAACAAGTCAGTAAATAGCACTACAGCTGGAGACACTTTATTATTACGTGGACATGGACTGCAGAGCAGATGTATTTGGGTTAATTTTGTAAATGTTCTACAAATTATGCATACACACTCCACTGGTTGCTTAGAAATATTAAATCTTACCATAGAGTCGTCCCTCCGTCCCTTCCGCCAACATGCTCTAGAGTTTGTCAGTCTGCCTGCGAGGACTTTATTGCTAGCAATGTTTGTACTTTTGTTACTGAGATCCGTTCAAGTGTGTCAGGAAGCCAAGAATTAAGATAAACAAATTCGTGTCAAGCGATCAAACCACACTGAACATGAATCACAAAACAATGAATAATGTGGGAGGAACATGGACAAGTACACTACTTCTACAAGTACAGTTTATTCGCTATACAATTACCATTTTAGTTCTGATTTATTCTCATTCAGACAACAGCACATTGATTTTTTTTTAATTCTCCCTCTCTGTGTCTGTGCATACAGCAGGAAAAGCCGAAACTGATCGATCCTCTGGACTACGAGGCTGTGATTTCTGAACTAGAACCAGAGCTTAAGGAGGACCCGCTACAAGACCTGCTGCTCTTCCCAGACCATGATTTCACTGTGAGTATATGTGTGTGTGTGTGTGTGTGTGTGTGTGTGTGTGTGTGTGTGTGTGTGTGTGTGTGTGCGCACATGCTTAAGTTTCAGCCTACCCCACAAAAGCAACTACCCTGATAGAGGGTATGCTGTACCTTAGGTCTCGGTTTCTCAGAAACACATGGTTTTCACTTTCTATACCATGACCCAGATTTTGAAAATCCATGTATACGACAATATAATGTACGTTTAGCACATGAGATGGGTGATAGGATAATACTTTAAATACCAGCTCATTTACCAGGTAATCTCTCCATGAATCTGCAGAATTGTTGAGATTGTTGCTTAAACTCCTGTTTAAACTCCTGCCAGTGAAGACACATTTCAATACTCTCTATGATCGCTGTACTCACGTTCGATGCACATGAACTGAAGATGGCTTCGGCTGAATGCGTAACATGATGAAGTCATGTGACGCATCCCAGCCCAAATGTATGGAAAATCTGTGGTCATTTTGAGAAACTACAAGATCTGAACATTGCTGAGTTTGCTTGATTTTGTGTTAATAGAGCCTGACAAGTATTTTTCTAATAAAGGTGATTTTTGGAATCTTTTATTGAAATGAATGTAAGGTTCTCAACAATAATCATGGTACATAAAGTCCCAAATCTGTTTATAGTTACAAAAACAAACTAATTGACTGCCAGGGTGGTTTCCTTATGAACTAGGGGAGTTTTCCTATATTTTCTTTCAAGCAGCAAAAGAAAACAGCATTAGTTTCAAAGATAACTGCCGTGGCGCTCATCTGTCTAGTGCAAGAACCGGCTAAATATGTAACCTTCCTTTTTACATCAGTTCTTGGCTGACAGGAATGGAACCAATGTGGTCTCCTGCTGTCGTAACGCATCAGCCCTAAAGTTTGATGTGTTGTGCAAAATGAAACAACCGAGATGCTTTTCTGCACATCATGCTTATAAATAGTGATTATTTGAGTTCTCGTAGCTTTCCTGTCAGCTCAAACCAGTCTCCTCTGACCTCTCTCATCAACGAGGCGTCATGGTTTGCAGAACTGCCACTTACTGGATTCTTTTTATACCATTTTGTGTGAACTCTACAGACTGTTGTGTGTGAAAATCCCATGTAATCAACACCTTTTTTTTTTTTTTAATACTCAAACCAGTCTGTCTGGCACCAACAGTCGCACCATGGTCAAACCAGAAAGAAGATATTACATGGTCGAGAACACAAAGCTCTCAATGCAAATGTGCATGCGCCACAACATGATTAGCTGATCAGATATTTGCATAAACATGCATATAGGGGTATAGCTATTAAAGTGGCCAGTGAGAGTATATCACTATTGTGTTAGTGCTCCATGGACTCAGTCAGCACATACAGAGACAAAAGTGTGTGCAGCTCAGTCTGACGTGTGTGTATTGACATTTTTAGCAGTGTGTGTGCTTGTGCGAGTGAGATCAGCATGCTGCACTTCTCCAGGCACGGCCCAATGAACACAGCCAGCAGGCAGAGGCCCAGCCAAGCAACCACATCCTCTTTGAGGCACAGCTACAGACATAGCCACAGTTTGAAGCTCAAGCATCACTGCATTCACACACATGCAAAACATATAACATATACACACACACACACACACTCGAAACCACGCACACCGTGGATGAGCCACTTGATCTGGTCTGATGAAGCAGGAGGTACAAGGGCACGAGTATACTCCTGCCAAAACAGGCACACAGCGGCGTGCTGTCCCAGTTTAACAAACACACTTCTGCACAGCACTCCACATTCTGATCTCTTGATTTCACCAGTGCTAATTAGCGTGGATGTTTGCTCATTAGTGACTTCATTAGTGCACTAATGCACATTATTAGATCAGAGGTTCAAATCGAGTCTCTCTAATTGGATGTTTAGGATGTACTGCCTAAAATAGGATGTACAGAGTTGAAATGGTTCTGTTGATCACAGAGAACCGCGTGCTCTAGATTGCATAAATCCAAGTGACGTCCGTACGTGCTGACGCCTAGCGCTAATTCAGCACTTATCTTTCAGCCATGTGATGTGCAGCAGTCTGAAAGTAAAACCTCACACTATTCACTCTCACTTGTTTTAAAGATTTCCCTCATTAATCATTCAATTTTTACAAGCAATAATTGAAATTATAAAGTATTATATTTCCAGCTTCATTGCTTCTTTAGGTGACTAACAAATGTATTAGCTGACTAGCCTAAAATGTACACTGTTTTCACTCAGTTTAACAAACTAGCTCGCTATACATCTCACAAGCCAGATTTCTAGCATTTGCTACAGCGCCTAGTACCATCTACTTTCACATATTTGACGAACATGGCAAACAAACAGTTTTTTCCCTGTATGCCTTTGGCAAACAGAAGTCTTTAACATTTTATAAAAGTGTTTTTCAATCCATTGTTTGTGTCATTCTGTAAGTGTTTGTTTTCCCAAGTTATCTAGGTTGTTAGCAAAGTTAGATAGCTATTAAAGTCAGATAACTGCTGCTAGAAAGGAAACATTAGCTATGCTAGTGTACTTTTTGGAAGTGCCTCAGAGCAGCACTAGCACAACTACAGAGTATCTGAGCCTGGAATTAGCTTGCTAGCAAGTCTGTATACTGGCTAGCATACTGTTTTGCTAGCTGACTACTACTTTATACTATATTGTATCATAAAGTAATATAGGTTGTTAGCAAGGTTAGGTAGCTATTAAAGTCAGATAGCTGCTAGAAAGGAAACATGAGCTATGCTAACCTACTTTTTGGAAGCTCCTCAGAGCAGCACTAGCACAGCTAGCACATATTTTAGTGGTTGTTATAGTATTTATTTTTAAACACAGACAATTACACTATTCACTATTATTTTTAATAAATAAATAACCACAGTAGATAACTAGGTGCTTTATAATGGATATGGACAGGGTAGCAAAGCTAGCAGTTAATCTGTTAGCATGTCTATAGCAGTAATACAGCGTGTTTGACTGTTTAAGACTTGGGAGAATTGTTTGTCATGTTGTAACATTGAAAAAAGTGAATGGTCGATCTGTGTGTAACTATTTGAGAATGTTCACAATGTTAAACTTTTCTCTGTCTTACACACACACACACACACACACAGGTGTCTACCCTTCCTCAGGAGAGACGAACGCAGCAATCCACTGTGCCAGAGGGGGCTGAGGAACAGGCTGAAAGTCTGCTGGTCAGACAGGTGAGTCAGAGTGTGTGTGCGTGTGTGTGCACTGCAATGTAAGCTGGTGTTATGGTAAGCTCCAGGTGAAGCTGAACTCTGTGTGCATGTTTATATGTTTGGTGTGTGTGCTGCTATGGTGAACCCGTGCCAAATGTAGGTTTTGCTCCAAGGTTATAACCAGCAGTTATTGGTGGTTTGACCCAATTCTTTCTCTCTCACACACACACTGTGTGTGTGTGTGGTGATGTAGAAGAAATGGCTGTAGACCATTACTGTGCAGTGGAGTGCGCGCGCACATACACACACACACACAGACAGAGACAGAGGTCATTAGCTTGTACATAAACAACAGTTAGGGAAGGGAGAAGAAAATGTAGACGAGATAGAACTTCGTTTTTTTGTTTTGTGTGTGTGTGTGTGTGTGTGTGTGTGTGTGTGTGTGTGTGTGCATTTCAGAAGGAAGTTTAAATTTCTGTTCAGGTCTGTCTGTCAGATATGTTCCAGAGCTCTGAGCAAGCAGCGAAACAAACCAGACAACCATGCAACAGCTTGACTTTGAGTGTGTGTGTGTGTATCAATCCCTGTCAAACATCCCTGTCAATGCCACCCATCACTGTTTTATATTGGTAGAAAATAATTATTACTGTTTCTATATTAGGGCATTGGTGGCTCGGTGGTAGGTTTCTCACCTACCATGTGGAAGGCCCAGGTTCAATTCCCAGCCAATGCCCAAACCCCAGCCACTGGATGCAGTGATGGTCCCAAGCCCGGAAAAATGGGAGGGTTGTGTCAGGAAGGGCATCTGGCGTAAAACCTGTGCCAAGTTGTTGTGCGGACCAGTTGGTCCGCTGTGGTGACCCCGAACAGGGAGCAGCTGAAAGCAAGTTCTTCTTCAGAACCATATTTATGCAATATTTACACTTGGCTATGAAATCTGGTGTAAGAAAAAAAACTAAGATGATCCTAAACCTTCTAGGACAAACATAATCTTGGTTATCATGAATCTTCTTTGCTTACTCAGGGGACACCACATCACAGTGTCCCTGAGCCGCGGATAGAGACAGACGGCTTGTTCCTTCATCCCTGTGAGGGACAAAGTTAATCCCATTTTCATGTGGTTTAATTAATTTTTAATCATTAATCACATCTGGGAATCATTTAAGCCTCTCATGCAAAACTCTCAGAAAACAAGATTGAGCTGTGCACAGAAGTGATTTTATAATTCAAGACCCTTTTTGTTTACTCCCACTCGCTCACCACAGTATTTTATAATAAACCAGACTAATTCCCTTAAATATAAACAAATAAAAATTCATCTAGGTGAAATTAAATCCCACAAACTCACCAACATTGTACAAGTGCTTATTAATAAAGAAAACATATCCTTTACAGGAAAATAATAAGATTCCAATGTCAGCATGTTATGGAGTGCAAAGCTTTCTCTCTCACGAGACTTTCCTGAGAGGCTGCAGGATAACCTCGGGCTGTTATAAATGCTGTGTTTGTGGTATTTTCTAAGCGATAATTTGCAGGTTGTACAGTAATAACGGCATATTCAGTAACAAAACCATGTGAACCTCCACTTTTGTTTGTTCTGTTAGCTCATTATTACTGTTCTACTAACATTGTACTTCAAACATTCATCAACATTTTAGACTGAAACAGCATTAGCAACAAGCTAGCCAGCAGATACTAGTGAGTAGAGTTAGCAACAGGCTAGCCGGCAGACAATAGTGAGACGCGTTAGCAACAAGCTAGCTGGCAGACAATATTAAGTAGCGGTAGCAATTAGCATCAAGCTTTCCAGTAGACCATAGTGAGTAGCGTTAGCAAAAAGCAAGCCAGCAGACAATAGTGCATAGAGTTAGCAACAAGCTAGCCAGCAGACAATAGTGCATAGAGTTAGCAACAAGCTAGCCAGCAGACAATAGTGAGTAGTGTTAACAACAAACTAGCCAACAGACAATAGTGAGTAGTGGTAGCAGTTAGCATCAAGCTAGCCAATAGACAATAGTGAGTAGCGTTAGCATCAAGCTAGCCTGCAGACAATAGTGAGTAGCAGTAGCAGTTAGTATCAAGCTGTGAAGTAGACAATAGTGAGAAGCATTAACAGCAAGCTAGCCTGCAGACAATTGTAAGTAGTGTTAGCAACAAGCTATCTGGCTAACATTAGTGATATCTCTAACATTGATGATTAATGTAATGGACATGGTCAGTGTTATATGTTTATAGGGTCATGAACTGTATCTACAGGAACTGATCTAAAACCAATACTGAAATAAACTCATTTAAAAGCAGAGAAGGAGAACTACACTGTTCATACTTTTCACAGCCATGTTGATCTGATGTAACTCCAAGGAACTGGTAGGCTTGAATCTGAAATTTTGTGGTTGTACTCAGGAAATTTTTGCAACACGTTTTAAACCAGTTTACACATTGGTTATGTGAAGTGTTGTTATCCATCTCCCTGTGAATGTGAGAAATAAAAAAACAGCAACCAGTATTTAAGTTTCTTCCTCGTTGTATCCCATTTTATTAACTTTGACAATAATACACTATATTGCCAAAAGTTTTGGCACACCTCTCCAAATCATTGAATTCAGGGGTTGTTTTTCAGGGGTTGGGCTTCACCCCTTAGTTCCAGTGAAAGGAACTCTTAATGCTTCAGCATACCAAGACATTTTGGACAATTTCATGCTCCCAACCTTGTGGGAACAGTTTGGGGATGACCCCTTCCTGTTCCAACATGACTGCGCACCAGTGCACAAAGCAAGGTCCATAAAGACATGGATGAGCGAGTTTGGTGTGGAGGAACTTGACTGGCCTGCACAGAGTCCTGGCCTCAACCTGATAGAACACCTTTGGGATTAAATAGAGCGGAGACTGCGAGCCAGGCTAAAACTGGGACGTCTGCCTTTACATGCACATGAATGTAATATGGAGTTAACCCGCCCTTTGCAGCTATAACAGCTTCAACTCTTCTGGGAAGGCTTTCCACAAGGTTTAGGAGTGTGTTTATGGGAATTTTTGACCGTTCCACTAGAAGCACATTTGTGAGGTCAGACACTGAAGCTGGACGAGAAGGTCGCAGTCTCCACTCTAATTCATCCCAAAGGTGTTCAATGCTTTGGAGGGGTGTCCCAAAACATTTGGCAATGTATATTCCAAAAAAATGCAAAGGGCTCCACTTAAGTAGATAATATTTCCCTAGAGTGATAGACCAGTGCTTTAGGTTACTAGATGTCCAAAGAACATGAGTGACCTTAAATGACAATTAAAGGCCCACCTCTTCATGGAGGACTTTATTTTCTAAAAAAGCTTTTCGACTGATGATATTTAGTCCGTGACCTGGTGAACCAGAACCAGGATGTATTTTACTGACAAAAACTTCAAAGCGCTTCTGTAAGCACTTTTGCTTTACACAAATATTATCAGACCAGCGTAATCCAGTATAAACCATCTTGGACCACAATCAAATGTGCAGGAAAGTACTTGTACTCATTAACTACTGGCTTAGAAGCTGTTATTTTCTTTCACATGCAAAAAACAATGCTACAGCAGACAAGTAAGGGTTTAAAAACAGTTAAGGTGTTACTTTCACACTAGCAATGGAGCATATCAAAACATTCACACACACACACACACACACTGGACAGACACATGCAGACTTCATGCACTGAACTGTTGTGAAGGCAGTTTTTTTTTGTTTCCATCTTGCTCTGTCTGATAATGAAGACTGTTGATCTAACCTGATTTCCTCTGCATTTATTTTCCAGGCCTGTAAGTACTACAACTCCCAGCTGCACGTGGTCGAGTGCACATATCAGGAGTATGCAGGAGACTACCGTGTGCTGCCCAGGTACCTGCCACTTTACTGATATAATAACACTTCCATCTTGCTCACTGTGGTGCAACAGAAATGCATTCGCTCTATCACTGTGAGACAGGCATCCATAGACCGGCATCATGGGGCAGTGTGAGGGATAGCTTACTCTTTCCATCCTGTCAATCATAGCAGCACTAGACAATTGTGCCCATACAAGAGTGCTCCGGGTACTCCGGTTTCCTCCCAAGGTCCAAAAGACATGCATTGTAGGTTGATTGGCATCTCTAAATTGTCCGTAGTGTGTGATTGCATGAGTGAATGAGAGTGTGTGTGTGTGTGCCTTGCGATGGGTTGGCACTCCGTCCAGGGTGTATCCTGCCTTTATGCCCAATGACGCCTGAGATAGGCACAGGCTCCCCGTGACCCGAGAATAGATCGGATAAGCGGTAGACAATGGATGAATGAAGTAGACTCCCAGATGTTTATAATCTTTCACAGCAATAATATAAATAATAAATTTCACTGCAATAATTTCCTTGCATAAGTGCACTATTACTAGGTCCCTATATAAATGCAAGCAAATTTATTATGCTGTTGATGATATTGACCATGTGAACTGGTTTGCAATGTTTTCAGATGATGGATTTGATCTAAAATAGATGATAAGGTTTTGCACAAACATTGTGGAGTCCATGCTCGAGTGCACACTGTAATTGAACAAAAAAAAATGGGACAGACCAATTGTGTTAAGAATGTCTGAAAGTCATGTAAATATTTGTATGATGCAACCTTGTGGTCAGTCATATCGTTAGTAAAGAAAATTGTCGTATTAAGTTAGAAAAGAATATAATCCTCATTATAGATGGATGGTTTGAGAATATCTTAGACAACATGTGATATCAGCAGAAACCCTGCGTGTGTTTGTGTGTGTGTATTCATGGTACACGTGTGTGGTAGATGCCGCATTGCCAGCCGAGACGTCTCCAGCTCCCTGGACACAAACAAAGCAGCATGACTGCTGAGAGCCCTCAGGCAGGCGCAGTGAAGGCCACCTGAATGAGGGGTCCTGTCAGAGTGAGCGATGCTGTAGGGAAAGGAGACTGTTAAAACTTCACGAGCAAATGATATAAACGGTGCAGTAGCAAAGCTGGCATCAGGAGTCAGATTTAGTGGGTTAGCATTGAAAAAAGTGTGCTTGGTATTCTTCAGGACTTTGCTGTGGTGTAAGATGAACAAAGCATTTCAGCATTTACTTGATTCTGATTATGTGTCTCCTAGAAAATTTAATGCAGAATGCTTAAAAAGAATGTTTGTTATGCAAGGAAACCTAATTGTTCTGAAAGATTCGAAACATCTGGGAACATCTGCCTGCTAAGAAGACATCCCAAGTGATCAGATGCTGAAACATCTGGCTACCAGCGGTCCTCTGGTGCTCTCTTTCTATTGATTGATGGGGCGATCAATATACATGTTAATAGTTATGTATTGAGAATGTTCCATGTTTTGTAATAGTGTGATGACTATACACAAATACAACAATGAAAAATGGCCCACGATGACATGCCGAAACTCTGATTCCTTCCACACCCTTCCAGCACATGGAAAATTACAGCCTGATATAATGGGAACTATATATTTATTTATATATATATATATATATATATATATATATATATATATATATATATATATATATATATATATATATATGGCTGTATAATGTATAATAGGTAATGTAGTCTGAGTTTCTTAATGGCTAAACGCAGTCCAATGCAGTGCCCGCCAAATTGTACAGGTCAAATCGGGTTAGATGCTGTCCATTTATCAGCTCTCCAGCCATCAGGGAGAAGGAGGGATGGAAAGAGAGAAGAGAGAAACAATTAAATCAAGAACAGGATTCAGAATGGTCAACTTCATCAAGGAGGATGGGTTTGAGGGGTAAGATGTTGAGCGCTGGAAATGACGCGTGGCTGATAATGTAATGGACGTCGTCTTCTCATCCTCTCATCCTTTCCTGTCCTTCGTTCTGAGTTGAAAAAGACTAATGATGATGGATTACAGAACACATTCTCCTTCTGTGCTGTTCAGATTTAAACTTTTTTCTAGGGTGGTTGTTTTTTTCTAACCATTAGCCTCTCTCTCTCTCTCTCTCTCTCTCTCTCTCTCTCTCTCTCTCTCTCTCTCTCTCTCTCCCTCTCCCTCTCCCTCTCCCCAACAGGAAATTGTACAAGGCTCAGAAATTGCCCACCCACTCATTCGAGATTGACCATGAAGATGTAGATAAAGATGAGGTCAGTCTCAGCCTCGCACGTCAGTTAACAGATCTAATGGTTTCCTGCACATTTAAAGAACTGTCTGTCTTTTTTTCACAGGACACGACGTCGCTGTCTTCGTCCAAAGGCGGAGGGGGAGGTGGAGGGAGTGGAGGTGGAGGGACAGGTGTCTTCAAGTCTGGCTGGCTTTACAAAGGGAACTTCAACAGCACGGTCAACAACAGCATCACTGTTCGGGTAAGAGCATGAGCCAGACACTTCATTCAGCGAGCTCTCTCAGCTGGTTCGAGCTAATCAGGAAATGTAATCAAGCTCAAAGTAAAAAGTGGTTCTCTTAGATCAGCGCTCTTGTCCATATAATTATATTAAGTCGGATATGACAGGCACAGATTGGCCTAAGATAAAATAAACACAATTATATCACGGCGCTGTTAAGTTCTTTAATCTGATTGGTCAAAAGGTGTTCTTAATGAATACATTTTCTATAACAGCAGCCCCAAGTGTAATGCAGCATGTCATTGTTCCACCGACTTGTAAGGCGGACATCACACTTAATAATAAACGCATTTTAAAAGTAATCCTTCATACAGTGAAGTTTTCTGTAAGGAAACATTTAGTATCCTTTATGGAAGAAGTCTCCAGTGTCAGTGCTTTATAAGTGTACATTAACTCTTTTTCCCAGAGGCCAAAAAATGGCCTGTTTTGTTGTGTCCATGTTCCGCATTGAACTTCTTTGTCATGTCACACTCCACAGTGGTGCTTATAGCTCATATGAAAGTAGACTCTCTAAGTATTCCTATGATTACCTAGCATACTAGAAGCAATACATTCATAGAAGTGTTCCAGAAAATCTTCAATGTCGATATCAAACCGCTCTCTATATTTCCGCTCTCTGAGATGCCTCAAGTGCATTCATTAATTAAATTAATTTGTGGAATAAAAGGAAGGAATAAATCATGCTGTAAAAACAATGACATGCTGTTATCGAAAAAATACTGTGAGGTGAAGATGATTTTCCTATAACAGCACACCTTGTTGTGATTCATTCCTTGCCTGAGATAACTTTGTGTCTGTTGCATTGATGCAGTTCATCCCTGAGGCACAAATAGTAAAAGGCTTAGGTATGAAAACCATGCAAGTCTACAATGTAGAGCATACATTGTGACATAATCACTCCCAGAACATCAGGGCATGGTTTTAATTAAGTTTACATATAACTGTAGTGAGAACCTCCACATTACTCCGGTCACATGATCCACAAGCAAGTCATTGTACTAATGCAGTTTAACTTTTGGCTTGTAACAAGGCCATTTGTTTTTCCATTATGTCAGCAAGCTCATTGTTGAACCATCATCTTCCATTTCGGCTTGCCAGCTAATGTGATCTGGTACATGGATGTTATTGGTTAAGTAGAAATACATTGCATTAAGTGTGGCTTTTGTGTCTGAATTGTTATTGATGTATAAGAAAAGTCAAAGAGTGCACAAACTTGGCTTATAAAACTCCTCCTGATATATCAGTAAAGCAATCCATATGAGGAGTTTCATTTCTCTCCTTCTCTCTCTCTCGCTCTCTCTCTGGATGTCTGTCTGTCTGTCTGTCTTACCTTCTCTTTCTCTCTCTCTCGCTCTCTCTCTCTGGATGTCTGTCTGTCTTTCCTTCTCTCTCTCTCTTTCTCTGTCTCTCTCTCTGTCTTTCTGTCTGTCTGTCTCTCTTTCCATCTGTTTGTCTCTCTCTCTCTGTCGGTCTGTCTTCTTTCTGCCTCATAATTTGAATGCATTCACCAAACCTTCACCACAGCTAAACATAAATTTTGGTCATCCATTGTATTTATTCTCTATTCTGGGATTATTTTGTTATTTTAAAATTAAAATTCAGACACATTACACAATCACAATGGAGTAAAATAACTTACACAAATTACAGATAACTTAACATTTACACAAATAAACAGGTAACACAAATAAAAAAGCGCTTCTTACTGATTTGCTGTTAACACATTTTATGGGCCATGCATGCCGGTGTGACGAGATGATGAACTCACATGGCTATTTTTAGATGCGAATCTCTCTCTTTGTGCACTCTTCACAGTTAGCTAAACCTGTCTTGCAAACTAAGTTGCTATATAGACATGCTGTATCACTTCTAGTCTTCTTACACAAAAGCACAGTTGGATAAAAGTTGTAGCATGACTGTGCTAGCTGAAATGGGATTTTGCTAAATATTTATCTAACAGTTAACATTTTTAGTAAATTAAAAAAAAAAAACGTGTTGGCAAAATATAATATTTTGCTTTCAGTATCAGCAGAAAATTGAAAACTGTTGTCTGTCTTCTTGTGGGGATTATTATCACAACATTTGTGCAGAGAAAAACTAGCTAAGCTGCTTAATATAAGATGGTTGTGCTAGCTGGACATGTTAACAAACAAGCTGTTAAACTATGCCTAAATGCTGTTTTTTGTCTTCTTTTATGGATTATCCTTAGCCTTATTTTATGGATTATTAATAATTAAAAGGATTCTTATTAGCTTAAATTTTCTAGCTAAGCATCTTAACTTAACATGCTAGTTGAAACTAGCTGTGAGTCTATTGTATAAGGTTTTCAATCCAACATGAGTCAAAATGTAAATCTGTGACACTTCATGGAACATTTTTCATCTGCATTTAAAAGGCCACACTGATTATAAACAGGTTTGAAATGCAGAAATAATTCACTTCAATTACTCCTAGCCTCTTTTACATGCTAGAAATGAATTAGCTGCATGTAGAACACTTGAGGGACTAAACAATATTTTACTTTTTTGTAAACATGCAAAATAACTGATTAATCTTCAACATTTTGTTGAAACTGTTGTTTTATTTGCCATGGAAATAATCACTGAAAGAGTATGAAAATGTCTCTATTTATAATTATTGAGTTTAAGGAAGTTAGCATGAGGAACTGCGGAAGTGTATTAGCCACAATTTGGCATAAATACCATGCATCTGTGTAGACTAACTAACAAGGTTGGATCTTTTCTTTTTTTAAACACAATACTGTGGGAAGCAGGTGTCTTTGTGAGAATTTTGAGGTTCAAACCAACTAGCTTCAGCCAAACTTCTGCCAAAATCACTTAGTAAACCCCTGAGTGAATTCCGATTATTAGACCATTCAGTTACTTGGTCGTGATAGAAAGAAAAACTTTTCTGCCCAAGTTCTGTTGTTATGTGGCAGCACTTTTGAATTGAACATTACAGTAGTGGTTTATAAATGCATGTGGTTTGTTGTTTATGCTTACATCTTATACTTTTACTTTTATCTTTGCAGTCCTTTAAAAGGAGATATTTCCAACTGACACAACTAACTGACAACTCTTACATCATGAATTTCTACAAAGATGAGAAAATCTCAAAGGAGCCTAAAGGTTGCATATTTCTGGACTCATGCACAGGGGTAGTTCAGGTAAGTACTGAATATTTGTTGTGTTAGCAACACAACTTTCCTGCTAGCATTGGCGACCCAGAAGATGTAGGTCAATTAGATCCTAAATGTCCTTGTCAAGTTCATGACAGTTGATTATTTGTCCTTACAGAATAACCGATTGAGGAAGTATGCCTTTGAGCTGAAGATGAACGAGGTGACGTACTTTGTGCTTGCAGCAGAAAGCGAGCAGGACATGGAGGACTGGATCAGTACGTTAAATCGCATCCTCCAGATCAGCCCACCCGAGGGTCCGGCTCTGGACCGCAAAAGCATGGATCTGACAGACACCAGACACGGCAAGTCAAAACCGTGCAGCATTAAATTGAATTCCTTTAGATCTGTTAGCAGTTATGAAACACTGTGGATGACTGAGTGGAGCAGCATAGTTTGGGGCTGTGTAATGCAGCAGAGCCAACGTTTCTCAGAAGGAAGTCAGGTTTTGCATAAATAATTTTTGTAAAGCTGTGGTTTAGACTTCTGTGATATATTAATATATATATATATATATATATATATATATATATATATATATATATATATATATATATACATTAATTACTGCATTACTATAAACTCAAATTTAGCTGAATATTTTATTAAGAAATCTATTCTGCTTCTATGCAGTCGGATCCTGCCAAAAACCCAAAAATGTAATATAATTATTTATCCAATCACAGCGTTATTATATTCTCCATTCTGATTGGTGGGGGCACGGTGGCTTAGTGGTTAGCACGCTTGCCTCACACCTCCAGGGTTGGGGGTCCAATTCCTGCCTCCGCCGTGTGTGTGGAGTTTGCATGTTCTCCCCGTGTCTCGGGGGTTTCCTCTGTGTACTTTGGTTTCCTCCCCCGGTCCAAAGACATGCATTGTAGGTTGATTGGCATCTCTAAAATTGTCTGTAGTGTGTGTGATTGCGTGAGTGAATGAGAGTGTGTGTGTGCCCTGTGATGGGTTGGCACTCCATCCAGGGTGTATCCTGCCTTGATTCCCAATGACGCCTGAGATAGTCACAGGCTCCCCATGACCCGAGAATAGATCGGATAAGCAGTAGACAATGAATGAATTCTGATTGGTCCGAAAGTGTTGATTTTTTCACATCACAGGTTTATATTTTAATGCTGTACAAATCCTAACCCTAACACCTAAACCCAACCTTAATCCCTAACCCCTAATTCCTAAAACTAGCCCTAAACCCAACCCTAATACTAACACATAACCCCTATCTAAAACCCTCACCGCTTATCCCTAACCTGTAACCCTATCTTAAACCCTAACCCCTAATCCCCAACCCTAACCCCTAATCCTAGCCCTAAACCCAATACTAATACTAACACGTAACTCCTATCTAAAACTCTAACCCCTAATTCCTAACCCTAGTGCTAAACCCAAACCTAATATTAACACCTAACCCTAAAGCCTCACCCTTTATCCTTAACCTGTAACCCTAAACATAACCCTAAATCTTAAACCCTAACCTCTAATCTCTAACCCCTAATTCCTAATCCTAGCCTTAAACCCAACCCTAATACTAACACGTAATCCCTATCTAAAACCCTAACCCCTAATCCCCAACCTTATCCCTAACCCCTAATTCCTAACCCTACTTTAAACCGATCCCTAACTTGTAACCCCTATCTCAAATTCTAACCCCTTATCCCTAACCCTAACCCGTAACCCATATCTCAAACCCAGACCCTAATCCCTCAAGTCAAGTCAAGAAGCTTTTGTTGTCATTTCAACCACATATAGCTGGTGCAGTAATTAGTGAAATGAACCAATATACTACATAAAACAACACAGAACTAAGGACTAAATCCTGTGCAGAACTACAAGTACTTACTTCCACTCTAACTGTTGTGCAAACAGGGCAAAACAGAAAGTACAGTACACTGTAGTAGTGTCCACAGAACTGTGCTGACCAGTGTACAGTTCTGTAGAATGCAAGTAATGATGTTTTGGTTGTAAACATATGACAGCTACATATGACATTAATGTAATCCCTAACCCATACCCATAACCCCTAATTTGTAACCCTAGTGATAACAGGAACTGACCTGTTTCACTGACAACATGACAGGAGCAACAGTCTGGTGTAGATATATTTAGTTAAAAAGTTAACTAAATGTTAAGAAGTTATATTTAAAGTCCTTAGTTCAGAGTTCAAGAGGGTTAAGAGGAGGAAGGTTTGCCTGTTTTTTTCACCTAAGTCGCACAATCTGTGATTTCTTTTAGCAAAAGAAAGTCGAAAATGTTGATGATTAGACCGGGTGATAAAGAGAAGCTGAGTCAGCTTGCGCTCTGGAGCAGAATGACTCCTTTTAGCCTCGTTGTCTCTGCTCTCTGCACAGCACAATCCCCAGTTCTGAATGAACACCTACAGTCCAGCTGGACACAAATAAACACTGCAGGTGGTGATTCAGACCTGTAGGTGTTCATTCAGGACTGTGGTTCTGCATACTCACTCACACTTCAACTGAACAAGCAGGTCTTTCAGTTTGCAGCATCTATTTCTCTAGTGGCCTTGATGCGTAGAAAACCTGAATATTGTATGTATTTTTAATCTTAAGAGTAATCACAGGATCTCTGGATGTATCTATAGAATATGAATTATATGTTATGTTATAGGGGCATTGGTGGCTCAGTGGTAGGTTTCTCGCCTATCATGCGGAAGGGCCGCGTTCGATTCCCAGCCAATGCCTCAACCCCAGCCACTGGATGCAGTGCCGGTCCCAAGCCCGGAAAAATGGGAGGGTTGCGTGTGGCAGGGCATCCGGCGTAAAACATTTTATGGGGGTCACGGTGGCTTGGTGGCTTGGTGGCTAGCACGTTTGCCTCACACCTCCAGGGTTGGGAGTTTGATTCCCACCTCCGCCATGTGTGTGTGGAGTTTGCATGTTCTCCCCGTGCCTCGGGGGTTTCCTCCGGGTACTCCGGTTTCCTCCCCCGGTCCAAAGACATGCATTGTAGGTTGATTGGCGTCTATAAATTATCCGTAGTGTGTGATTGTGTGAGTGAATGAGAATGTGTGTGTGTGCCCTGCGATGGGTTGGCACTCCGTCCAGGGTGTATCCTGCCTTGATGCCCAATGACACCTGAGATAGACACAGGCTCCCCGTGACCCGAGAATAGATCGGATAAGCGGTAGACAATGAATGAATGTTATATTATGTCTTTTCAGATGTATTTGACCTGTCCTTGAATAACGGCTGTCTCACTGAAAAAGAGGAAACGACAGAAAACGGAATCAATCCTGAATTAGCTAAGGTAACTTTTAGCTCCTCCAAACATCTGGGCTAATCATCTTGATTAAAAATTTTCATTTTTAATTACATTTTATCATCAGAAACTTTTGAAAAAAAACATCTCTTGTTGCTTTATCAGTACATCTCTGAAACTGAAGCGATGGTGAGATCAGCCAGAAGAGAAGAGAGACTGAATTTGTTTTCCCTGGACCCTGACACTCCTGTAAGTCTCCCATTACACACACATTATATGCTCCAGTTAATTCAGAAAATTCACTTCTTAGCTGTTGAGAATTATCTTCTGCAGTCTAGCTGAACCTCTCATACTGTGTTTGTAATCTAGAACAATGTCCTTTAGCATAAAAGGCCAGATTTTCTCATTAAAACAGCTTTTATATCATAATGATCCGTTCTAAATGCTGCTACTAAAAATCTGAGGTGTGTGTTCTAGGTTTTGAGGAGTCCACGGGGGGATTGTGGGGAGCCACCAACTGTCAGACCTTTTGAGGAGAAGCTGGGAAAGAGACTAATAATATACTGCCGCTCTCTCAACCTCACACTGCAGGGCTGTGTGAACGAAGCGGAGACGGAGCCCGTCACCAACGTGAGATCACAGTATAAATACTCAATACAAACACATACACCGATCAGGCATAACATTATGAGCAGTGACAGGTGAAGTGAATAACACTGATTATCTCCTCACCATACATTTGATCTTAATAGTGATAATACATGTGATTAGGTAACAATTTTAAAACATCTCACTTATCGCAGTCACTCTTTTACTCGTTTGCTAAATATTAAATGGCATTAGTGCACCACGCAGTCATAAAACGCAAGGAAACAACAAAAACACAATGGAAATATCCAAAATAACAGTCACAAAATTAGGAACTGTCAAAAGTATCAGGGTATTCAAAAGTAATGGGATATATACACGATCACAGCAAGAGTTCAAGCTGGCATCCACTAAACATGGGTAAAGCAGGCAAAGGTCAAACATGGGCAAAACAGCAACATCCAAGGTAAGCTTAATCCAAATGATAAGAACAGGCAAAAACCGGACAACACTACCACAAAAATAAATGCCAGAGCAACATCAGAAACCAAGCATTTATCTCATGAAGAGGCACAGAGTTGGAGTAAAAGGATATAAATTTTGACATTTATAAATGCCCTAATGACCCTAATGAGCAAACCACAGGAGATGGTGGCAAAGAAAAACTCCCTGAGAGGACATGAAGAAGAAACCTTAAGGCTAAAAAGGGAACCAAACTGTAGTGATAATGTATGTGATCATAAAAAATCCCTGTATTATATGGTCAAAAAGTGCAATTATGTAACCAGGAAATTTATTACAGTTCACTAGAAAGATTAGATTTGTGACTTTGAGCTTGTGTGTGATTTAAACTTTCTATTAAGTCAACCATTTAATATCAGTAACATATTATACTAGTCATAGGAACAGTGGAACCCAAGCCTATCCCGGGAATACACACTGTACAGGATAGCAGTCCATCAAAGACCACTATGGCCTTGCAGCTAGGGATAATTTACAGTAGATAATCCAACCGGGAGTTGGGAGGAAACTGGAGAACAGACAATAAACAGAACATAGAGTAGAAACCTTAAGCTATAAGTTTCATATCAAATAAATAAATCAAAAGGTTTATGTGATATAAATGCATAGTGTCATTACTGGGAATGTTTATTCTGTCTGTAGTACTATAAAATTTTGTGTTCATTCATATTCGATTACTTCAGTTGACAGCCCTACCACATACATTCTATATCTTTACATTTGTTGTTTCTCTCATTATATCTCTAACCGGATCCTCTTCAGATCGAGCCTTTCTTTGTAACTGTGGCATTGCTGGACATGCGAGAGAACAGGAAGGTCTCGGCTGACTTTCACGTGGACCTCAACCACGAAATTGTACGGAAAATGCTTATCGGCTCAGGGAGCCCCGGATCTCAGGGCACACCCGGAGGTCACGGCGGAGTGCAGGAGAATGGTCTGAAGTCCCCTACAGAGAAGAGAAGTGGCGAGTGTCAGCTCAGTCAAGAACTGGAGAACTGGTTATGCTTCCCTAAACAGGTATCAGAGTCATTCGGGTGTGAGAGCTTGACTCAGTTTAACACCCAGGAAATGCTCTGGAGGTTTATCTTTAAATCTGTGACACTTAGTTCTGTGAGGGTGTTGACATGTATGTGTGTTTGTGGTTGGATTCAGGCTATCTTCTCCATCACAAATCCTCACACGGATATCGTGATGGTGGCCCGAATAGAGAAGGTGCTTATGGGTAATATTACAAGTGGAACAGAGCCCTACATTAAAAACGCAGACAACAGCAAGGTAACATTACATCTCATTTTACTTAGAGCTATTTTTTTTACATTAATAATTATCCTGTTGATGTGATTTGGTCATCTAAGGAAATTCCAATCAAAAAACTCAACAGTTATAACCTTTAAAATAAACGAAAGCTTACGTAGGCTAGATATAAATGTAACTATATATTGATATGATTTCTAATAAAGTCCTTTACTGTTATTATGTATTGTTATCCTGCACTAGTATCCAGCACTGCTATCATGATTTGGTCAACAAACATGTGGTCAGTGGTGATCCTGTGGAGCTCCCTTTCCAGTGATGTACAGAGATTTCTGCCAAATCATACATAGTAACCCATGGATCAGTAAAAAGTTACATTGGAGTAGTTACATAGTCGATTTGCATGATTAACCTTTAACTGTACGCTGCAGGAACATGGTTGTGGAAAGTTTAAATAAAGGAGAGAGAAGCAGCGTCTCCAACTTGGAAACGTGTCCTAACTTCATCGTTTTTTTCCCATTGGGGATCTATTCATTTGAATCACATGATGTACGCAAGATTTCATGTTTCCTCTATATATTTCCCCTGGAATGATCCGTAAAGGCACGAATAATGATCCAGCAAAGAAGTCTCTATTGTACTTACAAAGTCATACTATTGAAAACATGGTTGTGTTTGTGCATTCCTTCCCCTCGGAGAGCTCCAGAAGAAATATCTTGTAAAGTCCTGTTTTAAGTGCTTCATCATTCAGAGTCCAGATGGTTTCAGAATTCCTCCAATTGACCTAAAATACCCCCAGCCTCTTCACAGAAATCAGGATCTCAAAACCTTAGCTTAGTCTAAATGGATCCCACAGACTTTGTAGAAGCTTGCCAAGAATGAGGCACCTTTGATTTAAACTTGCACCTTATACGGGTCAGAACAATCTATGAGAATGTTCTGGCCATTTTTTTTTTTTTGCACATTATAAACACCAGGATCTTTACTTTGATTTCCACTTTTACAGTTTGGGTATCTTCTTTTCCAGACTGTTCAAAAGATGCTGAAATCCAACAAGCAGTTCTGTAGCAAGCTGGGGAAATACCGCATGCCTTTCGCCTGGTCAGTAAGGTGAGTATAATGTCCCAGACAGAGCAATGCTACAAACCTGCAACAACTCAAACATAGCAATGTGAAAAATGTGACACGTTTACAGACAGATAACTCGAATGCCACCAAATCATACTGTTGTTATGTGGTACAGAAATCACTGTGGAATGTGCATCATTAGCCAGTTGTGAAGTATTTGCTAAGTGGACACCCCTCTGTCTCGATGCATTCATTTTTTCAGGTCAGTATTTAAGGACAACCAGGGCACGGTGGATAGGGAATCTCGGTTCTCTCCTCTCTTCAAGCAGGAGAGCAATAAGGTTTCCACTGAAGACCTGCTTAAGCTCATTACAGAGTACAGAAGGTACAGCAGAGTTTTTCACGCAAAGAGCAAACACAAATCTCTCAAATGCAATGTTCTCATATATGAATAAGCTTTTTTTTTGTATTCCAGGGCAGAGAAGACCAGTAAACTCCAGACCATTCCTGGGAGCCTTGAGATCAGTGTGGACTGTGTCCCAATGGAGCATCCAAGTAAGACTTGCTTATATAAACACCATCAATAACATAAAGCTGCTGGATATGTAGTATGTCTATGTAATAAAGACAAGTTCTTAGTTGTCTTACTTTTTAGTATGGTTGCATACATAATGTTCTATAATAGCAGTGTCCTAAGATTGTTTCTGTAGTAAGAGAGAGCTAAGAAAAACAATGAAAATACCATCCAAATGTTGCATCCTTCTTGACAGTTGAAATCCTTTTAGCTAAAACAGCTTTGCAACTGGCTAATGACACAAATTCCACAAGATGACTAGCTAATTAGAGAACAATTAATTGGCTATTAGTTAAGCCAGATACAACTCTATCAATTTGATTATATTGGACATTTCTTTCTGCCTTAATTAGCTGATAGCTTTGTCTGTCACTCTGTAGTCAGATTTCATTTCCGCCAAATGTTTGACGTATATGAGCTGACAAATGATGTATGAGAACCAGTTTCTACCTTAGAACCCCTGATACAGCACTGCTATAACCTTCTATTACAAGATGACTTACAGCAGCACAGAAACATCATGGCACAATAATGTTTTTGACCTTTAATGGGGAAAAAATATGGTTCATGCAAGTATTATTTCGTAATATAAGTACATTGAGCCTATGATAGACATCTGAGATGCAATGTTATTAACTTTTACTAGTGGAGCCTCGGCATATGAATTTAATTCATTCTGGAGGCGAGTTATTAAGGCGAAAATGTGTATTGTGAAACGGATTTTCCCATAAGAAATAATGTAAATGCAGATAGTTCATTCCGGCCGCCCAAAAATATTAGCAATATTAGCAATACGAAGCATATGTAAACTGTATGGCTGCTTACAAAGAACTGACCCAAGCCAAGCATTCCATGTCAAGGGTCCTCACAGGAAGTCGTGCCACCATGCTTGGGCTAAAAATAGAACAAACCAGCCACGCCACCGATCTGTCAACAAAAAGACGCATGAAAAATCACCTAGCTTACGCTGACTGAAAAAAACAAAACTGTACAATTTAAACTCGCTTCGGTTGGATTTGCTTGGCTCTCCACTGACACACATTTTGAATGGACAAGTATTGAATGGCTTCTGTACGTACACGCAACGTAGCCTTTTCATTCGTATGCAGAAAATGCTTCGTATGCCGATGTAAATGTTTTGCAAAATTTCAATTCTTAAGGCGAAAATTCATAAGGGAGGGCATTTGTATGCAGAGGTTTCAGTGTATTTATTTTCAGGTATCATTTCAATAATTATATAATGTTACGAGTAGTATTGTAATATGGTACATACCTACTCTTTACATTCAGGAAAGCATGCATTTCATATTATTCAGTAATATTGACCAGTTTATTAATTAATTTCTGATGTACTATATCTAGTGAAGTACTTCATTATGACCTGTTTTTACCTTAGTTCTTAGATCTGGTAGTGCACCATGGCTAAATAGGTTAAGATAAGTGTAAGATAAGTCTGAGGTTAAGCTTAATGGGTCTCTTTACATACATTTTACAATCACTTTACTACAAAATGAAAAGAGATGGGATATCACTTTACTACAAAATGTACAGAACGCTGATTTTTTTCAAGCATGACTATCATAACACATGGCATTTGTACCCTTCAGACTCTGTGACATCGTCATATGTTCCTGTGAAGCCATTCGAAGACTGCAGTCTGCACGCTCCCACGGTGGAGGTCGATGAGTTTCTGCAAGACTCCGCCAAATTCGCTCGACCTTACCGAGTTTACAAGAACCACATTTACGTCTACCCCAAACATCTTAAATATGATAGCCAGAAAAGCTTTGCCAAGGTATGGGTGAAATAAAAAGGAGTATTTTTCTACTGTATTTTTCATGAATAAAATATTCATCTGTATACTGTTGACATCTTGAAACATTAACGCCTTTTTCTTCACAGGCCCGAAATATCGCAGTTTACGTAGAGTTCCGAAACTCTGATGAAGAGCACGCCAAACCACTCAAGGTAAAATTTCCATTTCTTTTCTATCCTCTTCATCACAAGTTGATCAGAATTAGAGATTAAGACGTCCATCCTGTTTCTCCAGTGCATCTACGGAAAGGCGGGAGGTCCAGTTTTCACCACAGCTGCCTGCTCTACGGTTCTTCACCACTCGCAGAACCCAGACTTTTATGACGAGGTTCTTTCTTTTAGACACCTAGGCAGTCTATCTGTCTCTATAGACCCATTCTTGTTTAGTTTGAGGTTTCTGAGTTTCATGTGTTGCACTTGTTCTGACAATAGGTGAAGATTGAGCTTCCCACACAGCTCCATGAGAAACACCATCTCCTCTTCTCGTTTTTTCACGTGACGTGTGATATCAATGCCAAGACCAGCTCTAAGAAGAAAGAAGCTCTTGAAACTCCAGGTACAATAAACAGAGTAAATAGAAAAGGTATATTTTGTATAGAGCTATAAAATGTAACTGATGATTGTGTGTTTTGTGTGTGTGGTGTGTGAAACAGTGGGCTATGCATGGCTGCCACTTTTGAAGGATGGCCGTCTGACATCTCAGGAGTTTAATGTGCCGGTCTCATGCACTCTACCCAGTGGATACCTGCTTATTAAAGAACCTTCATCCAATAAGGTGAGAGCGAGGCGGCGAGGTGTTATGTAAATATACTGATATTCTCATCTAAACTTTTACAGTCTAGGTGTCAAAGGTGTGGTAACTTTGATCAGGTGTAAAAGCTCTTCTATGGCCCTTCAGTCCAAACATTGGGTATGGGTTCAAAAGAATCAAATAAATTCAGATGAACTCAGAAACTACACTGACCTACTAGTTCCACAAGAGCTCTTGGTTGCTGTTGCAGAAAGGACATTATTTACATTTACATATTATTTACTGTCCAGTGTCACCCAAATGAGGATGGGTTCCCTTCTGAGCCTGGTTCCTCTCAAGATTTCTTCCTCATATCATCTCAGGGAGTTTTTTCTTGCCACCGTCACCTCAGGCTTGCTCATTAGGGTTAAAATAGGGATAAAATGGTAACTTAACTTGAAACTTTAAAAGCACTATTCAAATCAATTGAACTGAATTGAAGATTCATAAGCTACCATGGCTGAATATCGAGTAACATGAGCAGTTGGCATTATTTCTAGTTTCAGCTTTATGTGATGTGCAGATATACCTGGAGATAAATCTGAGATCGATTAAGGTTCTTTGGTTGTCAATATATCTGAGTGTTTTCCTATTAGAAAGGATCACAAGTAGACAGGAAGTTATGAACCTTTAACTATCCAAGAAACTCTTGAATTCGGACTGTGCCCCGCACTTCTCGTGTTCTAAGCCCGTCTCCGCCTCTGTCCTGTCATTGGATTGTTATCTCACTGTGTTCACCTGTTTTGCATTAGCCTTAGTTTCTCTGTGTATATCCTGTTGTCTAACTAAGCAAGGTTTCATATTTCCTCATGTGTTTCATTTTTAATTCTTATATTGGATTCTGATCATCGAATATCCCTGTGTGCTGTTGTTTCCATGCATGAAAAGGATTTTCAAATTTGCTCTAATAAAGCAAATACTAACTTTATGTGCTTTTCTTTTTATCATGTTTCTGCCTTCACTAACCACACCCAAACCACAAGAACCCCAGAAAGGGGTTCTGAAGATCACACCTAAATGCAAGCGACTACAAATATTTGAATGATATCTGAATGACAAATTACTATTAAATGAATGAAACAAGAGCATTGATAGGATAATCTATTATCATCTATTTTGTAATGATTTTTTCGGGGGGGTGGGGGGTTTTTGGGGCCCAGCATTTGGCCAGGGTGAATCGAAGGACTTTAACTTGTCCCATATATTCTGATTATCTTATCACATACTCATTCATGCATGACCTCAGATGTAACAGAGGTGCACTGTAGCATTAGTCCTAGGTGTGTATGTGTGTAGGAATGTGTGCTCATGGTGCCCTGGGACTAGCAACCCATCCAGGGTGTATTCACGCCTCACACACGCTGTCCCCAGGATAAGATCCTGATCCAGCAAGATCCTGACCGGGATAAAGCGGTTATTCAACATGAAAGAAAGAAAGATTAAATTTCTGATTAGCGTGTCTGAAACAAATTCAATTCCTCTGCACTTGATTCTTCCTGTGAAATGATGTCATATCTTGGCACTAGTCAGAGTTTCCAGCTCAAGATCCAGGGTTTTAGGTGATATAAATATCAAAGCAGCATATGTTAAATATCTGCTTGACTTTACTTTTGGCAGAACGGATCAGATGTGAAATGGGTAGACGGAGGAAAACCTGTCTTCAAGGTGTCTACACTGGTGCTGTCTACAGTATACACTCAGGTAATAAGAGAGGTTGCTTCTTTTTTTTTTCACTTAATATAACCATCAGCGTAAATACAGCTGGAATGTTGTATGGATCTTTGCAGGACCCCCATCTTAACCGGTTCTTCCAGCAGTGCCAAAAACGAGAGACAGATCTCTCACAACCACCTACCTCAAACTTTCTCAACTGCCTAAAGGTAAAAGGAATATCTTTTGACTTTGCTCATGTGATCCTCCACTAAGAATATCTTTCAAGTATAAATTCTGCTTGGTTTCTCTCATCAGGGCCTCCTTAGTATGGAGCGGAACCACGTAATTATTCGCTTCCTACCCGTCCTCTTTAACCAGCTATTTAAAGTCCTCACTCAGAACGACTCAGATGAGGTCACTTCTACCACCACCAGGTATGATGGACTACTAGAGAAGCTATTTATTCATTTCTTTTCTTTATCTTTGATTAGATACAGCAGTAAATCAGCCTGTCATCTGAAGCATTTTCACTTCCCTAAATAAAATGTATGTGTATCTATATATAATAATGTAACATGTCTATCTCTAAGGCTATGTTCTGCAGATCACTGACATCACTTCCTTTTTTTCTAAAGCTGCTCTTTTCTGTTTTCTCCAGAGTCCTAGTTCACATCCTTGCCAAGTGCCATGAAGAAAACCTGGACCATTATATGCACTCCTACATAAAGGTGTGTACATAAATCCTTCCCCAAATGCTGCAGGAGAATATTAAATAGTACCATGTCCTCCACTCGTACAGTACTTGCATGACCTTTTAGTAAAATGTCACGCTCATACACTGTATTTACAGTAAGATCTCATTTCCCTAAATACATGTTTAACAGCATGATTGCAGCGGCTGTTAGCAACGCTTGACTAAAGGCAGTTGTGGACAGGAAGCTAATAAGCAAAGAGTCGGTCGGACATGGACCCATATACACACATAACTATGGGTGATGAGAGAAAGAGAGACAGACAGCCAGACAGAAAGGAAGCGAGAGAGAAAAACACAACCTGTTTCATGTTCTGAGCTAACAACCAAAACGAGGAAGCACTCGATCTTTCAAGGACGCCCAGAGAGAGATAGAGGAGAAAGGAGGGAGCAGAAGGGTAAACCGATGAGGAGGGTGGCGTAACCATGGCAACTGATTGGTACGGTGTCTGCACTGGTAACCAGTCAAGAGTTTTTCACTCTGCTAGTGCTCTGCATTGCAGTGTGTGTGTGTGAACATACTGCGCATGCATGTGTGTGCTGTGTTTCTCAGGGTCACTATAACTCTCAGCTCCGAAAATGTACGCTTAACAGATATTAAGAGGATGTGAGGTGGAGTGCAGAATGAAAACAGCAGCCATCAAAAACAGCCACATCCTGCATCAATCATGTGTGTGTGATTGTGTGTGCATGGCTGTGTGTGCAGGGAAGGAAGAAATAGAGAGAGTGAAAGAAAGAGAGCACTGAGATTACTCACTCTGCTGTTATTGTGTCTTGTAAACACTATACATAGCGTGCTGTTTACACACACAGCAGAGAAGCTGCCATCCAGCCTCCCACCCAGACTAAAGACCAAGAGTTCTTATGGGAGCAGTTCCATTTTAGAGTTGCCTTTAATTTTATAAAGTCATTTTAGGATTAAATCCTTTTTACCCTACATTCATGCATTGTGTGTTTTAATGAGGCTTTAAAAGCCCTCTCCAGTGTTTTTTTAAAACATTAATAGCCGAAATGTCTAGGCCATAGCCGGCTATACAATTTATACACATCACTTTTGCTTTTTATTTATGTTCCATTTACATATTAACGCTGACCTTCATAATAGCATTGTTGGCAGACTTGCAAAGGCAAATAACTGTACTAACAGTCTGCACTCTCCAGAGACCTCAACAATCTCTGCTGCTTGTTTCCAAGCTTTATTTTCCTTTGTAATATATCTGCGTGTTTTTTGTTCGTCTAACAGAAAGCTTTGAGCAGATTTGTTTCAAAGATACGCCGTAAGACTTGTCCGTGGAATCGTTTGAGTCACTCGTTAGGATGCTTTTTTTTAATTTACTAAAATTATGGCTCTGTGCCAAACACATGGCCTTGGGTCAGTTTGTGGCTTGCTGCTGTGTATGTAGGGTTAAAGTGATTCAGAGTCTGATTAAGCAGTTTTGCTGCATTCTACGATTCATTCCTCTATCGAGTAGAGACGGTATCAGGTTCCAGTTTGAAAATTCAGGCTTTACAACACCAGTTTATCACTGCAAGTGGACGGGGCATGCAGTCGAGGATGTTTTTTAATTTGCATATTCGAATTGCAGATTACGAAGCAAAACAGTTGGCACAATATATTTTTTCATCACACTTCATACAAATTTCAAATATGTGCTTCTTTTTATACAGTTTGTGTTTAAGACTGAGGCACATGGATTCCGGACCGTGCATGAAGAGCTAGCCAAAGGAATGAACTCTGACCTGAAGAGCAACGAGCAATCGGCTGTGAAAAACATCCTCAAGGTGAGACGACACAGCCGACTCGCCCTGCAGTGCATGCAGTACCTGCACGGGTCAGGAATTTCTAATTAATGTGTGTATCTCATTTCTTCAATTTCCTTCCTTCCAGTTTTCTTGGTTCTTTCTGGAAATCATTGTGAAGTCCATGGCACAGCACCTGGTCGATTCAGACAAGCTAAAAGTAAACTTTCACATTGCATTGCACAAGTCTGTTTATTAGAGGCATAATACCTTACAGAATTAGTTAGATTAACCGCGCCTAGTTTTCATTTCATATCTCATCTACACCCACGTTGACTTCAGATAAAAAGGTCATCTCTGTATGTAAACAGGTTCCTCGGTCACAGAGGTTCCCAGGCACATTCCAGAGCCACTTGGAGACTCTCATCATGACCATGTCAGATCACATCTACTGGAAGAGCAAAGACATGCCTGAGGAGACTCGCAGTGCCAGCCAGGCTATTGCTGCCTTTGTAAAAGTGAGTGCACATGCTTTACTCTATTTTAAGCCCTAAGTCTGAAAAGAAACATTCAATACCAAAAGAATTCAACAGAGTAGAGATTAACACTTCAAATATAAAGCAGCCTCAATAAACGTGGGTTTCTAGTTGGATGCCGATGCCAGATGTGAAATTGTAAATGGAAGGACGGTTGGAAAAACAAATTCCCCAGCAGGGATTGTTTTTTATCTCAGATATTTGGATAAAATTATTGGCTGTGCGGATGTGAGTGTGGAGTCACATGGACTGAGGTCTTTTTCACAGGACGTTATTATATAGTCTGTTTGCATGTATGTGCTAGAGGTTAACTGTGTATGTGTGTCTGTGTTCTTTCTTAGCGCTGCTTCACTTTAATGGACAGAGGTTTTACCTTCAAGCTCATCAGCAACTACATCAACATGATCACAAACGGTGACAACAAGGTAGCACAATCCATATGGAACTGCTAAAATTGTAATCATAAATATATTGTATTGTTGCACCATGGCATGGACCTTAGATTCAAATCACTGCCCAATCCTGACCTGTTTTTTTTTTTTCTTCTTCTTCTTTTTTTTTGCCGCAGATGCTCTGCGAATTCAAGTTCGATTTCCTGAGGGAGGTGTGCAACCACGAGCACTATATCCCTCTCAGCCTGCCCATCCCTTCTGCGCGAATCACAGGTCAGCCAGCTCCAAAGCCATGCCTTGTTCCAGCCTCATTGGTTTTGTCCTCATTAACATTAACATTCTTTCTTCCATTTCTGTTCATTCCATTAGATAATGCCTCACCGGAAACACACAGTGCTCAGGGTAATTATTAAACATTGAGTAAATATTGCATTTTTTTAAGATTATTCAAAATAAAATATTATCTCAAGTTAGACGTAGTTTTACAGTATATGCATTTCACATCATCATGCATCAGCTCATCATCTCACCATGTCCTTGATTTCCTCGCTTTACAAATGTCAAATTTCTCTCTCTTTATAATCGCTTAGTGGATATGCCAGAGTACAGCCTGACCGGAGAGTTCTGCAGGAAACATTTCCTGACAGGACTGCTGTTGAGGGAACTCGGCTTGGCTCTCCAAGACGAACAAGACATAAGGCACATGGCTCTGGCCAGCCTGAAGAACCTGATGGCCAAGCACTCCCTGGATTCCCGTTATGCCTCAAAGGTAACCTTAAAACCTTCTTAAAACCATCTTGCTGTATGTTCTCTGAGTTAAAAGGACAACACGGTTTATTAGCAATGATACCAGCAGCACCTTTAGCAGTTGTTACTGTTATGCAGCAAGAGACTGTACAGGTTCCGTGTATTTTGTAATTTGTAGAGGGAATTTTAAGTAAATACACAGAAACTGGCCATCATATGATTGAAAAGATCCTGTGAGCTGATTGCACTGATTGCTTCAATGCAGTTCTGTACGAAGCATATGGATGCTGGTGTGCAGTTAAATAAGGGAGAGATTTTGAAACATTCACACCTTTAGCTTTATAAATATATATTTACATACATACTATACTGTTCAATAGCTAGTGTGCATTTGACATTCACATTTACAACATTTTGGCAGATGCTCTTATTCAGAGTGACTTACATTTATCTCATTTATACAACAGAGCAATTGAGGGTTAAAGGCCTTGCTCAAGCTCCTTAGCAGATTTTACAGATGATATACATAGAAGCAGGATGCCAGTGTGTAAACTTGTTATACACTTTATCCAACAACTGCTTATTATTATGTTTTGACCCCATAGCCGGGGTGAAAACACTGCATAATCAGAAATGGGAACTTGAGCCAAAACCAGGAAATCCCACTTAAGGAACACAACAAGGCTTTATGACAAAAATGCATAATGACTTTGCAGCGCTACAAAGACACAGTAACCGCGAAAGTTCAGGGGGTACAAACCGGACCAAAACAGAAACAGGAACCAAAACTTCCTCCATAGGAACTGCAACATGAAAGGGGAATCCATGACAGTCAGATCTGCAGTAGGGGCTTTATTATACGTTATTTTTTCATTGAGGAAAATCCCAAAAAGTTCTCTACCTGTTGAACAGAGAACTGCGTAGTGATCCCAAGCATGATCACATCCACTACTGTAGATCTCCATTCCTGATGCCTAAAAATAAGCATTTTCTCATTTTCTGACACCTAATAAGCATGATTGTGAATATTTACATTGGATTCTTATCGAATATATATTTAATTTGTATTTAACTGGAATTTAGAGTCACTGTGTATGGGTTCTTTATGAGTGTTCATGCTTTAGTATTATAAACATAGCCCTGTTGGATTTTTGGGTTACCCACTGGAATATGGTCTCATTTCTCTGGGTTTTGTAATGGATTTTTGTGGGGTACCCATTTGAATAGGATTTCCACATGATTCCAATTGGATTTTTATTGAGTTTGGTTTTTTTGGGGGGGTTTGGGAGGTTACTGTTATTTTTAGCGGTGTGTCTCATATACACGTCGTCATTTCCCATGACCGTACTACAGTATCTTATGCAAGGGAGCCATGGGGTCCTTTGACTTTACATAGAGTTCCCATGGTGACCCATGAACTCCAGTGGGAATCACATGGAATTTTTCCATCGTTGACTGAATTCATGTAAAGCGTTGCATATGCCAGAGACTGCTAACTCTCGCCATTTTTCTCTTGATGAAAATGCATTATTATATAATATAAGGCATCATTATTATCTTATCTTCTCAACAGATTCAGTCAAGTTATGTAGTATGCCACTTTAAAACCTGTGTGTGTGTGTGTGTGTGTGTGGTGTGTGGGGAACAATGCTGGAAAGAAAAGCACAGAAACAGCAGGAAAATATTAAAGCTTGGTGCCTCCACCCATGTATGTGTAGAAGCTGGGATGTGTGTGTGTGTGTGTGTGTGTGTGTGTGTGTGTGTGTGTTTGTATGTGTGCATGAACTAAATGGATGCTGAGCAGCAGCCAGGCTCACAGATTGCCCTGAAAGTCCATGCTAAAGACAACATTTTATATACTGTCCGTGGTGTACCTTTTGTTTTTAGGACTAATTTATTGCAGTCCTATGTGTGTGAACAGCAACTCTCTGTGTTTGTGTGTGTGTGTGTGTGTGTGTGTGTGTGTGTGTGTGTGTGTGTGTGTGTGTGTGTGTTCAGGAAAAGCAAGCCAGGATTGCATCTCTGTATCTGCCTCTGTATGGTCTAATCCTGGACAATATGCCACGCTTCTTCCTCAGAGACCTCTTCCCCATTTACTTGACCAACAGTGCCCAGGTAAAACACACACACACACACACTTAGCAATATGGAGCCATGATATTTTTGGCTCTTAACTTTGAAATACAGTAAAAAGAAAATTAAAAAAAACAGCGTTCAGTATCCATCTTCTGGACAGATATAGTTTTCAAAGGACCAGAACATTCTTCACTTTTTCTAATTTATAATTGTAGCCTATTCCAACAAAAATCCAGCCCCAGACGCCTCACTTATAAAGAAGTGTGTATAACAACACACTTGTTGTTGTTCTTTCCTAAAAGTGTCTTATGAACTTCCTTGTGAAATTCCATACCCACAATAGTATTCCTTCCTAAAAATCCTTCCTTTGTTAATTAAAATTCTTGCATGCCATGAACAAACATCTTACGTGAGTGAATTCTTACGTAATGGGACACGTATTTATTGAAGTCTTAATTCTGCTGGGTCTTTCCGATTTGAGGTTTTTTGTTAACACGACAAGCTGTGGTTTAACTATGTGAGAGGAAAAACTGGAGACTATTCATATCTGTTATAATATTAGCAATAATAGAAACTAACCTATTTTGTTGCTGTTAAATGGAAAAATACCTAATTGGATTTTAAAAAAAGTATGATGCGTCATTCTATAATATATTGCTTTTGTATAAGAGGAAGTGTTTGCTGTGAAATAATATGATATTAATAAACTTCACATCCATAACCAGATGCACATCCATAACCTTTTTTTGGGCACATCATGTAGCTTATGAATCTATAAGAGCTTTTTGTACTGTTTATGAGTATAATTCTTAATATTTGGTGCTGTAACAGGGGGGGCACGGTGGCTTAGTGGTTAGCACGTTTGCCTCACACCTCCAGGGTTGGGGGTTCGATTCCCGCCTCCGCCATGTGTGTGTGTGGAGTTTGCATGTTCTCCCCGTGCCTCGGGGGTTTCCTCCGGGTACTCCGGTTTCCTCCCCCAGTCCAAAGACATGCATGGTAGGTTGATTGGCATCTCTAAATTGTCCGTAGTGTGTGAATGCGAGAGTGAATGCGAGAGTGAATGCGAGAGTGAATGAGAGTGTGTGTGTGTGTGTGCGTGCCCTGCGATGGGTTGGCACTCCGTCCAGGGTGTATCCTGCCTTGATGCCCTATGACGCCTGAGATAGGCACAGGCTCCCCGTGACCCGAGTGTAGTTCGGATAAGCGGCAGACAATGAATGATTGAATGGTGCTGTAACATCGATAACACTAATTCAGTCTATCTGACCCCTACTTCTTTCCTTACTTTCATGTGGCTTAATTGCATTTTCTTTATAGGGTTCCAAAGACGACGTGAGTGTAGGAGGACTGCCGGGTCAGAGTGGTCACAGCACTCGTCCGGGCAACTCAGTAGATGCCGCCTTGTCCAAGGAGGTGCTCAATTCTATTACAGGTGTGTTTAGGTGTATAATCAGTAAACTTGATTTTTGAAGTTTTGAACAGCTCTACACCTCTGTACTTTGAAATGCCTTTTATTTATGCAATTATCCAATCAGCCAGTGATAAGGCATCAGCACAGTGAATAAAAGCATGCAAGTACAGGTCAAGAGCTTCTGTTTCATGTCCAGATCAAACACCAGAATGGACGAATGAATACTAATTTCAGTGACTATGACATCACATGGTTCCTAGTTCCAGACAGGCTGGTTTATGAGTTTCAGAAACCGAAACTAAGTAAGACGTCTATCCACAAAAGTTTCCAAAGTTTACACAGCAAAAAACAAACAAAAAGATATCCAATGTGTGGCAGTTCTGCAGAAAAAAATAAAACATTGATGAGAGAAAATTCCACTCTGTGATGCATAGACAAGCATCAGAAGACCACAGAAGGTTCTACTGTTGTCAGCCACTATCATCATTTTTTTTTAATCTTCTGCCACAAATTTACATAGCTGAAGGGCACGGTAAGGACGCAACAGTTGCTTGTGCACCCTGGTCCGCAGCTTCATAAGCAAGCGAAAAGAAGGACATCAGGAACACGTGTCTTTACCCGTGCATTATCCAAGCCAGTCAAATGCCTGCATGCTTTCATGCTCACAATCACCCCCCACAATCATGACTAAAACAGCCCTTCAGGTCATGTGATTGACATGTTTACAGAACATAACTATAGAACCTCAGCTTGACATCCATTCAGACATCTTTCTTTTTTTCATTCAGTGTTTTCATCACTTGCTGTATCTACGGCTAACAACACCGATTCACGAGGCTCGCTCATCAGCATCGAGTCCAACCCCAGCAACAGCGACCGCAACAGCGAGAAGATGGACGGATGTGAAAAGGTGAGGACGCACACCTGAATTGTCTCAGCGTTACCTCTGTACAGTAACACATTTTTAACATACGGTTTGTTTAGTTTGCCAGACCGCAGTCGTTGATTGGTTATGCTTCACGCTTCGACAAACTGGACCAGGCAGAGACGCGCAGTCTGCTTATGTGTTTCCTGCATATTATGAAAACCATATCAGAAGGTACATACACACATGCACACCAATCAGACAATATCCTTTCCGTTTCCAAGATGGAAATATATAGAATATGGCAATTCCTTTGTTTAGGCTAATTTATTTTTCCTGATGATTAATGTCTGGTGATGTGAGTGGGCGTGGCTTGTGCTTTGTGTTACAGAGGTCATGGTTGCATACTGGCACCGAGCCATTCACCAAGAGATTTCAGACTTCTTCAACATCTTAGAGTAAGTTTGCTTTGGTAAAATGATATCTTCAATAATGAGTGGATATAAGGATGGAAAGGCCAGTAGAATGACAAATTATGGATGGATGGGAGGAGTGTGAGTGGTGAGGTAAATGGACTCAAAAAAAGAAATCAACAGAAAACTAACCTCTTAAACTCTCAGGACTTTTTAAAGAATCTGGTTTTGTGGAAGATCACAACACCCCTCTTATAACTTTCCCTAGTAGTTTTAATAGAAACATATTTTTGGAAGGAAATGCGTCACTACTAAGGATATGAAGATCACTTCAAATATTTCCATCCTTCCCAGTGATTCTCTGCACCGTTTCCTGCTCTGCACTGCATACTCTATTTGCATCTCAGCATTCATTCCTTCTAATCTCTCCATCTCGTCCTTGACAGACTCTGTCTCCAGCACTTCAGGTTCTTGGGAAAGCGTCACATAGCCAGGTAAGTGCTTAAAATGGATCACTCGCTGCTCAAAGGGTCCAAGCCATAACTTGTTTGTAACCATGTAACACCGAGCACCTGCACTGCTTAACCTTTGGTAGTTTCTGTCTCTGTGTATGTGTCGACATCTCTGTGTGAAGAGGAGGAGGAAAAGAGAAGAGAGAGAAGATGTGAGACGTAGGATTTTTTCAAGCCAGACTGAGTGAAAAAAAGGATAGCGCAGAGAAAGAAAGAACTCCTGCTATCTAGAGCTCGGGGTTGGAAAGAAGCAGATGAGGGGATCGGTTTATTATTTATGGCACATGGTATCACATATGCTTTCTATCATAATTTTTATGGTCATTATACAAGGCAAGGACATGGGATCATTTGAAATGGCTCCCAAACACCAATATAGTTACTGTCATGGTGCATTGGAATTTTAATTAATAAAGACCATGTTTCTTTTTAACCCCTCGCTGATTAAATAAGTTCCAGCATCCTTGAATTATGAATAAGTAGAAATACCTCTCATTGTCTAAGCCAGACTGCAGTCAGGTATTAGTGATATGAAGAGGATCAGGATTTCTAGGTGAGACTGGGGCTGAGGATTCTCTCTCTGTCTCTTGCGCTCACTCTCTTGAAGCTTGAAGCATGAATACAAGGCCTTTGATGCCAAACTGGAGTCTGCATAGATTTTTGGGGGGCTGTAAGGAGAGACAGGTTCCAGTAGCATATTCTGTTTCAAAATCAGCCACTTCTCTCACTTCTTTCTTCTTCCCTCCTCTTTTTTTCTTTTCACCTAGCAGTACCCTGCTTGTTAGAGTGACTTGTAGTCATTTGATTTTTTATTTTTTTATTTTTTTACAGCTGCACAATCATACATGGTCAGGCTGTTGAAATTGGTGGACTATTATCCCGATACTAATGGCCTAATCATGTCTTTAATGGACTAGCCTGTAGCTGTTATACACTAAAGCAGGCTGTTCAGTTAAATAAAGCTTTTTTTTAAGGACAAAACCCTACTCTGTTTGTGACACACCGTCTTTTGTGTCTGTGTTGCAAAAAGAAAAAGCAGTGATATATATTTTAGATGGTTTCCTGTTCTGTGTTCTGCATCTACACTTCTACTCCTACTCAATTTATTGATGCATTAATAGGTCTCTCTCTTTCTATCTGTCGCTCGGCTATGTATTGATTTTTTGCTATCTTATTGATTTTTTTTCTGTTTCAATGCTTGCTACCTCTCTCTCTCTCTCTCTCTCTCTCTCTCTCTCTCTCTCTCTCTCTCTCTCTCTCTCTCTCTCTCTCTCTCTCTCTCTTTCTCTCTCTCTCTCTCTCTCTCTTTTTCTCTCTGTCTTTAATTAATTAATGGTGCCCTGGACAAGTATTTTTTTTGTTTTAGTGGTTACAATGTCACATCCAAAAACATTACAGTGATTTGTAGTGGGGTTTTTTGTCCTGTTTTTTTTTTTTTTTTACTATAGTATGAGGGCCATAATGATACAGCAAGTTCATTTTTTTTCTCCCACCTCCCCAAAACATACCAGTACTAAAAATCCCACTATATGTGACTGAGAGTATGAATATGATGGATGATTTTGTGTGTGTGTGTGTGTGTGTGTGTGTGTGTGTGTGTGTGTGTGTGTGTGTGTGCTTGATATGTTGTGATGGACTGGTCCATATTCCTTACTCATGCCCATCCACTTCAACTCTGACCAGGATAAAACAATTACTGGAGATGAATTAATGGCTGGATGGATGGATGGATGGATGGATGGAAGGGTGGATCGAAGGGAGGGTGGATGGATGGATGGATGGATGGATGGATGGATCGAAGGAAGGGTGGATGTATGGTTGGAAAGGTGGATGGATGGATGGATCAAAGGAAGGGTGGATGGAAGGAAGGGTGGATGAATGGATGGATGGATGGATGGAAGGGAGGGTGGGTGGATGGATGGGTCGATTTATCAATGGAAGGGTGGATGGATGGATGGTAGGTCGGATGGAGGGATCGATGGAAGGGTGTGTGGATGGATGGATGGCTGTATGGAGCAATTTAAGGGTGGATGGATAGATGGATGGTTGGATGCTTGGTTGTTGGTAGGTAGGTAGGTAGGTAATGGGGGGTCTATATCCAAAGAGTCAGCACTAAACCTGTGTTTTTTCAGGACCACATTATTTAACAATTATTCTTCATATTATTTCTAATGGAATGATATTAGATATATTAGATGATATTATTGTCTAAAATATTGTCCAGTGCACCTTTAATGTTCAGGCATTTATCACAGTGCTATACATCACATACACTGACAAACTATATGATTTGCATGATTATACCTTCATGTAATGATAATTCTGCTCAGTTTGAATCTGGAAATGTGTCTTGGTGTGTTCTTGTGTCTTGCCTGCGTTTGCTTTCTCATTTCCATTTCATGTTTAAGCAAACATCACTCACTCAATTCTGCTCTTCATTCCATCTCTATCTCCATTATCCTCGCCTGGAACGCCTTCCAAAACAACTTCATATCGTAGGACTCTTATTTGAAATTTAAATTCATTTGCTAGCGTGCACATGCCAACAGGACATAGCTAGCATCACATGAGGTGTTTGATTTTTTTTTTTTTTTTTTTACACTAACATTTGCAAGTTGAACTAGCTTGAACGCTGCCCTTCTTTGAATGCTGGCCTGCTAAATTAGTGCTAAGCATTTTTTTTTTCACCTGGCTGCTTCGAATGCGATGAAGAATCTTGTGAGGATGATGTCTATGATGATGGTGCCCTTAACTCCTGCTGTGATTGGGTCATTGTACACAGGAAGTTAGCAGCTGCAGTTAAGCTGGCGCAGGCCACGCAGAACTCTGGCACTCTGAAGGGTTCGAATGCCTCCACCCAGTCCTCAGGGCTTCTGCCCCAATGGTAAACACCCCAGGACTACATTCCCTGTAGAGACTGGCATTTATTTTGAGTGAAGTAACAGTATTAGAATTTACAATGCCTGCTGGGTACAAAACTAGTAGACGATGTTCATTGTCACAGATGTAGCTACAACCATGCTCTAAACTTATTGTTATTATTATTATTATTATTATTATTATTATTATTATTATTATTATTATTGCTAATAGTAGTAGTAGTAGTATTTATCCTGCTCAAGGCTGTTTTACCAAGCAAGCCTTTTATACTGTGTTAGAGTTATTAGCATGTTCCTGCTATAAACAAATCTAGCAAAAGTTTCTGTTTTCCATAGGTTCACAGCCTGTTCCACAAAAAGGAATAAAAATTGTTCTTGGAGTGCTTGTCCAAATGATACACTGACCCTCAGGCCTATTTTTCTGATAAAGCCAGGCTTTTATACCGAACACATGTTTTTATTAGCATGTTCCTGTTAGAAACAAATTTAACAGAAGCTGTGCTTTTTCACAGGCATACCCATAAGCATGACCAATATAAATGATCATTTTATTCTCAGGACACATGCCCCAGTAATGTATCGATCCCTAAGCCTTGCATTTTTTTCACAAAGTCAGAAAATGTTAGCCTTATTAGCATGTTCCTGTTATCTACCAGCAGATGTGAGTTTTATTGATCTCACCTCAGCCTCAACCTGAATTGAATTACAATAGTATTGATTCTTGAAGAAATGGAAGAAAGGGCGTTTGGGTGTCACATATGGGTGACATTTTAACCTTTTATTCCCTTTTATAACTTTTATTTCTTAGCCTTGCGAAATCCAATTTTGTAACCTTTAATGCTAACTTAAATTAAGGTACAGAGTTAATTGTGGCAATAGCTCATGCATCCATCATTTGTCCAACGTGAAGACATCTCAGTTCATCATTTTTCCATCATGATTTCATGATGTGATCCAGTACCAATATCCACTATTGTGGCAGCCATTTTGTTTGTATCCAGTATGGTCGTCTCCCTTGACCTGCTCTCTGTGGTATTCTGTGAATGGAAGGTCTCTTTGTATTCCTTTTTTTTTGTGTGTGTAAATAAACCCCTGTTTTTTAAGAAAACAGCTAATAACCTAAAACCATGTATTTATTTTCTGCTGTAGCCTGTGTGGTGAGAAGAAATATAGTTGCTTTTCACATATCTAGCTCTGAGGTAATTAACTGCTAGCTATCTCAGGCAAAATAAATGATACTTTCAACAGTGTTTAAAAGACAAAAAGTGTCCAGACAAATAAAAGATAACATGGTTCGTAAACAGAAAAAGATACTAACATATTGCATTAGCATTAAAGAAATAGTACAACTAGACGTGCTGGTAAGCTAACAACGAGGGAAAGTGCATCCCATTCAGCTGTGTATATATATATATATATATATATATGCTAATTTTCTTAGCGTTCTAGCTCAAGTTTAATGAGATGCCTTCTGAAGGTCATAACCTATTCTATATTCTTTATTCTCAACATCAGGATGCTGTCAGGTCAGGATGGGCACAGACATGCTCGTTCCCACACCATGCCCATTCTTCGGGGCAAGAATGCCCTGACTAACCCCAAACTGCTGCAGATGATGGAAACAGGTAATGACACCAGTTTAGCCAGTTTACCTTTAAATACCTTCATGCGGGAAAAAGTAAAGCTTAGAAAATTACGAACATTAGTAAGTGTACTGTATATTTAAATGAATATATATTAGCAAGATTTAAACGTAATGTTAATGTGCTGCTTTATATGCTAATTGTGTGTACATGTGTGTGTATTAGATGGAACTTCGTCTGAGAATGACAACTGCAACCCAACAGACATCGAAGCCAATCTGTCCACAGAAGTGTCCCTCACCGTGCTCGATGTCCTGGAACTATTTGTGCAGCACCACAAGGTCAGCAAGTGATCATGCATTCTGTATAGCTGTGCTACTTTAATCAATGGGCTGGAGGCTGTGGGTTTATTTGTAAAGCCTGGCTTTTTTTGATACAGCAGTGCCACTTGGTGGACAAAACAACAACAACAGCATGGGTGTTAGTGTGCTGCTTCTTGTATTATTAATCAGTTTATGGGAAACACCTAAGTTCTGCACGTTTTATAGGATGAAGATGTGGAAGCTACCTTATTGGCAATGATCAGTTGATCAGAATAGATTAATGATAAATGTGGTCAGGTCTAAAGTCACTTTTGAATCTAACACATAAAATTAACACTTTACATTCATTACTGAGTGCCTTCAATGTGCGTAATGTCCGAAATTATAGATAGAGTGCTATTAATAACCCATCAAGAAATAGTTAATGTGTTTATTTCTTGTAATTGCTCTACTTTCATTATAATATTGATATAAAAATTAGGTCAGTACTCCAGAATTATTGGCACCCTTAATGAAAATGAGACCCAAATGAGTCATAATAAAGAATAACACAATTAGAATAGATCCAATTCCTGACTGTTTCAACACCTTTGCAACTTTGTGCTATGGTGGTTATTGTGCTTAACAATATTTCTAACTGCTCATGTATTTTTAATACGTAGTACCTGATTTGTGCAGGTCACCAACCATCTGTCTCTTTTGTTTTGAAAGTTCTTTGTTCTTTCCCATGGTGGTGGATGACAAAAGGGTTTTACATGTAATACTTATAAAATAGAACAAAATGACCGGGAAAAGGCAACAACAGAGTTCCTGAGAACCGAGGGAAAATCAATATAATACGTTTCATTTGTTCTTAAAATATTCCTCATGGGTTCATTGGTTAGTTTTAGAACACACATTTTTGACGGAAAATACTATTATTATGGTTTCAAGACGCTATTATTGTCATTTCAACCACATATAGCTAGCACAGTACATAGTGAAATGAAACAACGTTTCTCCAGGACCCTGGTGCTACATAAACAACACAGTTACAAACAGAACAATGACACAGAGCTAGGAAAGAAAGTTTGTCTTAGCTACATAAAGTGCAAAGTGTGCAAACAGTGCAAAGACGAGACGTACACCAAGGAATTTGGTGCTCTTGATGATCTCGACAGAGGATCCGTCGATGAACAGCGTAGAATGGCCACTCTGTGCTCTCCTAAAGTCAACAACCATCTCCTTAGTCTTGTCGACGTTTAGAGACAGGTTGTTGTCTTTACACCAGGCTGTTAGCTGTTGCACCTCCTCTCTGTTCGCTGACTCGTCGTTCTTGCTGATGAGACCCACCACGGTCGTGTCATTGGCGAACTTGATGATGTGCTTCAAACTGTGCATTGCTGCACAGTCGTGGTTCAGCAAAGTGAACAGCAGTGGGCTGAGCACACAGCCCTGAGGAGCTCCAGTGCTCAGTGTGGTGGTGCTGGAGATGCTGTTCCCGATCCGGACTGACTGAGGTCTCCCAGTCAGGAAGTCCAGGATCCAGTTGCAGAGGGAGGTGTTCAGGCCCAGCAGGCTCAGTTTCTCAATCAGGTGCTGAGGGATGATTGTGTTGAATGCTGAACTGAAGTCTATGAACAGCATTCGTACGTATGAATCCTTATTGTCCAGCTGGGTGAGGGCCAGATAGAGGGTTGTGGTGATGGCATCGTCCGTGGAGCGGTTAGGACGATACGCAAACTGCAAGGGGTCCAGTGAGTGGTAGCTGGGTCTTGATGTGCCTCACAACGAGCCTCTCGAAGCATTTCATCATGATGAGTATGAGTGCGACGAGGCGATAGTCATTGAGGCAGGAGTCTCTTGACTTCAGGATAGCACGCAACTTTGCAGTAATCCACGGCTTCTGGTTGGAGCGTGTGGTGATGGTCTTGGAGACAGTCACGTCATCGATGCACTTGCCGATGTAGCTGGCCACTGCTGTCGTGTACTCCTTGATAGAGTTGATAGAGTCGCCGTTGGTTGCAGCCTCCCTGAACATATCCCAGTCAGTGCACTCAAAACAGTCCTGAAAAGCAGAGATGGCTCCTGCTGGCCAGGTTTTAACCTGTTTCAGAGCCGGTTTAGCTACTGTGAATGATTTTTTTAGATGATTTCCACAGATAAATCGTTTCTCCTATAGTGTAATGTTCTACATATTTTTATGAATATAAAATAATGAACATGACTGTATTTTGTATTTAATAGTGTTATCAATGATACTGTGCCCTTGTAACCATATATATACTGTGTGTGTGTATATATATATACACACACACACATATGTATATTTATGGTTTTGTAAGCTATATTCTATTATTTTCACTTCTTTATAGAAACAGCTGCAGCAGGATGAAGGTCAGAACTCTTTGATGAAGAAAGTATTCGACACCTACCTGCTCTTCTTCCAGATCAGTCAGTCGACTACCACTCTTAGACATGTCTTTGCTGCATTGCGCCTCTTCATACAGAAGGTACACATACACACACACACACACACACACACACACACACACACACGTGCATGTCTTACCTACACAGTTAATTTGTTATACCAAATTTTGTTTTTATTTCTGACTCATTTATCTTCATTAGAGCAGTCTGGGTTTTTAAATAATATAACAAATTTGTTATATTAAAATAATATTTGTATGGAATTTTAAAAAGCCCCTCCTCGCCTCTCTCTCTCTCTCTCTCTCTCTCTCTCTCTCTCTCTCTCTGTAGTTCCCCTGTGTGTTTTTCCAGGGGAAGGCTGACCTGTGTGGCTGTCTGTGCTACGAGATTCTGAAATGCTGTAACCATCGCTCCAGTAGCACACAGACCGAAGCCGCTGCCCTTCTTTACTTCCTCATGAGGAAGAATTTTGAGTTCACCAAGGGCAAGTGTATCGTCCGTTCTCACCTCCAGGTTTGTCCATGTTAGCATGCAATGGCAATTTTTAATCCTGTCTTTCTCTTTAACAGAAAAAGAGAGGGAAGTGTCCTTCTGCTTTTTGCTTTTGAGCAGAAGGTTCATGTTGTTGCTTATGCATTTAAAATAACATCTGGGTGACTGACCTGAATAACTGCATTGTCACTTTCAGAATAATTGTTTGCCAGTTTAGTAAAGCATTACTGGCTCATCAATCATCTGCTTCTCTTTGCTTCAACGGGTTTATGTCAGACGCTCGTGTTGAGTTTAGCATGCTGATAGGCTGATGGTGGGGGGTTGGACTCCTGCAGATGTTAATTAGGCTCTGTGCCAGAAGTATTTTGAGCTTTACTGCTGCAGTTCAGCAGTCGTTTATCAGAAATGTGCTTCTTATATATACAGGCCTCCACATGCATCCTGAAAAACATTAGAATATTTTAGCCAGGGTCCTGAATGATCCTGAATGATTTATTTTGTGAACGTAATCAATAGGTTATTAGAATATTCTACACTATAGAGATCTTAGGCACATATATAGAAATGCTGTAAAGACAGTTATTTAAATGTTTTTTTTTATGTAATACACTATAGAAAGACAATATTTGGTGTGAAATTCCTTTGGATAAAAACAATAAATGGTATAATTTGTGCTATTTTATAAGATAATTGGCTGGAGCATCTGCTGGCTCCGTAATGCAGAAGTCATAAAATAAACATCTGTAACAAAATTTGTGTAATAAATACAATGTGCTGAAGAGTACTGTTTGTATAGAATAAGGAGTTTTATGTTTTTAGGAAACATGGCTGTGTTTATTCCCATATTTTTAATCTTGCAGGTCATTAAAGCTGTGAGTCAGCTGATTGCAGATGCAGGTATAGGAGGCTCACGTTTCCAGCAGTCTCTGGCCATTATCAACAACTTCGCCAATGGTGATGCACCTCTTAAAGTAAGTTACATTATACGTAACATGATTCACGTTTTATTACCCTGTATTATCAGGAAAAGTACATTTCTTTTTTGTTTCCTGTCAGAGCACGACGTTCCCGGCTGAGGTGAAGGACTTGACGAAGAGAATCCGTACTGTCCTGATGGCCACGTCGCAAATGAAGGAGCACGAGAAGGACCCGGAGATGCTGGTAGACTTGCAGTACAGTCTTGCCAACTCGTACGCCAGCACCCCTGAGCTACGACGCACCTGGCTAGAAAGCATGGCCAAGATCCATGTCCGGAATGGAGACCTGTCTGAGGTGAGAGACAGTGTGTTATAAAGTTATAAACTTATATATTATAAGTTTATGTACTATACACAGAATATGAGAAGGAAAGGAAACAATGTCTCAATGCTGTATGTTTCAGGCTTCCATGTGCTACATCCATATCTCTGCCCTCATAGCAGAGTCACTGAAGAGGAGAGGTGAGTGCCCCCTGCTGGCCACAAACCTCCATGCACTGCCTGTTGCACCTTGCATGCGCACCACTCTGTTGTGTTCTGTTCTTCTCAGCAGTAAACTTAGAAAATTCAAGCTGGAACACCTGTAGCATGTATTATCACTAGAAGTCTACTCTTTCCCTGTGCTTCACTTTTTACATAAAACACCACTGACCTTCGCCTGGAAAAAGGATCACATGATTTTCATGGCTTCCCTTGGCCTCGTAGCTCCAACGATTGTCCGGCTTAGTGATTGTACGTGTGCATGATTGAAAATGTGTGCCACAGCTTTCTTGCATGCTTCAGCTTTCTGTCCGTTTTTGCCTGTAGAAGCATGCGCTGAAATTGAGTAGCTAAGAGCCTTAGCAATAGAAGTGAACCTATGTTAAACTGCCCTCCTGCCCCTTTGCAATCACAGGTTACTGGAAGCCTGAAAAGGCACGGATCTCAAGCGTGGGCACAGAGGAGGCCAATGTAATTAACTGTTGCCCTTTACTAACCCCTCAAGAAGGAGAAAGTGAGTGTTCCTCCACTTACCATGTCTTCAAAACTCTTCACTCTATGTGCTGTATCTCCTGGACTAAGATCGAGCAGATATTCTTCAGTGTAAACTTTTTTAATATTTGATGGCCAGTCCTGAGGCTCAAAAAGCTTGTTGGAGGGTTCGACAACGAATGCTGTTTTACATTTAGGCTCATTGTACAGACTCCAGATACAATATAACAGATTAAGAGTATAGGCAGGGAGATTCAGTTAAACGTTTGGAAAGGTCAAGGTAAAATTTCTTGTCTCTAAAAGTATGGACAAGTGACAGTCACCTTTTAATGCTTAATTGTTAATGATAAGTTTCATTCATTGACCCCTTTTTACTAGTGCTTAAGCCCCTAAAATAGAGGTGTGATGTGTACATGTGTGTTTTTTATTCCCAATCCTGCCTACTCCTGTATTTTTCACAATTGCGGGTGACATTTTATATCAAATTTATTTGGTTCTCTTTCTCAAATGGTAACAAATGACTAATTGCAGCCACAGTAACTCTGACCAGGATAAAGCAGATAGTAAAGATGAACGAATGAATGAACATGGCTTTTCTTTATTCCTTAAGCTTTATATCTGATCTCCTAGATTGAAAAAAAAACAAAACATAAATATACTGAGCAGTCTATTATGATAATGGAAGCAGGAAGAATAAAAACATAGTTCTCTTTTCTTTCATCACATCATTAAATCACTTCACTAATCAGACCAGAAAGCGCGAATGGCTCTAGCTTCGGCTCCGATGAGCTTCCTTAGACAAAAGCGGAAACATACAGTCCGTTACAGAAGTAGAGCCGTTTCTTTATACATTGATCCGTTCTGCTGCAGTATTTTTAGTGCTTACTTCACTCCAATGAAATGCTTTGTTGCTGAGTCTGCATTCAGACTGCGTTCCACCAGTGGATGAGCCCTGGTTTACAGTAGACCCTTATTTTTATTTGTACGGAGGTTTGGAGTAAAAAAGATTATTGTGAAATAGTGGATGTGAATAGAAATGTATCGGCTGCTGCTCACTAGAGTAGTACACCATGCTGTTCACTCAGTGTGCGAACCGCGAGTGCATGCTAGTCACAAATCACGTGCACTAAATATGTATAAAACAGTGCAATTATAGAGAAACATGGAGGTGTATGAATGTGAGTGGACAGATGATTAGATTGACAGAGTTCTCCCTGTAGGGCTGAGCTGATGGTTGGTATAAATAAGCACAAAGTCATGAGCAGATATCTAAAGTAAATAATCCTTTGCTCTTGCTTTCTGTGTTCGATGTTTGGGATCTACAGCCTCCTTCAGTATGGGCTGGCCTGCATTTATGAACCTCACCCCCAACGTGCAGGAGGAAGGAGCCATGAAGGAGGACACTGGCACCCAGGATACACCTTACACCGAGGTACTGAACCAACTCTGCTACTGGTTTTCAGTAGTACTGTGCTATAAAGGTATTTTACTATTACGGATGTCTGTTTCATAGGACACGCTGGTGGAGCAGCTCGAGCTGTGTGTGGATTATCTGTGGAAGTCTGAAAGGTACGAGCTCATAGCAGATATCAATAAGCCCGTCATCGCCGTCTTTGAGAAGAGACGAGATTTCAAGGTGAGTTTTAGGCCTGTGGGTATTGAGAAATTGTTCCTTTACATAACAAACATGTTACATCTGTATGTGTGTGTGTGTGTGTGTATATTTCTGCAGAGGCTGTCAGAACTGTACTACGATATTCACCGCTCATATCTGAAAGTGAACGAGGTTGTGAACGCTGAGAAGCGTCTGTTCGGTCGATACTACCGTGTGGCTTTCTACGGACAGGTAAGTCACATGATGATATGTGTCAAAATGATAAGAATACACAGCTTCAGGCTTGTAGCGCTTTTCATGACTCCAATCTGAAAAAAAGTCAGATTCCTGTCAGACTAATGTAGATTGGTTTTACTATACAAAAACAACCAAAGCAAATAAAAAATATATTGTCCTTAAGCGTGTCATTTGAGGATGATCTCACATGATCACCTCTCACATCGATTTCTTTAAATCCTTCATCTGCTCTCTTCTTCCCTTTTGGTTTTTCTGTGTCAGGCAGTGGTAAGTTTGCTTTGTTTTGTTCACTTTCTGACATTTTCTTCCCGTTTCCTGCTCTACTCTAAGCAACTTAACCATGCCTCTTTCTCCTACACAGCTAATCTTTGAACATATTTTTACATACATACATATTTATGTATGGTATGTAACACAGTATTGTGTTGTATTTACTCCCATAAGTCACCCTTATGTCTATGCCTAACTCTGAGTATGTGGAATATGGTGTATGCTATAATGACTTTTTTTAAATACTAAAGAAAAGGACAATTTCAGTTGAAACAAAGGTATCTAAGTGTTTGGGTGATTTAACTCATGCTGTTTCGGTCATTACAGCCTAACTAATAACGATGTCTTGCAGTTGTTTTAACTGCTTTAACTTTTGGGCCATGTGAGAGATGAGTGCTTTTGTGTTGTTCCATCATTACAGCCATGGTGAAGACGCCTAATGCAAGATAGACAGTTATTAACATTGCCACATGAGGACAGTGTGTACCAAGGTTTAAAGCAGGATCTCTAGACATACAGAACTGATAACAGGACTAATAGTTGTCTCTCTGATAGGGATTCTTTGAAGAGGAGGAGAGCAAGGAGTTTATATACAAAGAGCCGAAGCTCACAGGCCTTTCAGAGATTTCTCAGAGGCTCCTCAAACTCTACTCCGATAAGTTCGGAGCGGACAATGTCAAAATGATCCAAGACTCCAACAAGGTGCCTACTTTTTCTTCTCCTCTCACTTATGTATTTTTTTCTTCTGAAACGTATTGGCTGCTTTAAAAACCTTGTCTTTCTTTGTTTGGGTCCAGGTGAATCCCAAAGACCTGGATCCTAGATTCGCCTACATTCAGGTCACGTACGTGGTGCCGTACTTCGATGAGAAGGAGCAACAGGAAAAGAAGACTGATTTTGAGAGGAATCATAACATCAATCACTTCGTCTTCGAGACACCTTTTACGCTTTCTGGCAAGAAGCACGGCGACGTGGAGGAACAGTGCAAGAGGCGAACCATCCTGACCAGTGAGGATAACATTTCTCACAATATCCACTGCTTTCTTATGAAAAGAGGCATTATTGCAAAGCATGGTTTTATGGTTTTTAAACTAGATGACACATTAAAGCAGCTGTTTATAAGATTTAGAGCCTTGTACTGAAAACTCACAAGCCTTCCACTTCCTCCCAGCTGATCCCATCCATCTGTTTACACTGTTTGTCTTTTATTGGTTTCTTCTTAAGAGAAAGGGTCGGAGATCTGTTCTGGCTGGGAGTTGAAAAATGTAAACAGAAGCCAGAAACAGAATTTCCTATAAAGCTGTAAAACTGCTTTGTGACCGTGTTCATTGTTAAAAACACTATACAAATAAAATTAAATTGAATTGAATGTAGAAACTTTCCCAAGCTAATGTATAGCAATGAAGCAAAATAATGCATTCCAGGGTGTATATGCATGAATATCCAATTATTGTATGATTTTTCTCTACCAGTAATAATTTGAAATTTTTTTATTGCTAATTGATTGATCACTGTTCTTCTGTGACTAGCGAGCTCCATGTTTCCGTACCTGAAGAAACGGATCCAGGTGGTGAAGCAGCAGAGCACGGAGATGAACCCCATCGAGGTGGCCATCGATGAGATGAGCCGCAAAGTGTCTGAACTCAACCAGCTCTGCAAGATGGACGAGGTGGACATGATCCGGCTGCAGCTCAAGCTTCAGGGCAGTGTCAGTGTGAAGGTACGGACATTCATACTTACATACATATATACTTAGGCAGTTTTTTTTCTAAGTGGGGTAAGAACGGCTTACACCAAGGGTGTCCAGTCTTACCCAGAAACAGCCGGTACGGGCAGGTTACCATTCCAACCAATCAGAAAATAGAATTGAAACAGGTGTGTCTCCTGCTTGATTGGAATGAAAACCTGCATCCTCACTGACCCTTTGCAGGATAAGATTGGACACCCCTGGCTTTCACCAAAAGATTATATCAGCAAAGCATGCTTGTGCTTGCCCCAAAATAAATTTTAAAATAATAAATAAAACACAGTAGGGCATGATATTTTTGTTGCATGATATTAAGTTACCTTTACCTTCTATTTTTCATTAGCAGCACATCCCGAAGGCATCTTAATGCACAGCGATTTGCCTATATAATTAAATTATTTTAATTATGAGCTGGTGACATCATTTTTATCTGTTAATTCCTGTTATCACTTGCATTACAGCAGCTATAAACAGTCACACCATCACCAGCCCTTGGTGTTTCTCTCCTTTAAAGTCACAAGCACACAAAACATACAAATCCTTCCTTCCTGAAGATGAAGAGTTGTAAAATCTATGGTTAAAAGTATAAAGCAGTGAAGCATTGGATTACTCTTTAGAAAATGATAAATAAATGTCTCCCTCTAAAAAACAGCATAATGGTAATTATTGTGAATGTACTATAATATACAGTACTTAGTATAGAAACAATAATGTGTTAATATAAAGCTGTGAGCTGAACTTACCGAAGATCAATCAACACCTTCTGACCAATCAGAAATCAGTCATGTGGTATAAGTTGTGTAAACCTTTTCTGCAGGTAAACGCAGGACCAATGGCCTATGCTCGGGCGTTTTTGGAGGAGAAAAATGCAAAGAAATACCCAGACAACCAGGTCAAGCTGCTCAAAGAGATCTTCAGGTACCTTTGTACTTATGGTCATTACTGAATATGTACGTTTACAGTAACTGTGACATGAGATGAAGATCGTCATGGATTACTCAGACATTCTTAGCCAGGTGATTTGGTGCAAGAGGGATATTGTGCCATTTCCAGTTTTTTGTTATAATTCCTCCTCTCGTGCATCAGGATTACAGTAACATGCTCTTGAATCTGAGCAAAACTGATAGTTTTCTTTGCTATTCACTTTATTTTGGTTTAGTTTCTTTGGCTGAGAGGCTGAAAATGTACTCTGAAAACCTTTTGCAATCATTGTGTATAAGCTAGGGCAATGGAAAATCAAACAACAAACTTTGGGCAAGTGTGTGCAAATAATTGCTTTAATAATTAGATAAAATTACAACTTATTCTAATTATTTTTAAATGGTGGAGCAGGTTTTCAGAACACATGACAGTTTCTGCAGCTCTGTCCTTTGGCTTAGTTTGCACCTGCCTTGCTTTTTGCACCTGAGTCGATTCTCTTTCTAACTGCAACCAAACCTCACAAAAGTCTACTTGGAGTCAGACGGCCTCATTTAGATGAATTAATCTGTTTCTGTCTCTTAATCCTAATCCACACTTGAGTGTAATAGCTGTATTCTCACATGCCCAAACAAACCACACAGACGGGAGAAAGGCGATTCGGTTCGAACAGACGAGTGACTGACGATTGTGACTAAAGATTGTGTTTTTATATTTAAATACTTGTTAAGGATAGGGTTTTTGTAAATTGTACTATAATCCCATTGTGTCTTCTTGCAGGCAGTTTGCAGACGCGTGTGGTCAGGCTCTGGACGTGAACGAGCGGCTGATAAAGCAAGACCAGCTGGAGTACCAAGAGGAAATGAGAGCTCACTACAAAGAAATGCTGAGCGAGCTCTCGGCCATTATGAACGAACAGGTGTGTGATCTTGCTTAGAAGTTCAGGAGTTCATATAGCTGATCCTGATACTCTGTGTTTACTTCGAAGTATGGTTAAGACTACACAAATCACATTGTTGTGTCTATGTTTCGTCTCTTTGGCATGTGAAGATTCCACATGGAAGACAGTCTGTGATCGAACGACCCAACACCTTCTGAGCTGCTACTCAGCGTCCAGGAAGATGAGGGGTTTTTTTTGTTTTGTTTTTTACCCAAGGACCTTGACAGTGTTACTATCAAATATAAACCTTGAGAACATTGAGAGGAACTTTATGAACTGAAAAAATAGAAGCAGGAGAAAGGCTCAGGAAGAGCGAGACATGGAAAAGGTTACAGTCCTGTGGATGATCCAGACAAGGCAGCTGCTCTGTTTTTGGTTGTGAAGGACACAGTATGACTTTTTTTCCCTGTACTTCCTGTACTACCACACATACATGCACACACAGACACACTCCTCTTATATACACTCAAATTCACATATGCCTTCTCTCCTAGAACCCTGTTCCTCTAGAATACAGTGACCTTAATTAGCTTGAGGTGTGTTCAACTACACAAGACTTTATTAGAGGGCTTTACATCACTGAATCAGATTGTGAACATTTACTCGATAGATTATTGGCCGTTTTAGGAATTTAAAGGTATAATCATTATCATGCTCCATGTTTTTTTAGTGTATCCCAAGATAGTCTTTGTTGAACACACCTCTAGTTTGTGTTGAATGTAGACATGCTCAAAATAGCACCATTGTTTCCTAACATTCACAAATCTCGCAACTCTCACATTTTGGAAACAGAAATTTACTGTTTTATAACGTTTTTATGACGCAACGTGTTATTAAGTCATGTACTGTTTTAAATTTGTATATAAGAATTATTAATATTTAAAATGTTTTGTTTTATATATATAAATATATTAAAAAAAAAAAAAAACAATATATGATCTCTGTTGTTTTGATAAATTAAAGAAAAAAAATTAAATGAAATTTGCCTTTTATGTTTGTTTGAATAAATTATTCCATTTACTATAAACTAGAAACCTCAACACAAAATTATTCATATTTTTACATTCATTTTCACAGTGTTTAATATTTAATAAAAAAGTAAGTTTAGTAAGTGATTGGATTATTAATGTATTGTGAAAGTTTTGTATCGAAAAAGCTTTTTCTAAGTCTATATCAGTGAGGTACACTATCTTTATAGCACATGTGTTTTCCTATAGGAAATAGAAGGTATGGAAGTTGTTGATTCTTTTTTTTTATATTTGTCTATAGTGGCAGCTGAAATGTTTCTCACACGATTATATCAGTATAATAACTGACTTAAAATGACCTTAAAGGAGAAGTTCACTTTCAGAACAAAAATTTACAAATAATTTACTCACCCCCTCATCATCCAAGATGTTCATGTCTTTCTTTCTTAAAGAAATTGTTTTTTGAGGAAAACTTTTCAGGATTTTTCTCCATATTGTGGACTTCAATGGTGCCCGAGAGTTTGAACTTCTCTCTTTAAATGCAGCTTCAAACTTCAATCTAAACGATCCCAGCCGAGGAAAAAGGCTCGGTCGCTTTCTTAGAAAAATAAAAAATTGTATACTTTTTAACCACAAAAGCTCGTCTATAGCACTAGCTCTGGGATGCGCGTCAACGACACTACGTGCTACGTAATCACGTGGAAAGGTCACGCGTGACGTAGGCAGAACTACAGACCCAGTGTTTACAAAGCGAACGTGCAAAGACCAAGGAAGTGCAAATAAGTCAAACGCTCTTTACTAACAAAGAGGTACAACGAGAATGTCTGGGTGTGTGTCAGGGTCATGGGGTGCCAGGCAGGGGAAATCAGACCCAAGGTGCAGGGGTAGCCATGAAACAGGGTTTATTACAAAAAAAGGCAGACACTTACATACACGGGAACACTGGCGAGAAAGAAACTCAAAACTAAAACTCGAGAACAGAAACGGCAAACTATATCAAACTCGTGGGCACCGTTGAAGTCCACTATATGGAGAAAAATCCTGAAATGTTTTCCTAAAAAAACAATTTCTTTACAACTGAAAAAGAAAGACATGAACATCTTGTATGATGAGGGGGTGAGTGAATTATTTGTAGATTTTTGTTCTGAAAGTGAACTTCTCCTTTAAGTCTCAAATATTTGTTCTACTTTATTTAAAAAAAAAAAAAAGATACTAAAGAGAAAATTATGGAAGTAAAGAAAGTTATATTTAGAGTTATTTTTTTCCGGAAATGTATTTTTCTTGTGCTCTGAAGATGAGTTATTTTCCTTGATCAAGTAGCAGTAACATATTATCGTTACAGCTTCGTGACCAGTGGCACAGTCGTATATCTATACAGTGCTGATTCTGTGGGCTGCAGAACATTTAGACAGCATCGTGCGAACATTATGTGAAATCCATGGAGATGTCCAGATCCCTCACATTGTCAGGCAACAAAACTGACCACCTGTATAGCACTCACTTTAAAGTCCAGGATGGTTTAGATTTCCGAGTCACCTTCTTGAGTGACCGATACTGTTGATTTAAAGGCTTTAACAGGATTTAACAGACCATCAACCATTTTTATCCAAAAAGCAACGTGTGATTGAGGAAGGAGGCCTGAATTTACCTGAAGGAGTCCCACAGAAATGAACTATTATTTTTACTGAGTTGCTAAATCCTTCCTCTTCTAATGCTTCATACTATAGGTTTATAGACACACTTTTTTTTTTCCTGGTGCTGTAACTGATCTAGGTATCAAACCTGTAATTTACATCTGTATTACTCAGGCCACCTCAACCAATTTTCCATCTCAATGTTGCAATTGAGACGCTTCGTCTGCAGCTATTATCCAGCTGTGTGCTGTTAATTTCCTCCGCCTTTTCCAGAGACGGCGTAATTATAGATAATTGCTGGGCTTTTCAGTCGCCTGGCAAAAAAGATGCGTATGAAGTGATGATCACAATCTACCTGCACAATATCTGTCACAGCTTCAGAAAATGAGGTGACAAAAGCCTTTTTGTATCCCGATACTGCAAAAACAATATCAGTGTATCTTCACATCCCCGAGATTGATGAACGTATCATGGAGTTTGTGATCGATGAGGTTGTTGTTAGCGGAAGATCTGTCTCCACTTTTTTACAATAATGCTGTAAAAATACGGTACTAATAACTACAGTAGTAATAAACTAACTAACAATAAGCACATATATTGTCCAAAGTGAAGGTGATTTGGGAAATCAGCACTTTTTGATAAACCCTGGTGATATTTTTTGCCTGAAGCATCTTGCAGAACTTGATACAGTTCTGCACATTTTTAATCTCACCTGCTACTGTCTTTAATGCAACAAAAAGATCACCTCATGTATTCATACACAGCTGTTTTACAAACGTTCCATAACATTAAAGCTAACCCATAAAAGAAAAAAAAATTTTATCTAATAAAATTTAATTGTTGCCAATTTGCCATAGTACGTATAAGTAGAGTATCATATAAGAAGAAGGCGAACTTCAGGGTGGTAACAGTAATTTGATCATTCATTCATTCATTGTCTACCGCTTATCCGATCTATACTCGGGTCACGGGGAGCCTGTGCCTATCTCAGGCGTCATTGGGCATCAAGGCAGGATACACCCCGGACGGAGTGCCAACCCATCACAGGGCACACACACTCTCATTCACTCAGGCAATCACACTCTATGGACAATTTAGAGATGCCAATCAACCTACAATGCATGTCTTTGGACCAGGGGAGGATACCGGAGTGTCCCGGAGGAAACCCCCGAGGCACGGGGGGGGTTCGCACAGCAGAGACGGGAATCGAACCCCCAACCCTGGGGGTGCGGGGCAAACGTGCTAACCACTAAGCCACCGTGCCCCCCTTAATTTGATCATTTTCAATAAATTGATTATTTTCCTGTAATGGCACATAGTTGTTCTGTAACAATTTGCTTTCAAAAATCTGTATTTTTAAATATACTGTGGTGCAGTTTTATAAAGAAATCAGCAAGCAAGTTGTTAAGTTGTTTCAAGCATCTTGGAGAACTCTGACTTCTGATCTCATTTCTTACACAGTATAATAGATCCAAAAATGCAGTATATATAACAATAAACCTGTTAAAAAATGGTTTAAAAAAATAAGTAAGTAAATAAAAATAAATAAATAAATATATATATATATATATATATATATATATATATATATATATATATATATATATATATATATATATACATATATATATATATATATATATATATATATATATATATATATATATATATATAAACATGTCACATCGACATGACAGAATCTGAATCAATTATACTTTACATAGCTCTTTAAAATGAAATTTGCCTTCCTGGCCTTTTGACTTGTTTTCTTGTTTCTATTAATCAGGTCACCTCAAGAGGCTTCAATCCATATAAATGGTGACTTCAAAGCGGAGTCCATCAAAGAGGTCAACTGAGCTTTGATCGAGATGGCCCTCTGACACGGCGGAGGCTAGAAAGAAGCCACAGTGTTTTTAACTATAGAATTATTACCACTGGATTCCCACAGCTTATACGTTCACCTGTTCCCCTTCCATATAGTATTCATATGTCTAGATATTTACTGAAACAATATTGCTTCCCTGCTGTCATTCTTTCATTCAGTGAAATTACGCAGTCAGTCACTCGGTTGCAATATAACGCAATGTTTCAGATTACAGATTACGCTGTGGTGCATCTGGCAAACATGTAAAGCACTCCAAGTAGCTGTTGCAGATTTGTGCAATCGATACCTTTGCCCTCCGGCTGAAATCTTATAGAGTAGCATCTCTAAACTCTTTTTCCATTTCAGTGGTATAATTACCGGCTACGGACTAGCCGTGGAGCTGAGTGCCTTTTCACTAATTCATGCTGTGGTGTATGCGACAGGACGGCCCACTGAAGCAGGTTAAGTGCCCCTGTGATCACTAACACAGCAGTTTATATCTAAGTAGGTTAATCCTGATAAACTGGTGTGAGTGTGCTTATAGAATGAGTTACACGAGAAAGGCTTTAAGGCTTTCTCTGAAAGCTCTGTAGATCAAACCTTTCGAGATCAAATCTACTGATTGTGTTCATTTGCAGTTTAGTCTGGTTTAGAGCTCAGTGAAGATGTGGATGAATCTTATAATCCTTCTATACAACATTTACCTGCACACCATGAAGTAGAGTATGATTTCTATACATGCCAATCCAGCCACATGCAAACACAAACACACATAGACACGTATGCTCTTCTAGCATGGACAGCAAGCTTAACGTTAGGCTGATAGAGTTTCTCTCTCCCACAGACAGAGTCATGCATGATTCATCGTCAGTGGGGAAAACACAAGGGACTCGGGTGTCTCTTGTTGCCAGCGCATCTTTCAGCCTGATTGAAAACAATGGCAATCATGTTGCTACTTTATTTCATTCATCATAAAATGAACAAGCTCTTGAATAATAATCAGCATATTGGGTCATCTTTGATGCCCCTAGAGCCTATTACGCTCAAGAGGTAACATTGACAGTAAACAAATGGAATGGCTTCTAACAGGCAAAAGACATCCGAGGCTATGTTTTGCAAATATGTACATATTGCTCACAAATTTGCTTAAGAGTATATTTTAGATCAAAAGCCATGAAGGCAATCTTTTCCATTTTTCATCTGTGAGATTTGCATATTCATCATTTAAAATGGAAAGCACACAAGAAAGCTCTGAAGATCTCTTAGTTACCCGTGTGACCTCGTCTCTACCTTTCCTGTAAATATTGCCTGCCGTTTTTGTTGTCTCAAGTTATTTGATGTTTATTTATAAAATGCCCTAATCCTTTTTTTTATTTACTTTCTTGTCATCACAAAGCAGCACATTTAACCTGCGTTTCATGCTCGTCTGCCCAATTCATATTCAACCAATTTGCTGGAACAAAGCAAGGGTGCTAATTGCAGGCAATTACATGCCGTCTTTGATTACACATTTGTGTGACATTTGCAAATGTATTGTGTTTGTTGTGTCCTTGCCATCTATTCTACATCAGTGTTAATAACATAGTGGACTGAATGGATATGTTGGCATGCTGTGTGGATATGCTTGTAAGCTTGTGTTAGTATTCGAAGTGATGACTACTTAGTGAAGGGGTATTCAACTACAATTTGTACATAAATTTCCTTGAATACAAGACTTTGTTGACCGGTATTCCAGTTCATCTGATATGTGTTCATTAGAGTTGTGCAGTCCTTCCACTCCAACTATCGCAAAGGTCTTCATGGAAATCGCTTTGTGCACAGGGGCATCGTTATGCTGGAACAAGTTTAGGCCTTTTAGTTCTGGTGAAGGGAAATTTTAATGCTACAGAATATAAAAACATTCTGGACAATTGTGCACGTCCAACTTTGTGGCAACAGTTTGGAGAACCACATATGGGTGTAAGGGTCAGGTGTCCATGAACCTTTGTCCATATCTTTTGGAGAAAGGTCATTTGTCCTTATCTTTTACATCATGTGGGTGGCCGGGTGCATGTGTGTCTCTTACCAGGGGAACACATAGCACAAGGATGCACTATGGGAAGAAGGCAAGCCGGCAGAGGCAGTGTCATGCTTTGGGCAATGTTCTGCTGGGAAACCTTGGGTTTGAAACATGTATGTACATGGTCTGAAGCATTTTTGCAGACCATGTACACCCTTTCATGGAAACGGTATTCCCTGATGGCTGTGGCCTCTTTCAGCAGGATAATGTGCCCTGCCACAAAGCAAAAATGGTTTTGGAATGGTTTGATGAGCACAACAACGAGTATAAGGTGTTGATTTGGCCTCCAAATTCCCCAGATCTCAACCCAATCAAGCATCTGTAGGATGTGCTGAACAAACAAGTCCGATCCATGGAGGCCCCACCTCTCAACTTACAGGACTTAAAGGATCTGCTGCTAACATCTTGGTGCCAGATACCACAGCACACCTTAAGGGATCCAGTGGAGTCCATGCCTCAATGGGTCAGGGCTGTTTTGGCAGCAAAAGAGGGACCAACACAATATTAGGCAGGTGGTCATAATGTTATGCTTGAATTGGTGTAGATAGATAGATAGATAGATAGATAGATAGATAGATAGATAGATAGATAGATAGATAGATAGATAGATAGATAGATAGATGTACTTTATTAATCATCCAGGGGAAATTTGAAAACGTTAAAATATATGAAAATATAATCAAGCTTTCCCCAAATACATGACGTGGTCTTGCAGATATCGACATATTAGTTACATTTTTTTTATCTTCTTTTATCCGTTGAAATCAGTTGTTGTGAAAACACACTCTACCTGAATGACAGAAGGTCAGCTGCACACACCACTAATGCAATAACTGCACAATATGGATCTACAAACTGATCATAGATCTTAGGGATTTCCTGTAGTAGAAAATCTCCCGAAAGTTTTGCTAATTAGGATTTTTATTTTTCTCTTAATTTTCGCCTTATATTCCATTCCTGCTTGCTTTACGCTGAAAGACCCGATGAATATTTTAGGGCCCTGAGAACTGCGCATCGGTTACGGCACTCGGTTTATCGCCACGTTTTATCTGCGCGTAATGAAACTTTCATGCGTCTTCCTCTTCTGGTGTGCAGAAAGCAGCGAAATGAAACTTTGTGCATCCTCCTGTTAATCCCCACGTGCTTTAGGTGACGATTTCACGTCCCCGCGAAGTTTCTCAAAACAAACAAAGAAAAAAAAAAAAAAGCTCGGTAACGTTATACAGCCAATGAATTAAACATGGACCTGAGTCCCAGAAGGCCGATCACCCGAAGCCTCTGAGCTGAACAAGCGGTGAAAGGTGACTTAATCTCTCCGGTACAAGATCGCGGCCGAGATTTGAACAGACAAAACGAGGAAGGAACGAGTGAAATGGACGCGGCAGTGCGGTGAAAAGAAAGCACAAAAAAAAAAAGGCGAACCGGTTAACGGCGCATCATGGAGAGCGGCCGCGGCCTTGCGCGCGTCATCCAGCAGCTCCAGGATGAAATCAGGAAGCTGGAGACGGAGAACAAGGCGCTGCGGGGACAACTCAGCCTCCCGCTCACAGAGACATCACCCACCGACTCCCAACGGAGAGAAGGAACCGCGGAGAACCACGCTAACCTGAGACGGAACGTGTCGGTACCGGCGCTGGAGGACCAGTACAAAGGTAAAACGGTGCAGAGTCGCGGTGCAAAGAGACGCGTGTCTCCATTTCTTTATGGAGAGGTTACCCTTTGTGGCTCCTTCCAGCTGCAGACTGGAAAAAGTGTTTATTTTCAATTGTCAGTTTTTGCCCACACTCTTAAAAATAAGTGTTGTTTGGTTCTGTGAAGTACCTGAAAAATCCACGGAACCTTTCCATTGCACAAAAGGTTTTTCGCAGTGGTTGTAGTGGAGTCCTTTAGACTATTAAAATGGTTTTTTTTTAATGACACTTAGAAAAAAGGGGTGCTTTGAGAACCATTAAAAATGGCTCTCTATTGCATCGCTGCAAAAACCTCTTTTAGGTTCTTCCTGGTACCTTTTATTTTCAAGAGTACACAACAGTTTGTCCAGTACAGAACTAAAAGCTTTTCTGCTATGCTATGCTATGCTTTTTAAACCAATCACCTCTCTTATATACAAGACGTTTCCACCCCACACATTTGTCGTTCACTCTGTGATGTTTTAACATCATTCTGTGTAAACTCTAGAGTCAGCCACATGTGAAAAGGATATCAGCAATTTCTGAAATGCTCAGACCAGCCTATCTGGCACCAAGAACCATGGCACAGTTGTTCACAAAGATCACACTTTTTCCCCATTCTGATGGTTGATGTAAACGTTCACTGAAGCACTTGACTTGTATCGGCAAGATTTTGTGTGTTGATGATTGGTAGATTGGGTAACTGCATGAATAAGCAGGAGTAGAGGTGTTCCTATTAAAGTGGATGGTGACACCATTCACCATTTCCACCAATTCATGACCATTAAATTAATATTTTGTGATGCCTTCCCTGGAAAGAATAACACTACAAAGTGACCTACAGCCATGTCTAACAAGGTTGGAGGAACTCGTTGAGAGATCAACCAGAGGCAGAGGCAACCAGGTTTTTAGCTGAAACATCCAGGTACTTCAGAGGAAGAACATCAGAGCAGTGTTAGTATTATCATCCAGTGTCATGCTGAAACCAAACCAAACACTGATTTCATTTGTATTTCCTGAAGTAACTAAATTTGTAATGACACAAACAGATACTTAGGATTTCATGAGACAACATGGCACTTTGCCATCGTCATGTAGTTATAGGAGAGTTACGGACTGTTCATCATCTGATGGTTTCATGTAGTTAATGATGGTAGATCAAGCATGCTTATGTAAATCCATGATTTGCTTGAGATCAGAAGCACTACTGTCCGAGGTGTGCTGCATGCTGAAATTTACCCAACATCTTCTGGCCAATCAGAATAGTCTATTCTACAGCACTGCGGTATAAAAGAATAATAAACTGACCTGTGATGAAGGTAATGCAAAAGTAATATAATGTAATAGTTATTTATATGGTAATATGATCTGACCTTTGATGAATAAAATGAATAAATGCTGCTTATATGGATTAAAACGCCATGCAAAATGCTGTCTTGTTCTCCAACAGAAAATATGATTATGACTGTCCGGAGGTATTCCATATCCTCAAATGCAATTCATGTGCCCTGTAAGAGTATGAGCTCACATACACCTCGGAGCGACAGCGATTGGGCCAGACTGCGAGGAGGAGCTCGCGGACTCAGCAATACAGCTACAGAGGACAGAGACAAAGCAGATGACAAATCAGCAAACCGGCGCATGCTTCAGCATTGTGTCAACAAAGCCAGGTGTGAGAGATGGCTGCTTTATAGACTGATTTCAGTCATGTTTTAAATACAATTTTGTAGTCACATTTGCATAGTTTTAATAAAATGACAGTTTGGTGTTATGACATCAATCAATATCTCAGCCAATCGAGTTTCAGTATGCAAATTTTAAAACAATTCACCTTGAATGTGTAAGGTTTGAATATACATCGATCAGGCATAACATTATGAGCAATGAGAGGTGAAGTAAATAACACTGATTATCTCCTCATCATGGCACCTGTTAGTGGGTGGGATATATTAGGCAGCAAGTGAACATTTTGTCCTCAAAGTTGATGTTAAAAGCAGGAAAAATGGTTCCCGGTCTGCAGTGGTCAGTGTCTATCAAAAGTGGTCCAAGGAAGGAAGAGTGGTGAACTGGCGACTGGCGACAGGGTCATGGGCAGCCAAAGCTCACTGATGCATGTGAAGAATGAAGGCTGGCCCACGTGGTTTGATCCACCAGACAAGCTACTGTTGCTCCACTTGCGGAAGAAGTTAATGCAGGTTCTGATAGAAAGGTGTTAGAATACACAGTGCATGATGGGACCAACACAATATTAGGCAGGTGGTCATAATGTTATGCCTGATCGGTGTATATTTACATTGACGTACCTGCTTTATTTGGATATATCAGGTACCACCTTCCTTTTGAAACTGTCATATCAACTCATTTATTAGCTAATAAAAAATGTTTGTAAAACAACTTTTAGGTTACGTAAACCTTGTTTGGGCTCAAACATACAGTTTCGTTAATGTTTCAGAGCCAAAGAGAAGACGGTCACATTTCTGCTGCCTGTGGATGACATCTACACCAACCGGCCCTTTGTGGCAGACCACCTGCCCGACACGAGCTCATGTGATCTCCACGAGATATCAGAAACAGATTCATGATGCAGGAGCAAACAAAAAGGGACAAGCGATATGATCTCACATTTAATCTCACCATCAAAGGAGCTTAATCAGAGGAGCTTCATCACCCTACACTGCTGCATTTTTCAGGTCACAGTGACGTTTGAGTTCTACACTTGACCTCCTCCAAACTTCCAGTTACAGATTCGGTTTCGTGAATTCATTCTGCACATGGTTTCTCCCTGGATGGACCAATCAGGTGTCACTTTCCAACAAAGTCACGTGGCTTCTGCATATGACATGGTTTACTTGAACATAAAGGTTACTACATATGGTATGGAAGCTGAGATTGTACCTGAACTGGTGCAGTTACATTGAGAGTGAAGAGACATTCAGCACTGAGCCAGTAGAACTTTATGGTAATAATGTAAAGACTGGCTGCTTCAACATACTTAAAAAATACCATAATTAACACTGGATTTTTAGCACTGACCAAGTGTTCAGTTGTAAAACCTTACATATTCTGAAGCTAGTGTTTTGAGGCGATCATAAATCTAGGACTGAATGAATTCTATTATATTAAATGCATCTATGTGGTTAGATATTATTAGTATTAAGTATCTGTTCTTCTGTTTGTATAAATGTAATCAGAGTTGCTTCACACAAACTGTAAATCTAACTGTATTTGGGTCATTCATGTACTGTTTTATTATGCCTGTATAATCCAGTGTAAGGGAAAACAATGCTCAACAATAAACAAACAAATAAACTAACTAACCAACCAATTAACTAACTAACTAACTAAAAGTAAAACTAAAGAATGAGTCAATTTCAACAACCTTTTAAACAACTGTTCTATGACAAATTGTTTATGATTAGTTTTATATTTAGTTTTCATATACTGAACTGTGAAAACTCTTATAAAATCTCCTATAAATACAAGCTACTTCTGTATCTCACTGGGTTCACTGTGGGTTTCAGGTCACCACACAGAACCTGCTGTAAACCTGCCTTTTGTTTGGAGCAGGCGGAGGAGGCTCAGCTCCTTCAGGACCTCGGCGTACAGCGCTCTCGTTCGCCTCAAACGCCTCGTCTTTAGACCTTCTTCCACTGTGTAGACTTCCGTAGTTTGAGGTACCTGGTAATGAATTCACAGTTGCACAAGTACATATCAGAATTTTACATAATTAAAGCCTAATAATAAAAAAATTGTTAAAAGACACGCTGTTATTGAAAATCAACATGCCGTTATTGAACATGCAGTGTGTTTTCTGTAACATTATTTAATATTTATGTAAGGACTCTTGTCTACTTGTCTACTCGTAATGAGTCTTCAGGACAGACAATGCTTTTCAATGAAATGAAATTTTATTTGTATAGTGCTTTTAACAATAGGGCATTGTCGCAACCCAACTTTACAGTATTATACATTCAGAATAGAAATTATGAAATGTTTCTCTAATGAGCAAGCCAGAGGCAACGGTGTCAAGGAAAAACTCCTTGAGATGCTATGAGGAAAAAGCCTTCAGAGGAACCAGACTGAAAAGGGAACCTTTCATCATCTGGACACCGGAAAGTGTGATTATAAATCATTTCCTTTCTGTTACTGTGTATTATATGGTCCAGTGTAATTGTGAAACTTTTGAGCAACTTCTGAATATGAGCATCAGCTTTCAACATGACAACATTTTAAACATTGTTTTTTCTCAAAAAAAAAGTGGCAAATTATGCTGGCTATTAAAGTGGCTATTATGAGGGCAGTTTACAGCTGCTATAAGACAAGTGATAAAAGAAACAAATTTGCTTCATTTTACAACATTAAATATAACTTTAAACAGATTTTAAAAAAAAGAACGGCATGTCATTCTTTAATAAATAAATCAAATATAATTGCTGACCAATTGTATGGTAAAAGAGGAATAAAACATCAGGATGAGCTGTTATTGAAAAATACACATCTTCAGCTTAGTAACTCTGCTTGCTGTTGCAATGTTTTATCTTGCCAAAAAAATTTTTCCACTACAGCAGGAAAATTTCTTTCCACAGAAAAGCATACCTTACTTTCATATTAAACTATATTACCTGTGAGGCATTTAGTGCTGGCCAGGGTTTCGGGAAACAGAGACGGAGGCTTGTTGTCAGTTACGCTGTCGCTGTATCTCATGGCCACAGTGTGATGTCTTTCCTTGTTCTGAAAAGCTTTTTGAAAAGTAGATAGAAATTTACATATAACTTCATTTATCCGTGATGAATTGATATATGATGGGAGATACGTAAAAACAAAGTGGGCTTTACGTGGTTAGTAAGGAAATTAAATGAGCTAACATTTTGCTAACATCAGATTAAGAGGAAAAATGCTTTTTATAGAATAAAGATATACTTACAGAGAATTTGTATAATAACCTACTGTCCCAATCCATTCTTGCTAATAACAACAAAAGTTGGTGAATTCCTTCTTTTTTTTTAAAAAAAAAAAAGATTAATCAAAGGAATAAAAACCCGGTATACCTCGAGATGGTCTAAAAGAAGGGAGCTCAGTGCTGCAGTCTGCGTTGGACTGAACAGACTCTTGTCCTGAGCCAGCTTCCCTCATCTGACGGCCTAAAATCTCGTTCTCTGTAGCTCTGAGGTTTTTTAGTAGAAAATAAGTTCGCATTCTGCCTTTCCCCTTCACCTCGATCTCTCCACGTTCCTCTAGCTTAAACTCTCTGTCCCGAAGAGCACTGGAAACAAGCCAGGAGTTCAAAAGACTGAAGAATGATGGCAATAAATTGTGTTGAGGACTATAGTAATATATTAATGGATCGCTCCAAACAATTCTCATTTGAATAATGATGGTTGAAAACCCACTGATATACGCTGGGGCTGAGGTGGATTTTGTTAGGCAGGCCGTGACTCTCCATGCGAGAAGCCGTATTTACGGTGTCTCCGAATAGGCAATAGCGTGGCATTTTCTCTCCAACAACACCTGCTAGAACAGGACCGCTGTGCAAACCCACCCGAATCTGGAGTCAAGAAAAGACAAGACAGATCCAAGAACTCAAGCTCTTAGAACCACTTCGTACTCTTTCTCTCATTTCAGTACAATAGAAAATATAGGAATTTGAGTCTAACCAATAAACAATGCCAAAAAACACAACCTGAACTCCACTAAAATTATTCTTCACTTCATTTTAAAATCATTAAATGAGGTAAGGGATTAGTTTACGAAACACTGCTTGTACTCTCACCTGAATAGGGCCTCCTGTGATAGGGTTGGTGACTTCTTTGGCAGCAATGATCATTCCTAGGGCAAAGTTAGCCACTCTCTCAGCATGACTGGATACTGGGATTGGGACACCACCTACCACCATGTAGGCATCACCTATTGTTTCAACCTGTAGGATCAAAATCAAGAGTTAAATCACTGAGTCTATAAACAAGTCTATTTGTTATATTAATACTGCATATACCAGCATACACTATATACATACAGATTTTATCTTCTAAAATTGTACACTAGATTTAGAATACATAATGCAGCAGGTAAGCACTACATGAATCCGGTGTATTTTTTATATTTTTGGGCAATATATTGGTATTAAACATATCATATACTGCATATAACACAATATAATATCTCTGGGGGAAAAAACCTCTGGCTAGTCCTGATTAGTAAATCTTAAAATATACAAAAAGTAATCTAAATACTGTATATTTACAAAAGACCGGAATGTACCCAAGGTTTACCTTGTAAACATTGTGAACAGTGGTGAGGCGGTCGAATTTCAGGTACATGGAGTTGAGCATGTTGACGATCTGTATGGGCTCACACTCTGAGCAAATGTTGGTGAAGGTTACCACATCACTGAAGAGGATGGTGCACTCCTTAAACTCACCTGAGGAACAAAATGCAGAAACTAGAACTAAAAATGATGAACAATCTTACTGTGCTAAATATATTGAGATAGACTTAGAAATAAACCAATCTGAATATTCTGACCATTTCTACTTTGCAAAGATTTCTTGAAAGTTTTCTTCTTCTAAGAAATATAGTGCCTGTAGGACTATGATACAACAAGACAATGCAGACCCTGTGTCAACATTAATAAAGTTAAGTAATAAGTAATGTCTGGTGTGCCACAAGTCTCTGATCTAGGACCACTGTTTTTTTGTTGTTATTTATTTATTTTATTTTTATTTATTTTTTTATAATTGTTTATACGGATGGAATGAGTTTCCAAAACAAGGTAGGTGGCCAAGGTAGGTGGATGTATCAAGCATAACAGATAATAGACATCATATGAATAAAACTGAGGGATGGACATAAGTCACTAGTTGCTGAGGAATTTCCTTCTTATCTAATTCAGACAAGACAGATGTCCCTTGTGGGATAATTTTTTTAGGCCTATATGAATTTGTGTCATTGTAAAAGGCTGAGGTGACACCATGAGTAGTTTTGAACATTTCTGTTATTGGTTTAATGAAGCAAGGATTTAACAAGACAAGAAGGACACATTGTTTACATGTGTCTGTTAAGCATGAATAGTCTAATGAATTAACAGTAACATTCTTAGTATTGCAAGTCTTATCAGAAACAGATAGATTCTGCACAGCAGCATCCATTGTAACTCCTCAAAAGTTGAAGTTAAAGTCAAGGTCAGATGGACTGTACAGAGCAGTGTTAGTTCCGTGGGACACCTGCAGCTGAAGTCTGGGAGAGTCTATGCATTGTTGAAGCACACTGATAAAGGTTTGAGGAGAATCAAGTTCACCCCAGGTCAAAGCTAAAACATTCATTCATTCATTCATTGTCTTCCGCTTATCTGGAGCCCGGTCGTGGGGGCAGCAGTCTAAGCAGGGATGCCCAGACCTCCCTCTCCCCAGACACTTCCTCCAGCTCTTCCGGAGGGACCCCGAGGCGTTCCCAGGCCATCCAAGAGACATAGTCTCTCCAGCGTGTCCTGGGTCTTCCCTGGGATCTCTTCGGTGGGGCATGTCCGGAACACCTCCCCAGGGAGACGTCCCGGAGGCATCCGAAACAGATGCCCAAGCCACCTCAACTGTCCCCTTTCGATGTGGAGGAGCAGCGGCTCTACTCCGAGCTCCTCCCGGGTGACAGAGCTCCTTACCCTATCTCTAAGGGAGCGCCCCACCACCCTACGGAGGAAGCTCATTTCGGCCACTTGTATCCGGGATCTTACCCTTTCGGTCATGACCCAGAGCTCATGACCATAGGTGAGAGTAGGAATGTAGATTGACTGGTAAATCTAGAGCTGAGCCCTTCACCACAACAGACCGGTACATAGACCGCACTACTGCTGCCGATGCACTGGTCCGTCTGTCAATCTCACGATCCATCCTTCCCTCAGGGTCTCACGGATTTCGGCCTCAGATTTGGAGGTGCTGACCCTCATCTCAGCCACTTCACACTCAGCTGCAAAACACCCCAGTGCATGCTGTGGTCTCTAGCCAGTACCGCTCAACCTCCCTCACCAGCTCAGGCTCCTTCCCCGCCAGTGAGGTGACATTCCATGTCCCAAAAGCCAGATTCTTCGTCCAGGGTTTGGGTCGTTGGGGCCCCCGCCCATGACTGCTACCCAAAACACATTGCACCGGACCCTTATGATCCTTCCTGCGGGTGGTGGGCCTACGGGAAAATTGGCCTATGTCTTTCCTTCAGGCTGTGCCCGGCCAAGTCCCGCAGGCAAAGACTCGGCCACCAGGCGCTCGCCTGCGTGCCCCAACCCCAGGCCTGGCTCCAGGGTGGGGCCCCGGTGACGCCAGTCCGGGTGACGTAACGGTCCTTGATTTTACTTCCATAAAGGTTTTGAACCGCTCTTAGTCTGACCTGTCACCTAGAACCCGTTTGACCCTACCAGGAGCACTAGGCCCCCGACAACATGGCTCCTAGATTCATTCGGGTACTCAAACCCCTCCACCACAATAAGGTGGTGGTTCAAGGAGGGGAAGCTAAAACATATTATTCAAAATACATAAATTAGTGATAAGCTTAGAATAATTACCATGGAAAAGGGATGGTGACTCTGACATACCCATGATATTTTCTCAACATGAAAATGTTTCACACTGAAAAATGTTATGAAAACCAAAACATAATGATAGGGATAAGATACGCATTTTTATATATGTTTTATTTTAAAACTGAATGGGAAATGTAAAATGTAAAATTAGGATATAATAATGTCTTGGAAATTCCCAAACTTTCCACAAAAGAAAAATAGGTGGAGCGTTTCGACTTGAGGAGTTAGGCTGATGTCATCATGTGTGATAAGAAACATGGATATAGACACTGAGCTTTGAAAAGTTTGTGGGGTTCATGAGATGTTCCATGTGAGCACCTTGTAATTTGTACTCAGCGCTGACTACAATAAACCTCATCTCTGCAATCATCTAGTCTGAAGCATTTGACTTTTTCTTAGTTAGTATAAGTCTGCTCATTAGACTGAGCTAGTCAGGCCAATGTGGTGATTTGGAGTCAGATAGATTAGCTTCAGGAGAGTCTTGCCTTAAACTGAATTCTTCTTCTTCTTCTTCTTCTTCTTCTTCTTATTATTATTATTATTATTTTACCACACAATAAACAAAAACATACCTTCTACATTTATTTGAAAGAAACTGAAACATTTCCTCCACTTTTCTCTCACATTTCCCATCTTTCATCTCCTCCCTCCTCCACTCCACTTTCATTCACCTGCCTCCACTCTTTTACCCTCCTTCAGCTGATTGGCCACGTGTTTTGGAAGCATGGCATACAGCAGGTTCTCAGTCTTCTGTTTCTCCTGCTCGAGATGCTGAGAAAGCTGTCGTAGCTGTTCCTTCTTGCGTTCCAGCTGGCTGGAGAGCTCCATCTCGGCCAGGCGCTGCTGGTTGAGCAAAATGAGGTGGCGTGTGGCATCATGTGGAGCGATATCAGACAGGTACATGCGCCTTTCCTCCAGCTCCTGCAGGTTGCGCAGTAAGGGGGACGCCTGGTACAGCATGCAGAGCAGAGGGGCCATCCACAACATCTGACCTGGGAAAAGAGAAATGGAGAGGTAAGAGGTTAAAGTTAATGAGGATTGACTTTTTCTGTTAGACCTTTGTCCAAAGTGAATATGAAAAATCAATATGATATTATTGTCACTTTCTCTTCATCTCTCTGGGATTTCAATCTAAAGTAAGCAGACACATGCATTATAGATAGACACTGGCTTTATCATGGATATATAAGATAGTAGGAATGTGATTGTAATGAGAGGAAAAATGTAAGTGGGTGAAACTTTTGGGAAGGGATTCACAATCAATAGCTAAAGCAAGGGCCAAAATAAAGGCAGACATCATTAAATATAGATGAACCATCAAAAAAGGAGTTAAGAATTAACTAAAATGAATGTGGAAAAAAGAGACAAAGGCTCAAACTAAAAATACTAAAGAAACAGAAGGGTACCAATGAATGAACATGGGTGGAGAAAACATTTTTTTTTTAAAAAGGTACATGGCATATTAAGCAATTAAGCAAACAGTTTTTAAATAAACAGAGCTTAATTGTCAGTTTAGGAAATCTAAAAATCTAAAATCTTATTCTGGTTATGTCATGGATAAAAAAAAGCTGTCACCAGACACATACTTCACACATACACTACATTTCTAGATGTATTCTATTTCTCTCTAGACTACACCAAAAGACATTAAATATTTATGGCAAGTACAGATCCTGTATGAGTCAAATACATGCCTCACTTCTCACCTCTGAGCTCAAGCATGGGCATCTCTTTCCAGTACTCAGGCATCATGTCTCGCCGAGTCTGCAGGACAAAATGGCTGTTGATGAACTTGCGAATGCTGGCGATGGTAAAGGTGACCTCAGGATGCAGAATGGTAAAATACTGATCCACTCGGATCCCTGTGGTCTGCAATCCAGGCACAATCTTTTGGACTGTCACCCCTGCCTGCCGTACCCTCAACTAGATGAATGGAGGAATTAATCTTTTGAGTTCAGTTGTTCAGTGTTGCTATGTATAATTTATCTTACAATAATGTATTGCATTACATGCTTAACATGCACATATTACAGTATAATCATGGTGTCTTACTTGTTCATCAAACACAATATGAAATGGGAAGGCATTGCAGAATGTCTTCAGGTCTATGCACAGTTCGCCTGGGTATATCGGCTCAAATCCCCTTAAAAGTTTGCCTGAGATTACAGTTGAAAAGAAGAAAAGAACATTAAATAACACAGCAGAAATTGTTGATTTTACATTAGGCCTACTTTTCAACTGTTTGACCTATAGTTTATGTATGTTTAATGATTTAAAAAACCTCTTTGTATATGGAAAACTCCCATAATTTATCACGAAGAGTTCCTGGGTCACCATGGAATCTCTACGTAAACACAAGAGGTTCTTGTAGCTCCCCCATGATATAAGGTTCCCAAAAAATTCATTGTATTTACACTTAGCTTGTCATATGTAGGTCCCAAAGCCCAAAATGTATTTGGGACATTTATGAAGCACATGTGCTACCCCCACAAAATTCATATAAAACCCAAATGCTGTTGTAAGATGTGCATGAACGTGTCATGATCACCATTTAAGTTCTGCACTTTAACACATCAATACAAGGTAATTTTACCTTGTATATTTTACATTACTGACTTACTGACTACTGATGAATAAAAATGACCTCCCACTAAAATGCATACTGCCAAATCATAACAGCCTTTGAGTTCAATTACCACTGGAAATTCTCTTGGGAATTGCAGGATTTTCCTAAAATGGAATCCCATAATCATTTTCCACAACAGTATAGATTATACTGTAATCAATGTATTTTAGTTATACAGGGCACTATAAAGAATAAAGTAAAATATAATGAATATGAATGAGTAAATTTAAATATTAAGTTTATTTGCCAACCTTTTCCCAATTGCACTAAGCTTCTGACTGTCTCCCAGTGGTTCCTGTGTGTCCCATATTTGAGTTTCTTGTTCTCTCGTGATTGTTCTATCTCCTGGAATGAGATTAGTGGAAGAATTATTCATTCGTTCATTGTGGCTTATTCGGTCTATCCTCAGGTCACAGGGAGCCTGTGCCTATCTCAGGCGTCATTGGGCATCAAGGCAGGATACACCCTGGACGGAGTGCCAACCCATCACAGGACTACACACACACACACTACAGACAATTTAGAGATGCCAATCAACCTACAATGCATGTCTTTGGACCGGGGGAGGAAACTGGAGTGCCCGGAGGAAACCCCCGAGGCATGGGGAGAACATGCAAACTCCACACACACACACACACACACACACACGGCAGAGACGGGAATTGAACCCCCAACCCTGGAGGTGTGAGGCAAATGTTCTAGCCACCAAAGAATTATAAATTATATATATATATATATATATATATATATATATATATATATATATATATATATATATATATATATATATATATAATTATATAATTATAAATTATTATAAATAAATAATATACTGGCTTTCAGGTTTGCTGTGATAGACAACAGTATTAATTATTCTCCAAAAATTATGGTAAACATTTTTTTTAACAAGGATACATTTTACCTGCTTGTTTCTTCGCCATGAGACACGATTGACTTGTGATGTTGATGCATTTTTGCTGCGTAGTTTTTCAGAAATCGCAGGATTGTTGCTTACAAGAAAAACAACATGCTCTTTTTTTCCTGTCCTTTCCAACTCCTCCATCTGATTCACAATCTTCATGTCTATTTGGCTGTTAAAGAAGTCTTTCGCTACGGCTCCTATGATGCCTAAAATCACAATTGAGGATAATGCAGTAACTCATTTGCATTTGTGATAAATTGCCTGCCTTTACCACAATGATTCGTCACAATCCTGATAGCATAGGATGGAAAGACAGCAGTGTCTAAGATGGATTGGCACATTTTTGAATGGTTGAATAATTGTTTTTTAGATTCAGTAATATATAAATAATTACATTTTTCAATGAATTTTCAATTCAGGTTTACATGTAATGGTACCCCAGTTGAATCAGCCCCATATCAATTATTGAGTGTTTGAAGAAGCAGCTGATTGTCTCACCTGGGACAATGTGACAGAGCCCACTGCGGTCCGAGTAATAGTGCAAGAGCATAGTGCCATCGCAGTTCTTTTCGACTCGAAATGATGGTGCGTTCATTTCCTGCGAAAGGATGTTTTTGCATGAATCAACATATAGTGATGGTGCATCCATAGGTCCAGGTGAAGCATAGCCTTATCATATACAGCATATCAGCCATTCAACAAATTTCCATCTTCATAAAGTCCTCATACCCATTTTAAGTTCCTTTGAAATACTAATTACCTTTTTTGTGTGGCAAATATTTTTTTAAACGTTGCTATTTGACAGACATAAGCCATTTGTCACCATATGAGAACTTGCTTATTATGCCCACTGCCTGATTTAGCTACACAGATTTATCACTACACCTAATGCTCAAAAATGACGATTGAAACAAGCATCAATAGAGGCTCAGTGAAACCGACAGGACAGTCGGTCAGTGACAGTCAGACAGTCGGTCAGAAACAGTGACAGGACTGCAACTTGACGCAAAATTGGGAAAGATCTTGAATAACAGCAAATGATAAGAATGAATCTAATACATTTCTGCATAAGAAAAAGAAAGCATAGGGCAGACAGTGTGTCTTCAATATAAAAAATGATTTCTGTTGTAGGATATATTGTGAGGATTGGGAGCAAGAAAGAGAGATTAAAGGTTTATAGTGTCAGTGCATCAGAAATGCATCTGCACCACTGACCTTGTTTTTCATGTAAACGCTGAGAAAATGAAGAAGAATGTGCATCCCTTTCCCAAATATCGAATTCTGTGAACTAGTTTCAAATTTGATTTTAGATGTAGGTAGACAGACATTTTGCTTAAACCTGGCAACCCAGATTAATGAAATTAATGGTTAATGTTAAAGCAGTAAAGCAAACCTAAAAGCCCTCAAATACGAGACTGTATGCTGGATGAATACATGCTGAAATTCCATTTCATTATGTCATTACTCACAACATTTCCAACAGACTACATTATTCATCTTCCTTCCAAATTCAATAGACGATAGAGCCTTTCATTAAAATTCTCCTCCAGACACCCAGGACTCGGTGCACGCCTACCTTATACGAGAGTGAGAGGTAGCCGTGCAATGCATCCAGATTTTCTATAAACTCAAAGAGGTTTCCTCCCAGTGTGCGCAGCATGTGGTCGTATCCTGATCTTTTACAGAACTCAAAGAAGTACTCTCCAAACTGCCTCAGCATGGCACTCGCTTCCACATCTTCAAAACAGCAAGGTAAACAGGAACGCTTCAACTCAAGAGATTCCATATAAATTCAACCAGTATTCACAAAAATTGAATTAAACTTAACTCAACTGTTGAACGTTAATTTGAATATTAATTTAACATTTTTTATTCATTTTTTTAAGTATGTTTAAACTTGAGTGTACTGACACCTTCACAGCCTGATGGTTATTCAATCCATGACTGAAAATTTGTCCATATAAATTATCAAAAGGCAGTACAATGGTGCAGGAGGTTACGGCTCCGCTTCACAGCTCCAAGGTCCCGGTTCAAACCCGAGCTCTGTTTCTACATGAATAAGTGAATCAGTGGTTAAGCTATTGGACCTCTAATTGGAAGGTTGTGAGTTCAAATCCCTAAAGCTGCCATTCCTGGGCCCTTGAGCTGAACCTTTAACCCTTGACAATTCAGTTGTATAAATGTATCTTGCTCTGGATAAGGGCATCTCCTAAAATGCTGTAAATATTATTTGTTTACATGGAGTTTGTTCTCCTTGTGTTCATCTCTGGTGTCTTCTCACCACCCCGAAATGTGCTCATAGATAGATTGTCTAGATATTGAATATGTATGTGCATGGCACCCTGAGATGGAGAGTCATCTCATCCTGAGTGTATTCCCATCTTACCCCTTTTGAACCCCATGATAGGGTCTAGATCTACTGCAACCCTGACCAGGATGTTTCGAGCAGTATGAACTGATAAATGAACATTTTTTGAATGAAATGTTACTGCTTCTAAATGTTCATAAATACTGGAACTAGCTGTTCAGCAATACTTCTAAAAATTTCCCAGTTAACAACCAGAACGCTATTCATTAAGGTGCTACACTTGCTGGTTATTGGGAAATATTGAACCCAGGATAATGCCGGTATTCAATATTTAGGTCATTTGTTTGTTACAAAAAAATAGATATATATTTTTTGATTAATAACATATAATATATTTTTAATATATAATATAAATAAATATAAATATAAATATGTGTTGGTTATTTTGCTATAATTATTTATTATATTAATCCAATAACGTCAATTCTGGGAACCTAAATAAAGTTGAATAAAGTCTATAAACAATAAGGCAGAGCTCAGACCAATACAAACCAACATGAATTCTCTTTTATTTACATATAAAATATTTCTATTGTCTTCTCTAAAGATTACATTATCCCATGGCTCTGTGTATTCATGTCCTATATACTGTACTATCATTTGTATTTACAGTGTCCTGTGAATTATGTCCTGTGTCTTGCACTAACACACATGCTCCTTTTATTCTTTTGTATTTTTTTCTGCACCAGTGTCTTGAGAGAATATTTCTCACAATAGACTGTATGTAACATATGTATAAAAAGGGAATGACAACAAAACTGAAAAAAATATCCTGTATTTTACCAAGAAGTTTGCATGCCTCTGCTATGAGTCGCATGGTGATGTCATCTTTGTACACCTCATATGTCATGAAGGTGTCTTGTACGCCTGCTTGGTCCCTAAAAAATAGCATTTTCTCCTCCAAATTATGAAACATTGTAAAGGAATCGTGAACAAAAAGTAATTTATGCAAATGTTCCATTTATACCAAACATATTTGTTCAGCCAAAACTTCCAGAGGACATAGATATGGTCCAATGCTGTATGTTAATCAATAGTGAAAAAAAAGTTATGAATATGTTCTCCAATAATTATTACGTCTTTCTCTCTTTGAAAGATCATTTCTGCCAGATACATTTTTAAAAAATGTCTGTATATTATCTCAAGATACTCATAATTCTCATTTATCTCTGTTTTTTATTTATTCATGTATTATCTCAATATATTATCTCAAAATTCTACCTTTTCTAAAAATTCTTATTATTGTTAAACTTTAGACTTATTACCTATCATTATTAATATTGAAAAAAAAGGCACTAAATAAGCTGATCTAGTGTACAGTTCAAAACTGTTTAATATGATGTCCTAACTAGCTCATAGTAATACCTAATAAGTAGATCACTAGCTCACTAGGTTGTTAGACAGACATTCAAGCTATTATCCCTGTAAAGGATATGTGTTTTCTACACGAACCATCCACTTTAATAGGAACAGCCTGTAACCAAATCAAGTGGCAGTAGCACAATGCATAAAATCCTGCATATACAGGTCAAGAGCTTCAGTTATTGTTCACATTAAACATCAGGATAGGAAAAAAGTGTGATCTCTGTGACTTTGTTGGAGTATTTCAGAAATCACTGACCTGGGATTTTCACACATAACAGTCTCTAGATTTTATACAGAGTGGTGCGAAAAACAAAAAACATCCTGTGAGCAGAGGGTCTGCAGGCTGAAGCATCTTGTTGATGAGGGATATCAGAGGAGAATCCTTTGGAGAAGCAACCTTTTAGCAACTGTGGTGAGCAGAAAAGTATCTCAGCATGCACAACACATCAAAGCTTAAGGTGGATGAGCTACAACAGAAGAAGACCACATCAGGTTCCTGTCCTGTAAGCCATAAGCAAGAATTTGGGGCTATCACAGGCACAGATTGACCCAAACTAGAAAATACCAGGTGGTTTTTCGCCCAGTCTTCACTTAATCAATCACTTAATGTTTTTGTTTTTCACACCATTCTATGTAAACTCTAGAGACTGTTGTGTGTGAAAATATCAGAACATCAGCAGTTTCTGAAATATTCAGACTAACCCATCTGGTACCACATCCATGCCACTGTTAAGCTCACAGAGAACACACTTTTTCTTCATTTATGATGTTTGTTGTGAACATTAGCTGAAGCTCTAGCGCTGTAATCTGCATGACTTTTCTGCATTGCACTACTGCTACATGATTGGCTGATTAGACATCTGCATGAGTTCATCCTATTTAGCTATCCAGACACTTTTTTTTTAATACAGCTCATCATCATATTGCAGCAATAACAAAACAATCCGTTAAAATATGAATATAATGCCTTAACATTTTAATAGAAAAAGTTAGTATCCCATAGGTAACTATCATAGTGTGAAGTATGTCAAATTTAGGGCAGTTAGGGCACGTGTGATTTTTGACTGATGTTGACTTCACAAGCTCAAATTACTGTCCAGCTTCAATGTAGTATTGTAATCTTCACTAAAGTAAAAAAAAAAAAGTATATTTTTAAAATTGTAGAAATGTGTTGTGTTGCCTTCTCCACAGCATACAGTATGAGTGCGATACACTATATTGCCAAAAGTTTTGGGACACCACTCCAAATCATTGAATTGAGGTGTTGTTTTTCAGAGGTTGGGCTTGGCCCCTTAGTTCCAGTGAAAGGAACTCTTAATGCTTCAAGTGTACCAAGACATTTTGGGCAATTTCATGCAACTTTGTGGGAACAGTTTGGGGATGACCCCTTCCTGTTCCTACATGACTGCACACCAGTGCACAAAGCAAGGTCTATAAAGACATGGATGAATGAGTTTGGTGTGGAGGAACTTGACTGGCCTGCACAGAGTCCTGACCTCAATCTGATAGAACACCTTAGGGATGAATTAGAGCAGAGACTGTGAGCCAGACCTTCTCGTCCAACATCAGTGCCTGACCTCACAATGCGCTTCTAGAGGAATGGTCAAAAATTCCCATAAACACACTCCTAAACCTTGTGGAAAGCCTTCCCAGAAGTGTTGAAGCTGTTATAGCTGCAAAGGGCGGGTTAACTCCATATTACATTCAAGTGCATGTAAAGGCAGGCGTCCCAAAACTTTTGGCAATATAGTGTAGATGAGACTTGTGCTCAGTTCCGCCATCTAGTAGACAAAACAGATATTTTTTTTAAGATATTAAGTGCATGTCAGATAATCACCTGAGTTTATTCCATGTGTCCTCTCCGAATTTATCAATCACCAGAGACTTCAGACACGTGTTAATAAATCCGTACTGTCAAGGGGAGTTAAGGGAAAGCTTTGGTTAATTATAGGGTATAAATATTATGAGAACCGAACATTAAAACATAGACCCTTCTGCAGTCTACGCACTTTATACGAGTTAATAAAGTCTAAACAGGTTAAATAACGAATCATTATTAGAAAAAAATAATGAAATAAACGAAAATAGCACTATAAGTTTAGCGGGAATGAGATTTGCACCACATCCAAAAAAGAAAGAAAGAAAGAAAACAGTTTAGAAGGCGATAAAGATCTCCAAATACTGGATTTATATAAACAATTTAACTATATTATTTTGTATATATTCTGCCAAAATCTTACCATTTCACTGCCTTGGATTCCCGTCTGACGTTTTTGTGCACAGGAATAATGTCATGGTCATTTTCGCTTCCAGCGATGAGAGAGAGAGAGAGAGAGAGAGAGAGAGAGAGAGAGAGAGCGCTTATGTGCGGTTCACACTTTCACGCATAATTAGTCGTCATTTCAGCAGAGGGCATTTTATTAATTAAATTCTTGTAGGTCCACTATTATTACTGCTGAAAAAAATCCTTATTTATAATAAACAGTGATAGTGTCATCAAGTGGCGTCTCATTTACTGGCTTAGAGCATCATTTATATGAGCTGTCATGAAAATGTCAAGGTGAAGGGAGATTCACACTGATGTAGCCTCCATTTTCTGCTATTATCAACAGTAAGAGAAGGATTTTCCCTAGAGCCCACGATGCAACATACAAGAAATGATTGTGTGCAAACTATATGCTACTTGAAGGCAACCTACACAAGACTATCCTCCATACATATAGAGACCACATGTTAAAATAAATCGTGTATAAATCACATCTGAAAATAAATAAATGTGGCCCTGGACACATGTTTAAATTCACATGGGAAAATAAATGCGCAAAGTGTGTAAAGTCAACATTAACCACATAAAATGACACACTGAAAAAACGAATCTTGTGTAGGGAAAATTGTGAAAAAATTATATTTGTAAAAAAAAAAAAAAAAATCTAGTGTACAATCACATGTGTAAATGCATTAATCCCACTGTCTTGTGTTATCTATAATGTCTTGCCTTAAGAGTTCATTAACCTTAAAGCTTAAATACATGCAAATAAAAACAATTGTCTTAAAATAATTCTAAATGCATTTAAATACATATTTGCTTTATTTGTTATTTTGCTTTAATTTTATGCTCATGAGGTTGAAGTTCAGTTAAGTTGCTGAGAGAGATGCTTACTTTACCCCACCCGTGTTCCAATATTAGTCCCGCCTCCTACACTTACTGATCCTACTGATTGATTGAGAACCAGAGTATAAGCGCTATGATTGGACGCTGGCCCAATACGGAATACGGGTGTGTTCGTGTTAGACCTGTACATCCGCCATCATTGCACGGTGAAGCTAGGAACAGCCGAAAAACCTAGTCGGTTGTCAACAAGTCCGAAGTGAAGCGGATTTCTGATTACTAAGAAGGTCAATCGGAGGTTCGGTATAGGCTTTACGAATTTATTCCCCTGTCCGGTTCAGGAGACGATTTTCATGTGAACGCAGAGAACACCGGGGGAGAGAGCCAAACATGTCAAATCTGAGCAAAGGCGGCACCAAAAAGGACACCAAGATGAGGATACGCGCTTTTCCTGTGAGTACTGACCGCTTACAGTGAGTGCTAAGCCGGCCTGGACATCACTGCCACACCGAGGACTTGATTGAGGCCTGTCCGCGTTGTTCCACCGCCCAAAAATTAATGTCCCAAATGCAAAAGTTGAATAATGTCATAAATACAAAAGTGGGCTGAACCAGTGTATTACTACAGCGACATTAACATTTGAGTATCCATTAGTTCACAATTCATATATTTGGCCCTCACTAGTCACTTGTTTTATATTGAGATGACAACAAATGGTAGCTAACGGCTAAATCAGCTAGCCGGCTAACGCTAGTCAACTAGCTACCGTTAGTTAGCGTTTAGTTGTTCCGGATTTTGTCAGCTGTGTTCACAGAGGCCAGTTTAAAATCCCTCTAGATTAACCTTCAGCATTAACGTGAAGCGTTTACATGAAATGCATTAAATACATTCTATCATATGGGTAATTAGTAAGAAAGGCTAGCTTGCTGAGTTGAGAGACTTAACGTTAGTTAGCCAAATGACAGTTAGCATTCGGTAAAGCAAGCATTTCTAAAAGTGCTTTTGTTTTTATTCTCTCTAACTCGATCATCATTGTACTGAAATTGGTCGTTGTTGCAAATAGGATTGATGCAATCCGAATTTAATTAGTTTTAGCAGTCCTCTGTCCTCTTAAATTGGCTACTTTGAGGCCGAAACATTTCTCATGTTCACAAAAGTTGTTTACTTTTTCAACAGCAAGAAGGTTATAGCAGATTTGTTTCAAGTATGCACAATTCACGCTTTCAGACTTTTTATAACACGTTTTAATATACACCGATATGATACAGGTTTGATCAGTGATGTTTTTCAGGGGACAAAAGTGAATGTTCTCTAATGCAAGAGACCAATACAGTTAATGGTCTAGTAAAATGTTTGACTATAAAAATGACAGCATTCTCTGTTAAAGTGCCTATGTCGTTTGAGATGATGCTTCTCAGTTTTCCTTGTCTACCTCAGTTTATGTATTTTCATATCTTTGCTGATCGCAAAGGTCTTTTAAGATGACCGTATCGCCTTGCGTGAGATGATCCCAATAATATTTTGGATGAATTTTTATAACCAGACTGTGCGATAACATGTTCTACATGTCAGATTACATGATGAAGACTCTCTAATAAAAGACCCTGAAAGTGAGCTTGGGGTAATAAGGATATCTATCTTTTTTTTTTTTCTTTTTTTTTTTCATGTTGAGTTATTATTGCCAATATCATATTTGCAGCTGTCTTGTAAATTTCATGTCCTCCTTTTACAATCCTCCTAGTGATGGTTTTCAGTTGAGCACTGGTACAGCACTCAGGCTGAGAATTTTTGGACTGATATTGATGTCTCACATGTAAAGTGTATATTGTGGAAGACTTAGTTGATTTGAGATTTAGTACCATTACGACCAAAGACAGTCGGCATAAAGATTTGTCAGTGTTAGTTATGACCCTCGTATACATCGATCAGCAATAACATTATGATCACTGAGTGGTGAAGTGAATAACACTGATCACGGCACCTGTTAGTGGGTGGGATATATTAGGCATCAAGTGAACATTTTGTCCTCAAAGTTGATGTGTTAGAAGCAGGAAAAATGGGCAAGCGTAAGGATTTGCGCGAGTTTGACAAGGACCAAATTGTGATGGCTAGACCACTGGATCAGTGCATCTCCAAAACTGCAGATCTTGTGGGGTGTTCCCGGCCTGCAGTGGTCAGTATCTATTAAAAGTGGTCCAAGGAATGAACGACAGGGTCACGGGCGACCAAGGCTCATTGATTCACGTGGGGAGCGAAGGCTGGCCCGTGTGATCCGATCCAACAGATGAGCTACTATTGCTCAAATTGCTGAAGAAGTTAATGCTGGTTCTGATAGAAAGGCATCAGAATACACAGTGCATGACGGGTCAGGGCTGTTTTGGTGGCAACCAACACAATATTAGGCAGGTGGTCATAATGTTATGCCTGCTCGGTGTAAAAGCAACCAATAGGACGATGGTATCAGACTAGATGGAACTTGCAGGATGAATATGGAAATGGTGAATGACAAACAGAAAAATACTCTCCTTGCTTGACGCTCACTTTTTTTTTATTTGTTTATGTGACTTCATGTCCTGGAACACTGATACAAGATAAATGTCTTGGGATTATCCTGTATAGTGTGACGGTAATAATTTTGAAGCACTGCCGAAATTGCAGAGAGAGAGAGAAACACTCTGTACTTTTCAATCAAATCAGATCACACGTACTGCCAGTGCTTTTATAACATCTGACTGGCTTCAGTCATAGGAACATAGCAGTTTAGATTTTGTATTATCTGTGCTTTGTTTTTTGTGCTTTTTGCATGTAACACAGAAATGGTTTATGACTGGCCAGGAGGTATTAATTGACTGTTGATTTTCTGTGACTGATAGCTCTGATAGCAGATCAGTTACAGTTCAAATAACAGGATTATATGATTGTGTTTGTTCTAATACATTGTCGTTTCTGTAGTAATAACCTGCACAGGGACTCGTATGATAGATGAGATGTATTTTAAGACTGACAAATGTTTATGGAAGGAGTCTCCAGTGTCAATGCTTTAGAAAAGTCTTTTTTTGTTGTTGTTTTTTTTTTTTGACAAGCTGCATTAATTTGTCTTATTCACTTCAAGAGAAAGGAAGAAAGGCGGATGAGAGAACGGCTGCTCATATCTGCTATAAGCAAATTCGTAACAGGTGCTGACTTGTTTCGTGGACGTAGCTCAGCATTAAACATAATCGGGTTTAAACTGTATGATGTGCTAGATTAAGAAGGGTGAAACATTTGATTGAAAATAACCAAGGTGGAAAAGTCCACTTCAAATCTCTTGAAAATATACTTAATTCATAATGCCTTTAGTCATCAGTGACTTGGAAGATCGAAACCAGTACGTGAAACGACTTGAGTGAGTCATTTCAGGAGAAACACCAAGACCTGCTTTGGTCAATGATTCATTCTGTGCTTGTAAATTATTCTTTTATGTTAATGGCACTATATTTTAATCTGGTTGTTTATTTTGGCATGTGGAGTTGAAATCTATTTTGATCCACAGTTACCATGTGACAAAGAGACAGGCAGCCATTTCAGTTAAATCACTAGCCGTTTCTAGTGATTTCCTCAAAACGATGGCACAGGTTGCCTGACATGCCTTCATTTTCTTTTAACAGCAGTTTCACCTTTTGTTACTGTCATTAGCAGTTATAATTCATTACTGGAATGTAAAATCAGTAGAATAGACCAAAAACAGAGCATGCTCTAAAGAAGCTAGTGTAGTGCGAGGTCACTGACTTTACACTGAGTTACTTCATGCTTCAGGAGTCATTTGCCACAGTTATTTTCTCAGGCTTGATCAAACTATTTCTTTCAGAGAGCTGTGCATTTTGTTTGCGTGTTCAACTACATTACCACATTTCAGTTTGGAAATGGTTCAACACGATATCATTTAAATAACACACAATAATGTATGTGTAATAATTTTGTTGCAATTGATTTGTTTCTTTCCCTTTTCCTCGCCCGATTCATTATGGGCCTCTCCGACAAGTTACGGTTATGTACTTTTCGTCTTTCCCCTGCTCGCCTTCTCTCTCAGATGACCATGGACGAGAAGTACGTCAACAACATCTGGGACCTCCTCAAGAATGCCATTCAGGAGATCCAGAGGAAGAACAACAGTGGCCTGAGCTTCGAGGAGTTGTACAGGAACGCCTACACCATGGTGCTGCACAAACACGGCGAGAAGCTATACACAGGACTGCGCGAAGTCGTCACCGAGCACCTCATATACAAAGTAAGGAGGCACAGTTGAACTGCGAAAAGTGAGAAATGATGCAGCATGTTGTGTTCGGCAGGTCTGCAGGTGCTGTGGATCAGCCGCATCAGCCTTTTTTTTTCTTTTTTTCAATAGACAAAAAGCTATAAAGTGCACATTTGCACAAGCTCATTTCTTTAAACCTTGAGGTTGTGTGGGGTAAATTTCCCCCTGGTGGTAAATTAAATCAGTTAGATTTGTTTTGTAACTGATCCATAAAACATTTTTAGTCAAATTGTACTGCTAGACTTTTTTGATGGGCGTAATCTTTCAAACACAGGTACGGGAAGATGTTTTAAATTCACTAAACAACAACTTCCTGCAAACGCTGAACCAAGCCTGGAATGACCACCAGACAGCCATGGTGATGATCCGAGATATTTTAATGTACATGGTGAGTTGAGTGTGCAGTTTTTGTTAATGTTGCTGTCTCGTTTTGTTTTGTTTATATACTGTCATCATGAGGGTTGTTTCTGTTGTGCTCATAGGATCGGGTGTACGTGCAACAGAACAACGTGGAGAACGTCTATAACCTAGGGCTCATCATATTCCGGGACCAGGTGGTCCGTTACGGGTGCATCCGGGATCACCTCAGGCAGACGCTGCTAGACATGATCGCCCGGGAGAGGAAAGGCGAGGTGGTGGATAGGTGAGATCTGTTCTATACAGAATTGCTTTTGTTTCATTTTCAGTTCTTCCAGTTGCTAGCTTATTTCTGAATATTATTCAACTACTTTTGGGTTATAAATGAGGATTTTGTTATGTTATATCAGGGGTGCCATACGTAACGCCTGCCAGATGTTGATGATCTTAGGCCTTGAAGGACGGTCAGTCTACGAAGAGGACTTTGAAGCCCCATTTTTAGAAATGTCTGCAGAATTTTTCCAGGTTTGTATCCCTTCATAACCATGAGAAGTTCAGGAGAAGTTCTGTGGATAGCTGACTAGTCTTCATCTTTTCAATGGCATCAGATGGAGAGTCAAAAATTTTTGGCAGAGAACAGCGCAAGTGTGTACATAAAGAAGGTGGAGGCGCGGATAAACGAGGAGATTGAGCGAGTGATGCACTGTCTGGATAAGTCGACGGAGGAGCCCATCGTGAAGGTGGTGGAGCGAGAGCTCATCTCAAAGCACATGAAGACCATCGTGGAGATGGAGAACTCGGGGCTCGTCCACATGCTGAAAAACGGCAAGACAGAAGGTACGGTTGTGAGAAAAGGATGATTGTGGCTTTCTGGGGTTTAGTTTTTTCCTGTTTTTTAAATTGTTTAGATTTTTTTCAGGTGTTTTTAGATTTTGTTTTGTAGTGAAGAATTCTGTGTATGTTCATATAGACCTGGCATGCATGTATAAGCTGTTTAGTCGGGTGCCAAATGGTCTGAAGACAATGTGTGAGTGTATGAGCGCCTATCTGAGGGAGCAGGGCAAAGCACTGGTGTCTGAAGAGGGAGAGGGCAAGAACCCAGTGGACTACATCCAGGTACCCTCAACCTCCCTAAACCATGAATGTGGATATTAGCACAGAGGAAAATTTTATCCTCATGATTTTTTTAAATCTGTGCGCTGTCTCTTTCTCTGTCCTCTGGTTTAGGGCTTGCTGGACCTGAAGTCTCGCTTTGACCGCTTTCTACAGGAGTCCTTTAATAATGATCGTTTGTTCAAGCAGACCATTGCAGGCGACTTTGAATACTTCCTTAACTTGAATCCCCGGTCACCTGAGTACCTCTCCCTCTTCATCGATGACAAGCTAAAGAAGGGTGTGAAAGGGGTGAGTCACCTGCTCTTTAGCCTTCACTCCTAATTTCTTTTTTGTTTTGTCACCAATAAAGATAAAACTTACTCATATCAGTTTATAGGATATCATATGATCATGAATCAGTTTTGTGTACCAACGAGCCCCTAGGAATAGCTATACAATGTGATCAGAAGGTTCATTAAGTTTAATGTAACATGTTTGCACTTGCCAACATTATTCAGAATTTAACTGAATTTCTTTGTGAACTTGCTCTATTTTTGTACAATTGCTGTGATAAAACAAACTGTTGTGCAAGGCTGGTATTCATAAGGCAGTTGTCTTGCACACGTCCGTCCTTTTAACATTTCACTTCTTTGCCACTTAAATGAAATCTGCACCGCTTGCTTTTTCTGTTTTTAATACAGTCTAGACATGTGAACATTCTCATTTTCAAGGAAGTTCCAGTTGAACCTTTTCAATCAGTTATTCATAGCAAGTTACAACATGCATGAAAGTAGTCTCAAAATGATTACACAAGATTCAACGAATTGCGTCTGAATCATGTTCAGAGTTTGTCATGTCTACTTCTTAATAGCTCAGTTGTGTAAAATTATATGGTAGCTTTGAATTTACACATATATACATGTCCTAATATTTTCTCCATTTTCCCTGTTCATTTTGTAACATTATTTTCCTGAATCTCTCTCTCCCCCAGCTGACAGAGCAAGAGGTGGAGTCAATCCTGGATAAAGCGATGGTGCTGTTCAGGTTCATGCAGGAAAAGGATGTGTTTGAGCGCTATTACAAACAACACCTGGCCAGGAGGCTCCTAACCAATAAAAGTGTCTCTGACGACTCCGAAAAGAACATGATCTCAAAGCTGAAGGCATGTGCTACTGAGCTCACATCACCTGGCATGTCATTACTATGCCTCCAACACCTAATGTTATGTTTACACTACCCTTATGTGTGAGATTGCACAATATCAAGAACAAATGGGTGAATATTTGAAGGATTTATATGGAATTATCATCCTTGGAAGAAAAGGAACCGATTTGATTTAGGAACTGATCCGGTCAGGGTCACAGCAAAGTCAAATTTCTAACATAGTTTTTCTTCAATAGCTTCCTTCCTGTTTGAATGATATTTTAAGGGCCTTTCAGGCATACAGGTTGTTACAAGGACTAGACTTGTTGGTGGTTATTATACTTGTTTACATCACTGCTTTGCCTGGTTTTATAGCGAGTATTCTTAACTCTTGTTTGTGAATTCAAGACTCTTTGCAGAAACAGGTTGTGCCACATTGTTAGGGCCTGTTGGTGATTTGCTCATAAATGGCGCATGCAGTACTGGACTGCCATTTATTTGACACAGAATTTTGTTGACAGTTTAAATCAACAACAGAACCTTCATTTCTCAATCACTTCAATTGCTTCTTGAATTGTTCTACTCTCCTTGCTTAACATTTTGTCCCTTTATTAAATCCAGTATCTCAATGTACTAGTTCCTGTTCACACTTGTGCCTTTCTGATCCTGCTTGATTGATGCATAGCTTCAAGGCAGGTTTTGACTCTGCCTTGCGTTCCCACTTAAACCCTTCCTAATTAAATGGCATTAAATGCCAATGGAAAAGTGCATATCTGAATAGGGCTTAGGATAACTGCTCTAAGTGTTGCCGGGACATGTCTGGTCTGTTGTATTTACACAAAGTAGGATTTTAGATGATTTGGGTAATAAAGTATCCTCTTCAAACTTAACTAGTATAAATCAATTTATAGTGGCAGGAAGATGTGCTGCTTCATAGCTTCAGGGGCCCTAGTTTTATCCTGATTCCCTCCCCTTGAGTGCTTGAAAGGTCTTTCCAGCTTTTCTTTACATGTGCTGTGGGCACAAATGTGTGCATCTATGTATAACATCTTTTTTAATTTCCCTTTGTATGTTTTCTAATATTCGTAGTGGTTAATGGGCTTTGTGTAGATTATATAAAAGAATACTAATTTAATTAAGAGCTTAATTAAGATGGCATTTAGTGTTCTGGAGGACTGGGAAATCAGTGTCTCTGCCAGACTGCATTAGCTTACTCAATCAAATGAAAATTACATGGATGGGAGATGCATGCTCTAATCAGTGGCTCTCCAAATGTCTTCAATTGTGCAGACGGAGTGTGGCTGTCAGTTCACATCCAAACTGGAAGGCATGTTCAGGGACATGAGCATCTCAAACACAACCATGGATGAGTTTCGCCAACACCTACAATCAACAGGGGTAATGGGATACCACTTTGGGTTCTAAAAGATTAGGTTTGTACCTGAAAGGACCATTCCTGAATAATAACAAACAACTACTGTTTCACCTAATCTTTCCTAGGTGTCTTTGGGTGGTGTTGACCTCACGGTGAGGGTGTTAACGACAGGCTACTGGCCCACTCAGTCAGCCACACCCAAGTGCAACATCCCCCCTTCACCCAGACACGCATTTGAGGTTTTTAGAAGGTGCGTCAATCGTTGTCGTTGTCCTTAAAATTCGTTGTGCTACTTAAATTTAAGTGCTTTTTAAAAAAAAAAAAAAAAAAAAAGTAAAAAAAATTGTTTTGGTTGCAACTCTTTATTAAAGTAAACCTGGGGAGCTGAGGAGAGTGTACTTATTTTATAAGTGACTTTTGGTAAAAAAAAAAAAAAAAATTTCCCCAGGTTTTATTTGGCCAAGCACAGTGGCCGGCAGCTCACACTGCAGCACCACATGGGCTCGGCTGATCTCAATGCTACTTTCTACGGGCCGATCAAAAAGGTATCAGTGTCAGTAGTAAGTCAAGACCACCTAGATTACTTTCACTAACAGTGAGATTAGGCATGCAATTGTTTATACTTTGTTGTCTAACATATTATCTTGAATGCCTTTAGATGTTGCCATTACACCTGCATGTTGTTTGACAGCTTTTTAAATGATGCAGCATTTTTTTTTTTTTTAATAGTTTACCAAATGCTTTAGTACAATAAATTTTGGTAGTTCATGTAATGCACATGACCTGACAGGATCTATGTTATTAGACTTTCTTTTCTACATACAATCATATTTAAATATGCATCTTTATCTAAGAATATCTATGCCTTTTTATGTGATGATTGAAATGCCAGTTCTTGTGAAGTTAACATGCTGCAGAACCAGTAAAGTAGAATTTGTCATAAGTCATTACTCAGTATTTCTGACAGAAATTTTAGATAACTTTCTAGACTGTGCATGTAGAGCACTTGACTAGTTGGTAGTCTTGTGTTATGCACAATGTAGGGAGCAAACAAAGTAAATACGAAACCATTTGGGATTTGGTCGAACTCAGTGATGGAGATTTTACCTGGGTCATGGGGAGGGGGTGCTAACTCATAGAAAGTAGTATGTAACGTAAGAAACCGTTACTGAAGGGTACTCCATAAAATGTCCATAACCATAAAAATTCTCTAATATATTGAACTTCTAAATATTGCTGTTTTTGTGTGACTCCAAGTAAAAACGTATCTTTTCTGTATGTTGTGGTTTAACTTGTATGGAACCCGGGTAACGCACTTGGTGGTGGAAAAATACAACAAAATCCTTTCTATGAGAACATAACTGTATTATAGCCAGGTTAGGGATAAGAACTATAATACTACATTGCATTGCTCTTCTCATCTTCCTCTTCTTTGCAAGGAGGATGGCTCGGACGTGGGCGTGGGTGGTGCTCAGGTGACTGGCTCCAACACCAGAAAGCACATTCTCCAAGTGTCCACCTTTCAGATGACCATCCTTATGCTCTTCAACAACAGAGAGAAGTTCACCTTTGAGGTATTTTCTACAAACGTAAATTAACTTTCATGTAATGTGAAGCAGTGCAACTGGGGGATTTTGTTTTAAAACGGACATTAAATGTTCAGCTCAGATTACTCAGAAAATATTTTGTAACATACAAGATTACCCTTGTTTTAAAAAAATTCAACTTCAGGTAATCTTTTTATTTTTTATAAAAGGAACTTAATGAATTCAAAAACACTTAAAGCTGTTAATTTCCTTTGTCACAAGCTGTCCTAAAACATTTGCATTTACCTTCCTGTTGCAGGAGATCCAGCAGGAGACGGACATCCCGGAGCGAGAGCTGGTGCGAGCGCTGCAGTCTTTGGCCTGTGGGAAGCCCACTCAGCGAGTGCTCACCAAGGAGCCCAAATCTAAGGAGATTGAGAACGGCCATGTTTTTACAGTCAATGACCAGTTCACCTCCAAACTTCACAGAGTAAAGATCCAGACAGGTACTTATACAAACATAAAAGTAAATGTTTTAGTGCCACATATCCAGGATCAACATAAAACATTAAATCAAGGGTCTATTTTTCTATTTACTCTGTTTATTCTCATTTATACTAATTGGGGTACAGCAGAAAACCCTTAAAGATGCATCAGAAAAGATATATGTGAAGTTGAATATTGTGACTGTTTCATATACCTCGTAAACTATGAACCTGTTGTATGTATATTGCCTTGCTTTCAAATATCTGTCTAGAATATGCCCAAAAAATTCATAGTTTTTGAGGAACGCTAGCTTTTAAAGTGGTCTAGCTATATTATCCATCAATCTTCTGCATGATTTGGATATACAAGGCTCACGCCATATGTATATGGTTTGCAGTTGCTGCTAAACAGGGTGAATCGGACCCTGAGAGGAAAGAGACACGGCAGAAAGTGGATGACGACAGGAAGCACGAGATCGAAGCAGCCATCGTTCGCATCATGAAGTCCAGAAAGAAGATGCAGCACAATGTGCTAGTAGCAGAGGTATGATTTAATAACTGCCTTAAACTCAGTCGGTTAAAGCACATATTACAGGCAAAGAAATCACGACTATAAAGAGGGCCATTCCTAAGCAGGTCACGTGCATTCACCTTGTTAGAATTAGTTTTTTTTATTGTGTTTAATTATTAATTTCTGACGACATCTAACTGGAACTTGCTGAGGTGTGGTTTAAAAGGAATAAAACATGGATGTTCCGTTAGAAAAAATAAATAAATAATAGTAACTCCGCTTCAGGTAGAGTTATATCACACCACCACATTGTTTGTTAGTTATTTTCCTATCACAGCAAGTGTTTTATTGATTTTTTTTTTTGATGTTGGAAAAGACTACAACCATTTCAAAAAGTGATTATATTGAATGTGCTTTTTGAAGTGGAATATTAAAGCGGCAATGTGTGACTGTTAATTTATTCATACAGAATAACGGATGTCTATTCTGTCTCTTCAGGTCACTCAGCAGTTACGGGCACGATTCCTCCCAAGTCCTGTGGTCATTAAAAAACGCATCGAAGGACTTATCGAGCGGGAATACTTGGCAAGAACGCCAGAAGACCGCAAAGTATACACTTACGTAGCATAAATGTGGCATGAATTTCAAACGAAACCTGGTATGGAGTGAAAGAGAGCGTGAGAGTGTTATTTTTGGGACTGAGCATGAACTGGGAGGTTTTTGTGTTTAGGTTTTTTTTTTTTTCCATCGCTACTGGGGGAAAACTGAGAAGTTAACCTTTAACCTTCTGTACGGACTCATTTTAAAAAGTTCTTAGCGATTCACACAGAAGCCTTCCAAAGCCTCCAGGGAGCTGGATGAGATTCAGCTCGGGCTCGCAGACGAGGTGTCTGTCTCTGTGAGAGAACTGTGTTAGAGTTGAAGCCTATAAACCTGAACCCAGTACAACAGAAGTGCCCAAAGAAATGAGGAATGATGACTTTTCAGCATGGGATGCATTCCGGAGACCAATCAGGCTACAGTGAAATATGTATACCTTCCCACATTTCTTTTTTTTTTTTTTTTCTTCTTTCTTTCCCCTCCATGTTGGTGTAAACGTGTTTGTGGTCTGTGGAACCATGTTGGTTGTACAGGTTTAACCCATGCCTGCCTGCAGAAGATTTTAAAAATGGAGGCTGGGTATCAGAGAGCCATATTAGTTGCTTTGGAGCATGCTTTTTTTGACAAGGGGTGAAAACTCTTTCAAGGTTTCTAAAAGAAATGGTTTGGTTGTGTCTGTTTTAACTTTTTCATATTTGGCATGGCCAAATGTAAATTTAAAATATTAGCTTTTTTTTTTTTTTTTTTTGTAGGGTCCTTCTGATGCAGTTCCATTATAAGGGGTTGGGTTTCGTTTTTTGTTTTTTTTTTTTTCTTTCGGCAGCAGAAGGAACTTCTGGAGCATTGTGTCTAAACGTGTACAAATTGTAAAATAATTGTTATTGTACTCGCTGAAGTGGACTGTACAGGGCCTTGTTTTCATCATTGTTAAATGTAGAAAAAGGAGTTAAAATAAATGGATTTGCTGCTTCTGGTCATCTTTTGCTTTCTAATGATGCTCTTAAGAAATTCCAGTTTGAAGCAGTTTAGGCATCTCTGAAATCTCTGAAAGTGGTGGGGAAGGAAAATAAGGATGAAAAAAAAAAATAGTTTAAAAGATCCAAAAGGAAGAATTGAAAGTTTTGCCGTAACATCTGACTTATACCAACCATGTCGATAATGCATTTTTACAACAAAAATCATCTCATTCTGCTAAGGATGTGAAAAAGTGATGACGTTTATAAAGGCAACAGGAAATTGATCTCGTTTTGCTTCTTCCACTGCTAAGCCTAACTTTATAATATTCACGTTGTTTTTAAACTTGTGGTAATGTGAGCGCTAACCTACTAAATTTAAATTATTTTGCCATAAGTTTATGCCATTTATTTTCCGTCTTTGTTCAGTATTGTCATTGCATTAAATTCTGCAACCATTTGATCCTGGATTATGCGTTTTGACATTTATTAATTCATTATTTAATAAAGAATAATTTACGAAATTAAACTCAAATTTGGTTTGGACTAATTTTATTGATTCATAACAATTAGAATAACAATTGATCAGTTGTGCATAACTAATTCATATGTAGTGTGTTTGTGTTGTGTATATACACCGATCAGGCAGAACATTATGACCACCTGCCTAATATTGTGTTGGTCCCCCGTTTGCTGCCAAAACAGCCCTGACCTGTCGAGGCATGGACTCCACTAGATCCCTGATGGTGTGCTGTGGTATCTGGTACCAAGATGTTAGCAGCAGATCCTTTAAGTCCTGTAAGTTGTGAGGTGGTTCCCATGGATAAAGGTTAAAGGATAGTCAAAAGATACTGACCACTGCAGACCAGGGACACCCCACAAGAGCTGCAGTTTTGGAGCTGCTCTGATCCAGTCGTCTAGCCATCACAATTTGGCCCTTGTCAAACTCGCTCAAATCCTTACGCTTGCCCATTTTTCCTGCTTCTAACACATCAACTTTGAGGACAAAATGTTCACTTGCTGCCTAATATATCCCACCCACTAACAGGTGCCATGATGAGGAGATCATCAGTGTTATTCACTTCACCTCTCACTGCTCAGTTTCCTCCAGGTATTCAGGTTTCCTCCCCAGTCAAAAGATGCTGTAGTGCTGTAGGCTGATTGGCATCTCTTAAACGTATGTAGTGTGTGAATGTGTGCTCTGTGACGAGTTGACACCCTACCACCTTGTGCCCCAAATCCCCGGAGATAGGCTCCAGGTTCCCTGTGAAATGTTGAATGTATGGATGATATTGAACATCACTGATAAATGGTGAATAACTTCTAGTGACTCTAATCTCGTGGGTGAAAAACGCCACTGTAGCTGGTCTAGTGACATCTACCTCTGAGTGCAGCACGCAATCACTGACACGTTCTTATACAAATAACAGAAATACAGCACCGAATAGCAAATCGGTGCCAGAATCCCTTATTTTTAACATAATATATGCAAAGTGTTTCAGGGTGGAGTTTTCCTTTAAGAGGATGCCCCTGTTAGTAAAATTTCACATCCCATCTGGTGTCTTTTGTATTAATCCACTAACAGCATGACGACCATCTGCTCTAATATAGAATGCATTGTAATTCCCAGACACTTCCCATACAGCTTCCTACTACTTTTTGGAGAGCTGTGGTGTATTTTGTAAGCTGTTAGCCAGGCTTAGGAATTTATATATTTAATTTTTTTTATAAGAGTAATAAAGTTGGAATTAATGACGCTCCGCGGTAGGTGGCGCCAAAGAGAGCCGAACTGACGCCTATAGCGGATAGCAGGCAGGACAACAGCGCGACTGACCTTCCGCAATGGAAAGTTTGGAAGTGTCTCACTCCATGGCGAATTTAGATGAAAATGAAATGGTGGAATAATGCTGCGCAGACCTTTTATTCTCCACAAAAGCTTGGAGGATGGGAACACGGACTCGGGAGCCGAAACTGCAGGGTGAGTTAGCCTACGATGCTAACCGTTTTTGTTGATATTGGTCACTTTGGATACGTCTGAAATTGCATACTTGAGTACTAAATAGTGTGTCAAATAGACTACGCTGCCGGAGATGGGCCGTTGGAGAGATACACACTGTTTAGTGCGCGAGTATGCGCTTTTTGGACGCAGCCTTTGTTTGCGGTATCCAAGTGGGCGACCGTTAAACATACTGTAAATAACTCAGAGTCGAGTGAACGTTCACTTTTGCGCAGGGTTTTGTCTTGTTGTGAAACTTTGTGAAAAAACAAAATGCTGAAAACATCCTCCAAAACATCAAGCATCTTTTTCTTTTCTTTTTAGCCCTGTAAAACATGGAATCTTGGATTGAAATGATAAATAAACCACAAACTTTTCTTTGTCCCATTGTGAATTCACTAATAGTTGAGAACCATAAACTGTGTAGGATGTTGAACGCTGCTCAAGAGTAATTAAAACCGGCATTAATTTGAAGTAAAAGTAGAAATAGCTTTAAATACCCTTTAACAGCGAAAATGTAGCATCTAAAAATCCACTTGTTTAAAGTTAAATGTTAAAGTACTTGTGCTATAAAGTGTACCTAAGCATGAAAAGTAGCCTAAATATAATGTAGACCAAGTTGTCTGGTCTGTGTGGAAAGAACTAGACCCATGAATAATGAAACAATGCCTTTTTCCTCAATGTCTTTATATTGTCACAGATGAATAATACTTGGCTATTTAGTCTTTCACATTTGATATGGTTTCATTTTGGCAGTCAGTTCACATTATATGATGTTAAGAAATGTCTTAAGGCAGATTATTGTGGGGAATACACAAAATGGGCTGGGGCTGATTTCTTTCTAGCTCAGACTGTACACTCATTAAGCTTATTGGTGCATGTAAAGGAACAAAAACAGAAAGTAGCAAGACTAAGCACATTTTCTCCCAGAAAATTTCACAAAACGAGAAACGTTCAAAAATTTTTGTTGTTGTTTGAGCAAAAGAGTTTTCCATGTTTGACATTTGAAGGAAACATTGGAAAAAAACAGTCCACTTTAAAAGTCTTTATCTTTAAATCTTTTTTGTAGTCACAATACCCTTTTTCTACAGATGCATCATTTCACTGATTTATTTACCCATTCATATTTCAATCATATCTGCAACCCATAACCTCTTGGCTCCAATCTTAACATAGTCTTAATTGTCTTTTTCTTTTAGATCAGACTGCAGCAAAATGTCTTGCAGTAGCAGTAAGTACAATACTCATACATATTATAATATTGCATGACATATGTCAAATATTTAAGCCTTTTTAACAACTTTTTTCCAAAATCCTTCCTTTGTCGGCTTCTACATGTTTCTGCCCCTTGTAATTTGACAACCTCATGACAAGCCAGGGTCAGGACCATTTTTCATGCTTTTTTCATTTTAAAAACCACCTTAGCACTTTACGTAATCCTCTTCTTCTCTGTGTTTCTGGCCTTTGTGTTTTTTCAGCTGGCTTTTTTGTATACAGTAATCAGTTTTTTTAACCAATTACCTTATACACTTACTCCTATGCTATCCCACCTAGTTGACCTCATGACCCGTGATCCCCTACCCGTCGCCATACACCTGCTGGCCAACCCGGGTGACTCTCTCCTCCTTCAGCACACACTCGACCGCCTGCTTGATTGGGTGTGTCCTGGCTTGCGCCTCTTCCATGTGTCTGAACGCGCCTGCCCGGTACGCGAGTATACCCGTGCTCACTTGTGCCCACCAACCAGCTACCCATCTCTAGCAGTCACCTTTTTCCTGCATGAGTCCTACGGTGAAGAACGCATCCTCCGGGTCCTTGACTTCCTCCAGCGCCCACCCTGGCAGTACCACCACACTGAGAATGGCCATGCGAGCTCTGATGCCATGCTCCGCCCGTACCTGCTGCCTGGAAGGGATTTCTACAGTCTTGGCCCCGGGATGCCGGTGTGGGCCGTGCGACCGGTGCATTGCGGAGGTGAAGTGCTGCGTGTGACTCTCCACAGCGGGCACGAGAACTTTGAGGATGCTGTGAGACTTTACGAGACCGTGCTGCGTTTGAGAGCTGAGGAGCAGAAAGCTGGGTTTTGTTGGTTTACCTTGCTGAAAGAAAGGACTTTCAGTCTGCAGCTAGCACTCAAGCAGCTGGCACCTGGGGTACGGGTGGAGACGTGCCACTCTGCTGTGCTGCAGTTCAGGGTGGGGGAGATCGGCCAGCTCGTGCCCCTGCTGCCCAACCCGTGCTCACCTATCAGTGCCACCCGCTGGCAGACGGAGGATCTGGATGGTAGCAAGATCCTCTTTCAGGTAAGTGGCAGGAATTTCCTATCATATTATGGCATAAAATCTTTTTTGTCATGTTTCGAATATGCTCATCTTGACAACTAATTTTTAAAACACATTATCAAAATTTCTTAAAGCATATGTCCTAGTCACTGTGAAGTTAGTTTACATTTTTTTTTATTTAGTAGTTGTGCCAGAGTACTCTCACTATACCACTGAATATCATATTACCTTGCTTCAGCTGTATAAACTGAACTATAAATATTACTGCCTTCCTTTCGAGTCAGCTGATTGTTCCTCAGCTCTTAGTGTGAAATTTACATCAAGGAACATTTTACCCTTCCAACTTGTTTTGGCAAACACCAAATAATCACCTCGAAAGCAGACGAGAGCAGAAACTTGATCAGCCTTTCTTCTGAAATGTAAATATGCAGTATTGAGCTGGGATATGTGGAACAAGAGTTTTCCCTTGAAACTCTGTCGGTTTTTGGTACTGGGACAAGCTGCCAAGACGCAATTCTAAGAGTCTCAGGAGGCACAAAAGGCTGGATGCTATGAAACATAATTAACAACCAGGGTAGTCAATATGTAGGGATAAACCTCCCGTTGCTTCCCTTTGATTCGGTCTCGTGGTCAAAGCATTCCCTGATGGAAAAGAAATGTGTGTGCTGGAAACTAATCTAGACCACCATAGGAACTGAAACTGCACCAAGCTTGAAAAAATTGTACAAAAGTACATTTCAAGATGGATAACCACCACAAACCTCAACGACCTGGACGCTATTCTATTAGCGGGTTTTTTGCTCGAGGCATCCGTGACCTGATTTACTAAACGTTTTTTTGAAGTAGACTTCAAATGCAGTGCCAAGACTTGTGGCTTGGTGTCATTAGTGTCACTGTAACAAATGATCTGATTGATATTGAGTCTTAAGTAAACGATGAAATCTGACCAACATTACGCTGTCATAGTCACACATTCATACACTTCACATGTGGTTAAACCACCTTTTAGTTCCGTAGACAAACCTAACATTAATTACATCATTTCTGCGAGTTCTGGTTTCATTTCCCGGGTTACAAGCGAGGTGCTGACGTGCCACATGATTTGCAGCACGTCGTCACACTTTATTTTCCCAGCTGAAAAGGTGTATAACGAGCACAAACATGACATTTTTATTTAAAGCAAAATTTGTTATAGTTTTAACGTTTCTAGACCTGTATAATTTAGGAAAAGGCTAGTTGCTAGTTTAATTTTGTTTTCTCTTTTCTGGCCCATCTAGAACAGAGCTGCTCTGTAATTTTTTTCTTCAAACATGAATCACAAGGTATATATAGTTTTAAAAGAATGGTTGTGCTTCAGTGAGGGGAAGAGAAAGGATTGAGCGAGTGTTTTCATTGAATTTGAAATTCATCTTGCAGGCAGTGGAAGGTGCCAAACTTTCTTACGTATTATTACATACAGCTTCTTTAATACATTCCTTAATTTCTATTTACAGGCAGATTGATGGATTTCCCCATAAATGACTGGGCTAATATCACACTCACACAACGGTCTAAGATCTAATAAGAAAACAAAAATGTAACTCACCCAATTTTAACCCACATTTTAATATGCGCATTTGTTTTCCAGGTCAAAGGAGGAACACAGCCACAGAGGCTTTTCACGTCCGCTTTCCCCCTAAGCTGCCCTGCTCTTCCTTCTAGATCGCTGTTGAGATGTCCAGTTCCAATCTCAGCCTCCCCGGGCACCAGGCTGTGCCAGTTTAAAGAACGTGGTCTGGGTAGCACTGCTGGATCACACAGATTGGCAGGAGGTGCCACAGAGAGCTTTGGTTCCAGCAGTGCTTGTAGTACTCCTCCTGGCAGCTCCTGCTACTCATCCCAGTGCAGCAGTCCTGCCCTTCTATCTATCAATCCCTTTGAGCCAGTTGTACCCTCTGGTGCATCTGCGACTCACCTCGTTCTGGAGGAGGAGGAAGAAGAGAAGGAGCCAGAGACAAACGTCGACACAGGCTGTGCTGTCAATATACAGAGACCTGCTTTGGACACACTAGCAAGAGATCTGAGATGCTGCCTACCAGAGGTACAGAGGGCATGGGGTGGATCAGAAGGAGAGAGTCTTTCAGACCACATGGCAGCACAGTGTCACATTCAAGAGCAAGAACAAGTGGATGAGTTCTTTATCTGATTCTCTGTTACACATTGTAATGTAATTAAATAGGGCTGTAACAAGCTGGTACTGAGTATGCATATCACAGCGAGCCTGGCTCGATCAGCATCAAACTTTATGCCGTGAACATGTTACACAGATTATGCATTAAATCATTGCTGCATCCCAGTTCACGTACTCATACTACACACTAAAAGCACATACTTTTGAGTGTGTAGCAAAAAAGTATGCAAGTACTGGGACACACTGACATGTCACTGAACAGAAGAGAATGTTGTTTTCACTGTAAACAAACTCCGTATTGCATTCCATCTTTTCCTTATATAATTTAAACTAAATGTACTTACTATCCCATGATTTATTTTTCCACATTTCATTCATTTATGCTCTCTAAAAATACTGAAGACATCACCGACATTACACTTGTCCACCTTGTTTGGGGGGTTGAATATTACGGTGAAGCAAATGGTCAAAAATCTTCTCCTCCTTGCACAAGTATGGTTTATATTAGCTGAAAAATTGTCCACGGATCCATGCTTTTTGAAAAGCTGGAAATACAAGACCATCTGGGAATCTTGGGATACTCCTTTCAATACTCATACTATGATTTAGGACAAAATTACTAAATCTAATCTCAGATACTGGGGGGCATGGTGGCTTAGTGGTTAGCACGTTTGCCTCACACCTCCAGGGTTGGGGGTTCGATTCCCGCCTCTGCCGTGTGTGTGTGTGTGTGTGGAGTTTGCATGTTCTCCCCGTGCCTCTGGGGTTTCCTCTGGGCACTCCGGTTTCCTTCCCCAATCCAAAGACATGCATGGTAGGTTGATTGGCATCTCTAAATTGCCCGTAGTGTGTGAGTGAATGAGAGAATGTGTGTACCCTGCGATGGGTTGGCACTCCGTCCAGGGTGTATCCTGCCTTGATGCCCAATGATGCCTGAGATAGGCACAGGCTCCCCGTGACCCGAGAATAGTTCGGAAAAGCGGTAGACAATGAATGAATGAATCTCAGATACTGTTTAGATCAGATAGCCGGCAAATTGGGATGCAGGACCTCTCATGTTTTGCATAACACAGACTCGCAGTACTGAATCAAAATGAGTAAACTGCCTATAACCAAGACCAAGGTATTGTATCAAAAGGGATAAAGAGGCATCCCTGGATTTTTAAGCATGATATAATCATGAGATAATGGAGTCAGGATGCTTAGGCATATAAAGTCGGTCCAGTTTGGAGCAATGCGGTCTGATACTGCTTCCTCATCCTGGGCAGAACTGGCAACATTGCAAGCTGTGCATTTTTCAGAGAAGAAATGCTCCAATTCCGTTCACCGTCCAAGAGCTCCAAACTCCTGACTGAGGAAAATATTTACAAATACTGCATCATGAAATGGTCGCAAAAAGGTTTGGCAGCTGTCCCACTCGAACGTCAGCATTTCTGTTGCGAATTATAGTGTTGACCAGGCGGTATCATATTTTCTTTATATGGTCAAAGCTAAGTAAGAGTGCAGATCACGGATCTGGGTTACACCAGAAACTGAAACACAGGAGCAGGATGAAAACACACCAATTATAATTGAAGACAGGAGAGTCTGAATGTTTAGAGTCCAGCACAGTTTGGTGATTTCCCTGTTTACCTATGAAGCAACTTTTCTACATTGCAAATTTCTTTCTTTCTTTGAGCAGGGAAATGAACAGATTGTACAGTTCTTGATTAGAAACTATCCAGAATTAAATAAATTTTTCTAAAAAAATATCTAAAATAAAAAACTTTTCTAAAAAGTAACTCAAACACCTGTGTGCTGTAGGCAAGCTTATGGTGTGAGTATGACCACTAAAAGATCTGATATTATTTTAAGAAAACACAATCCTGAACATTCTATGAAGTGACTTAAGCTCACAGGAAGGAATATAACATGAGGAGGGATGCTGTTATAGGAAAATAATCAAAGATAGGATGGTGTGATGGGGCTCAACACAAAAGAGCTGTACTGTTATCACTTTGAAGTTGATTTTTTTTTTCTATAACCACATATCTTAATGTGTTTTATTCCACTGACACCACAGCAGTTTGCCCAGCGAGATATTTGTTTTTATTATTAAAGAATCACATTATTATTATTATTATTATTATTATCATCCATTTATAGTTACTTAATCTTACGGACCATGTGTGAACCTGTTATTGCTGGTGATAGCAGATATAAACAGGTCACTACCTCACCAGCTCTTACTTAAATAACGAATTACTGAAACGAACCAAATGAATGAAAAAAAAAAATAAATCATTCGTCATCTAAAAATGAACCTGGATCGAAACGCCCGAGATTCTTTCTATAAATGTTAAATAAATGACTCTTACTCTTAGGTGTTACTTTCTTGAATAAATAGCATAATAATTTTAAAAATTCTGTTTATTATTAGACTTAGATCATGTGGAGCTTCCCTGTGAAATAGTTGTTACTACAGAATGATAAAGTATTAAAACGAGCACATTAATATAAACCTGTGATTTGCTTTTGCAAAAAGAACCATTGACCAATTGTAGGGAATAAATTATAATCGAATTAATCTATTTGTTTTTTTTTTTTCTACACAAACCTGTATCTTAAAGAATTTACCTCAGTATTGTACTGTAGATAATGAAGAGCGGCAAGATTTGCAGCATAAATTGTACCCTAGCAAAAATAAATAAATAAATAAATTAATAATATTGTATTTAAAAGGAGCTGAAAAAACATTAAATGTTTTTGTTTTTAATGTGTGAAATATTTGTGTTATTGAATTATTACAGTATTACTCATGTCAAACCAGATGGACAAATATCTGAGTGTCTGAATAAATCTGAACCTGTGTTTTAGATCATTGAGACTTAAGTTTTCCATCAAAGGAAACTCTGGACTTTTTTTTTTTCATTCATTTTTCATCTCTACTCATCCATGCAAAGCAACTCCGAGCCAAACCTCTAATCCCACTTCAGTTTCTTCTGAAGTTAAAGGCAAAAAAAGATCATTTTGTACCAACGTTCTGAACTTTCCTGTTTTTGCGATAATTAGAATATCCTGTATGGATCCCAGTACTGAACTGGTATTATACACTGCTTTTTTTAGTGTTATGAGGAACCTTAGGTCTATCTCAGTGTGATTCAGTTCAATTTTATTTGTATAGCGCTTTTAACAATGGACATTGTCTCAAAGAAGCTTTACAAAACATAAGTAATATAGTACAAAAGCTCAACATTAATATTAGACTTATATTTCAAATTATTTGTATTAATCCCTAATGAGACATACACAAGAGTCCAGCCTTCACCATGAAAATACTTAGGTCTGGGCCTCCCAGCTACTTGGACATACACACACATACACCAGCAGAATCAGTCTAGCAACACAAAGAGAAACACAGCACAGACAGGACTCCTTCCAGGAAAACTGGTTTATATACACCGATCAGCCATAACATTATGAGCAGTGAGAGGTGAAGTGAATAACACTAATTATCTCCTCATCATGGCACCTGTTAGTGGGTGGGATATATTAAGCAGCAAGTGAACATTATGTCCTCAAAGTTGATGTGTTAGAAACAGGAAAAATGAGCAAGCGTAAGGATTTGAGCGAGTTTGACAAGGGCCAAATTGTGATGGCTAGACCACTGGATCAGAACATCTCCAAAACTGCAGCTCTTGTGGTGTGTTCCCGGTCTGCAGTGGTCAGTATCTATCAAAAGTGGTCCAAGGAAGGAACAGTGGTGAACCGGCGACAGGGTCATGGGCAGCCAAGGCTCACTGATGCACGTGGGGAGTGAAGGCTGGCCCGTGTGATCCGATCCAACAGACGTGCTACTGTTGCTCAAATTGCTGAAGAAGTTAATGCTGGTTCTGATAGAAAGGTGTCAGAATACACAGTGCATAACGGGTCAGGGCTGTTTTGGCAGCAAAAGGGGGACAAACACAATATTAGACAGGTGGTCATAAATGTTATGCCTGATTGGTGTATAACCTACTATAATCATTGTCATGTCTTTCACTCATGATAATGCTATATTGGTGATGGTGATGATTATAACCACTTTTATTAAAGCTCTTTCTCACATCACTGTTTTGACTTCTATTTCCTCATTACAGAACAGAGATGACTAAAACCCACAGAGCTTGCTTTTGAATTAATTTTAATTATTGACAATTTGACTATTATAATTTGACGAGCTGCACTTGATATAATCTCCAGCAGAGGACAGTGTCTCACAATTCACCTCACCAAGCTCACCAAATATGATAAAATCTCATAAAAGGTCATCTTGCCGAGGTTCACTCTAAAAGCATGGTCACTATTTTAGGATTCTACATTAAATCAGAGGACAGTAAAGCTCTTTTGTATAAATTTTATAAAACTAGTTGTGATTTGCTCACAGTTTCTGCTTATAGCAATGCTTTGTGCAATAATTTGCTGATTATTGTATTGCAATTACACAATAAACACAAAAAATACATGGTGACCTGTGGTTGGCAGAATGGTCATGTGGAGTCTTTAATAGGTAGACGAATTTACTTGAAAATGACAAGCAGTGGGGTGATTAACTCTGGTGCAATTTTATCTGGTACAAGTAATATAAAGATTAATATTAATATGATTCACGTCATCAACGAATGGACACACTATATTGCCAAAAGTTTTGGGACATCTGCCTTTACATGCACGTGAATGTAATATGGAGTTGGACCGCCCTTAGCAGCTATAACAGCTTCAACTGTTCTGGGAAGGCTTTCCACAAGGTTTAGGAGTGTGTTTATAGGAATTTTTGACCGTTTCTCTAAAGGTGCATTTGTGAGGTCAGACACTGATGTTGGACGAAAAGGCCTGGCTTGCAGTCTGTGCTCTAATTCATCCCAAAGGTGTTCTATCAGGTTAAGGTCAGGAAAGTTCCTCCACACCAAACTCGCTCATCATGTCTTTTTGGACCTTTCTTTGTGCACTGGTGCGCAGTCATGTTGGAACAGGAAGCGGTCATCCCCAAACTGTTCCACAAAGTTGGGTGCATGAAATTGTCCAAAATGTCTTGGTATGCTGAAGCTAAGGGGTCAAGCCCAACCCCTGAAAAACAACACCTGAATTCAATGATTTGGAGGGGTGTCTCAAAACTTTTAGCAATATAGTGTTTGTTGTTGGCCAATCTATCTGAGGTTAGTTCATTTAAAAAATGAAAAAAAATTCTCATAATAACTACAATATGCAGTTATAATGGCATGAAAACAAAATTGTGTGATTAAATGTGATTAAATTCAAATCACATTTTGTAAACAGTACCAGCACCCAAAATATTGTCATGTTCTATACAGTTGTTCTAGACTCATTCCACATGATTATACAACACTGCATCCTCTTGTCCCTCCATACAACAGCATCAGTTTAGCACCAGACAGAAAAAACAATCACATGTCAAAATAAACAGGCCTTTTCAGTTTTCTGTTGAATTGCACGTAGCTCCTCTGCACTGTTTGAGAATATTTTACTTCACCATTGAATCTGGTCACAGCACGTCATTTGAGGGAGTTGTATTGCAGCCAGTCCATGCCAGCTTCTTTGTCCATTGTCCGCTTGCAGTGACACGTAGCTTCCTAGGATCAAACCTCCAGTACTTGTGTTCACGGAAAAAGTAAAGCCTTCCGTCGGCTCTTGTCATGGCACCGTTGGTCCCTCGTGGTACTCCCTTCCAATCAGCAAGACCTCTAGGGTAGTATGGCTCAGAGCGCAGTGTCTCCAGGTTTAACACAAAGTAACGTGAGCCTTTAAAGACCACCATGTGGCCTAGAGGAGCATAGAAGAAGGCACAGTCTGGGTGTCGTGGCATGTCACACTCGCTGCTCTTCCTGGGGAAGCCGAGGTCCAAAACGGTGCCTGAATATCGCCATATGTAATTGCCTACCAATTAAATAGGACTTTAATGCAAGGACTTGAATGCAAGCTTGTATGTATATATATATATACTGTGGGTTTAAATATATTGCAAGTAAGGTGAAGTTTATTCATATATACAGTAAATAATGATCATATACAAAAGTATTTCAATCTGTCCTTATTCTTAAAGTTACTAGTATTAATAAGAACCCACCATTGAAAAAGTAAAGTTTGCCATCCAGTGGGGAGAAGGCGACAGCCTCGATGGCGAATGGAAGCTGAGGCCAGTGCTGCATCAGAGAAAGTGGAGCACTTCCATTACCCTCAGATGTCAGCGTCCAGAACAGACCACCTCTGAAGACCAGCACTGTGCCATTCCCATCTTTTAAAAAGCAAACAAAAATCAGTAACAAAGCAGAGAACTTTGGCCACTAGGGGTCCTCAACAAGCATAAATGTAAAGTAAATGATCAGGGCATTACACCCGAGACACACTGCAAAAGACATAGAGCATGAGCAAGTCCTAGTCTATGATATAAACCTAAAAATGTGGATGAAATGAAAAGTTTTATAGTGTTAGAGACAATATTATAGACAAGGCTGCAACAATGAGTAGGGATAAAGCGGATTTCAGAAAAGTTGAACTGTTTCTTTCATAATGAAAATGAGCTGTCATTTGAAAATTATTAAAATGTTATGTTTATACATTGTCATGTACAAAACCAAGACAAAAAAAAACCCAAGACAAACTGAGATAACAATAGAGAAGACCAGGAGCAAGTTCTAGTTCTTCAGAGCTACAGCTATAATATTTAGACTCTGTTATCTCATATAAATGCAGCATGGCTCACTCATATAGTCTGGTTTGTAAAATATATTTACAATATTTCAGTATTTAAGAGGTAAATCTGTCTATAGACTGAATCTAAACTCAAATATTTCACAATAACAACACAAAGTAAAAAAAAATTAAATAAAAATAATAGTAATAGTAGTAAAGTCTAATTAAACTGTATAAGTTGCAGCTTCTTGGTATTGTTTAATTTTTGAAGAGCAAATAAAATGAAAAATAAACAATACAACAACTATACATGAATTATGGATACAAAAGTATAGCTACGACAAGAGCAACACACCGATAACACGCAACACGGCAAACACTAGACAAAGACACATACAAAAGCAGGACTTCAATAACACTGCTTATTAGATGCAATCAGGGAACAGGTGTGTGTGTGTGTGTGTGTGTGTGTGTGTGTGTGTGTGTGTGTGTGTGTGTGTGTGTGTGTGTCTGAGGGAGAGAGAGACAGAAACAGAGAGAGATTGAGGGTCATGTGATATACACAGGTAGTAAACTTACACCGATTTCATCACTAACATCATAGAAGACTGGAAGAATGAGTTCATTATATTCTTTCTGCTGTTTCGTCATCAGTTTTTTTTATTTTTATTTATAACTGATTTGTAACATTTGTAAAACATTTAAAGACACATAGACCAAAGCATACGCTGCTTACTGTATTGACAAGCCTCCTTTACTCTTTGAATTATGTTTCATTTTACTTACTTTATTTTCTTTGGGAATGACAGAATTGTTACACTCAGTTGTGTATTAGATAGATAGATAGATAGATAGATAGATAGATAGATAGATAGATAGATAGATAGATAGACAGACAGAGAGACAGACAGACAGACAGACAGACAGACAGACAGACAGATAGATAGATAGATAGATAGATAGATAGATAAGGGTTTTTGCCGTATCTTGTGGTTGCCTTACCCATTGTAATTGCATCAAATGTGTTCCTGCAATAGTGGGGCTGGGTGAGATCTCCCATAGGCTCCTGAGATAACTCCCAATCCTGCATGGCCCAGCTAAGATCTTGGCTTGGGATCTGGACCACTGCACCTCCAGATGGTTTACCTACACACATTTTGTAAAATTAAAAAAAGGAAGAAAGAAAAAAATAAAAAAAATTATGCATGGAAGTTCTGTTTAATTCAAACGATTATTTCAACACATTAGAAGGTAAATGGTGCTTTAAACAAAGATTAAGGATATAATACAATATTATTTAGTAAAATTCAATGGCTTTCAAACAGTAGAAGCAAATGATGCATTTCTAACCATCTAAACAACTTCCTGTTTGTCTTTAGTCTTCTAAAACTGTATACCGTAACGATTTATAGTCTCACTATTCCTTTCACCCAGAGGGGGACGAGGTTCCTCTCGAGGTTTCTCCCTCACTGAGTTTCCTTCTTGCCATTTTCACTTCCGTTCACTCATCGGGTGTCTAAATCTACTTCTGCACAAGCTGCTTTGTGAAAATCTCTATTGTTAAAAAATAGAAATGAACAGAAAACACAGGCTATATAAAACAAGGACTGTGTTTATGGATGCAGGAAGAGAGAAATGCCAGAAAAACCAATGCAAAGTATTACACAAAGCTTCCTCTGATAAGACTCAGGATGGCCGCACACTGATTTTGTTTGCAAAAGGCTGAGCAAACATTTGCGCTAACCACAGATAATATCTCCATCCCCAAAGGGCAGTTTGGAGGAACAGCTGAAGATATAGCAGGAGACTGAATGTCTCATGTTTGGTTCTGGGTGGTTGAGCTCTGGATATGTGTGCGGTCCATGGGATGTGGTTTACTACCTGATTTTCATAGCTCGAAACCAGAAATGGTTTAAAGGTTTGTTAGAGATGTGTAATAGAAGAACAAGACCATTCTTCTACAGGACATGTAGTTTGAAGGTTTGTTGTATATACAATGGATCATACATACATGCAACATGAAATGTATATTTATACCACAGCGCTTTTGAATCTGATTGGTTGATGCATTTCTTGCAACAGCAGCTCTGACCTTAGAGCAAGATCTATCATTCAAATACCTTATTTCTTTGACAGTAACAAAAGAGACTTATATATATGGAAGATGTGCCACATAAATGGCCATAAAAACGCGTCACGTGTTGTCGATATGGAAAAGATTTCTGTGAAGGTATGTTTAATAAGTCATGGGAAGGGAAGGTCTTGAGCAAGGGGAAATTTTGTGGATTCTATGCAATAAGTTGCATTTTTTATTGTCAAGAGTAAGAGTCGGAATGATACATGAAATTCATTCATTCATTCATTGTCTACCGCTTATCCGATCTATTCTCGGGTCACGGGGAGCCTGTGCCTATCTCAGGCGTCATTGGGCATCAAGGCAGGATACACCCTGGACGGAGTGCCAACCCATCGCAACACACACACACACACTCTCATTCACTCACACAATCACACACTGCGGACAATTTAGAGATGCCAATCAACCTATCACGCATGTTTTTCGACCGGGGGAGGAAACCGGAGTACCCGGAAGAAACCCCCGAGGCACGGGGAGAATGCAAACTCCACACACACATGGCGGAGGCGGGAATCGAACCCCCAACCCTGGAGGTGTGAGGCAAACGTGCTATACATGAAATTCAACTTCTTTAATAAATAAAATAATTATTAGCATTGGTAAAATTGCTGTAGCGTAAAAGAAAACTTCTGGTGTTAAAGGAAAATAATCAAACTTAGAGGGTCAAAGCACCCTATCACTATCACGGGAAGCCTGGTCATGATCATTCCTTGCTTTATTAAATAGTACTGAACATGTAGTAGTGTTGATACGGCACCTCATGACTCAATTGTATTTCTTTATTATGATGTTTTATGTTTATTATACAATATCAGTGCCTCTGTCCACGAGTGCAGTTCAGCTTCCCTGTTGCGTCCTTCATTTTGTACATTTCGCAGATTGTATGGGTTTGTGTTTGAGAGATACGATATCAGTTTCTCTGTACACTGTCCATGAGAGTTACAGGAGATACAGCAGTGTGTGGAGAAGGGGTGCAATTTGGGTTTATCTGGAATCTGGTTATTGTTAAGATTGCTAGTCTGGGGATCCAGAAAGAAGAATGAGGCCCACCGGCGTCGGACACAAGCACGCACAGCGAGCTCAAACAGGCAACAAGCATCACAAGTATGAATAAAATGAAGTTAGGTTAGGGCCTGACTGGAAAATTCCTCTTCTCCTCTTCCCTCTTGCCTTGGAGCATCTCTTCCAGACGAAATATAGTGTGATATCACACCCAAACCCGTGTAGGTCCCTGTGACACATCACACACGTCCTTCAGTCTTAAGATTACAAAGAAGCCACAGCAGCAAACTGTCATTCGATCCTCCCGGTTTGTGCCAAAATTCAAGATCTAAAAGTCCCACTCAAAAAATCTAAGCCCAGACATCTCTTAAAATGTATCTTCTTTATCAAAGTGGCATTGTCTTGTATGATCTGATAGAGCATGCGCTCTGAAAAGCAAACACAAACATCTCAGACTGTGTCGCAGTAAAAACCTGTCTTTGTCTGAGCACTCGTGGACAGATAAAGTGTTTCCAGTAAGCTTGGATGCCAGAGACTGAAAAATTAGATGCATTCCTTCATTCCTTCCTGAGTGCTTCAGGACTGACAGATGGACAAGTAGCAGTGCATGTGGAAACCTGCCTAAGACACTCACGGTTTAAATTATATTATACAGAGTTTAGCTTCCTGCTGTTGGGTTTTCTACAGTTACAACTGTTTGCGTTGCTTCAGTCACCTCCTTTAGGAATTGACAGGCATTTGTTTTTCTTTCAGTTGATGCCACTTGGTGCTTTTGAGTCAAAATCAGTGACAGGTGGAATAAATAATAAATAATGTATTGCATTCTTAGGAACTTTATTTACCTTCATTTTTTGTGGTATGTTTGTTATTTTTTAAGAATACAGGTCCATTTTTTCAGGAATGAGCCCAATTACATGACACTTGACTGCATGATTGTGAATGAGTGAGTGTGTGTGGGTGTGTGGGTGTGTGTGTGGTGTAGTATGATGGGACTGGCCCATCCAGTATGTATTCCTGCCCTGTATTCCCGGAATCAGTCGCAGATCCATGCCAACCCTGACCAAGATAAAGCACTTATGAATGAATTGCTGTTCACGATCCTTTTTCTGTATGTGAAAAATTTTCACATGCTCTAGATAGGAAAGCTGTGTCTTCAGGAACCATTCTGGACTGATCTAAATGGTACCATCTGCTGGCACATATATCCACTTCATTAATGAGCGCAACATTTCTACCTCATACAGTGACATAAACGAGGTACTGCATCAGAAAAAGCTATTTGCTTACCACCTCATCATCATTTAGTTCTTTATTCTGTCCCATGTCTCCAAGTAAATGCAAAACTATGGAACATGATACTCATGAAGCACTCCAAAATTGTTTAACAGGCTTTTTACATCATCAGAATCGGAATCTTATGTCTGTGTATTAATTATTCCGGAAAATTGACTCAATTTACACTTCGCTGAGTAAGCCACCATTAGTACTATTAATCTATATTACGAATAGCTTATCCATCCATAGATTATCCATCCATGTTTCAGGCATTTTCAACTAATGGCAATTTATTTTCTGAAACTGAACTTGCAGCAGAACTGTCATAGAAACAAATTAGTATAAAAATTATTCCTCTGCTTTTCTTTTCCGAAGATACATTTTTCCACATAGTCTCTAGCAGTAAACATCTGAAGAATAGAGCTCCCGGTTAGAGTTAACTTTAGAATGTTTCTTAATAATCCAAGATAAGACAAAGCATTATTTTTATTATTTGAGATGTGGACTATAATATTGACGCCTTGTGTGAGGGACAAATAAAAATGTCATGAACGTGAGGCTGTGGAATTTACTTAACGTGTTCTGAGGAATATTTACACAACTAGCTGTCCAAATAGGTGGAAGATGAAGAGGACATAATGAACAAAAAATAGTAAATGTTAAGCCTGAAGTTACTTTTATGCCCATATGCCAAATGTCTTACCATTTGGAAGAAAATGCCAAAGTGAATTAATAAACCACAACAAATACAAAGAATGAGACTCAAAATGATTTATATATGTACATGTACTTACTATAAACAAAATTAAAACCATTAATTATAAGTGGAATTGTGGGTAATTAAATATTTACCGTATAATTGTTGTACAGCTGCAATGTCATCCCAGCTGAGCAGCAGGCTGCGTCCAAGCTTCTTATAGTATGGTGACATGAGAGCGTGACGAACTGGTGAGTGCTCTAACCCCAGTGTGTGACCAATTTCATGAGCAGTGACCAGGAAAAGATTATGACCTTTGTGGCCGCTCAGAGTCCAGCGCTCAGCTTTATCAAAGTGAGCCTCACCTCTGCACGGGAAAAAAGCATGCGCCAGCGCACCACCTGAGTAAAACAAAATTTGACAAAGACTGTGAGAGAAGGAAGGTGACATCATCATCATCAACTGCACTGTCATATTATGAGACCATTTTAGCACATTTTTGCACTAAACTAGATATGCATTACATAGATATGCATCGTACCTGGGCCATCAAATGCATTGCTTGTGCCATCGTTATGCTCTCCCTCATAAAAAGCAAGCCGGATGTCTGTCGGTCCCTCACTCAATTCATGGAAAACCAATCCCGAAACGTTGCTCCAGAGCTGGAAAGCCGTTCGCACTGCCAGCTGCACAGGACCCTGGGACAGATGCCGTGGCCAGTTCACTATCTGGTATGTCAGGTGCTGCTTGTACCATTTCCCTCCTACAAAAAAAAAAGCATACTGAAAGACTCCAAGACCTCATCTTTGGTCATTTTAGACTAATTTTAACAATATCTTCAAACACCTCAGTGGCTTTATTATGCAAAAAGAAGTGTTAGAACTGTAAAAGAAGTTTTTACAGTAGATTTTTAGGAACTTCTTAAAAGGGTGTTACAATCTATGCTCCAGACATTGAGCTGGTTTATTTTATAATAAGAACAGCTGGTTGGCATCAGGTACTGACATGAATACGGACCAACATAACATAGCTTTGCTGCATTCCTGGTGTATTACAAATCCCTAGAGTGACAGGTGGGATTTACAGGTTTAACTGTTTATCTCTGAACAAATACAGAGCTTGGGGCTTTAAGCCAGGTTTACTAGTGAACCTCTGAAGCTGACGTTTCTAACAGCAATCAGCAAGTCTTACAAAATCTGGGAATTCTAATTCAATGGTGCATTTAATATTAAATTTTAACATGTGATCATGCACTATTGAATTCTTGGTTAAACAGTGTGAGCACACTGTCTTACATTCCTACCTTGAAAAGCGACAAATCATTGGCTTATATCGCTCAAACATATTTTAAATCATTGGGCAATCAAAAGAGTTTATTAGTATTTCAGGGGAATTTGAAGTGTATGGAGTTAGCATTTGTTAAACAGCTGAAATACCTGCCCCTACAGACGATCGTTGGCTAATTACTGTGCTTTAACAGGAATAAAACTCTTGATTGGCTCTTGAAATTGAATATAAATGTATGATCAATTTCAAGAAGGAAAGGCTGCTCCATCATTTATTATTTTTTTTTACAACAGCACTGACATTATTTTTAAAAACAACAATTCTCTTTCCTGGGATCGTCTAAATTAAAGTATACACTAGCGTCCAGTCTCTCAGCTATGTAAACCAAGAAGAGCTTCTCGCAGCAAAATCTGTAAACAATTTTCTTAACATACACCAGCAGTTACATGACTCGAAAGTAATTACATGCTTCCCAGCCATCAAAATGGCCCACTGGTCAGTGGTATAGTTTGTGTCTTTGCAAAAAATTTGGCTCCATATCATTGGCTTATTTACATTGCTTAGACGATATGGTTTGTTGTGTACACAAGTGTGAGTATGAAGAAGAAGAAGAAGAAGTTGCTTTCAGCTGCTCCCTGTTCGGGGTCGCCAGCGACTGGTCCGCATAACAACTTGGCAAATGTTTTATGCCGGATGCCCTTCCTGACACAACCCTCCCATTTTTCCGGGCTTGGGACCGGCACTGCATCCAGTGGCTGGGGTTGGAGGCATTGGCTGGGAATCGAATCCGGGCCTTCCGCATGATAGGCGAGAAACCTACCACTGAGCCACCAATGCCCCACTCACAAGTGTGAGTATACAAAGCATAATTACAAAATAAAAAAGAGCACTGAGAATTTAAGAGGGAAATAAATGAAACACACTAAATGCATGAGTCCAAATGACACTGAGGTCAACCACCAGATATAAAAAGTAATGATCTCAACTGAGCCAATAAGAGATCCCACAAGGGACATGTGATTTTGTCAGTTAAAAATGAGCTATGAGAAGATGAAGGTCAGAGAAAAGACTACCAGCAAAAATGAGCGGTGGTCCACAAACTCTTAGAAAGGCAGAAATATATTTAAACTGATGGGGAAATGTTGGTTATAGAGTCAGTTGTATTAAGATGGAGGACAAAACAATCAGTATACTATAGAGTAAAGAAGAGTAGATTAAAGTAATTTATTAATTCCCAAGGCAAAAATGAGTTACAACAGCTACAACATGAACAACAGAAAGGATTTCAACTTAACCCAAGAGCAGCACAAGACTTACAGTGCACAATAAACTCCCTGAACAAGCAAGAATAAATATGCATATACATAACTCTCCAAGTTATTTACAGACTGAGATCTATATACGTTACATATATGTGTAGTAAGAGAAGGGAAGGGATATAAAATTTCTCTTTTTTTTCAAGTTGGATCCCTAAGAAAGCTAAAAACAAAAATCAATGGTACTGATAAGAAGGTCAGTCTAAAGTCCTTAAAGTTCTGAATGATTTCATTTTTCAGGGAAACGGAGGTATGTACAAAAATGAAATGTTTCTATTTTTCCAGCATTCACACTTAGAAACAAAGAGTTCTTTAAGGTTTCTTTGGATATTTAAATGTCTTCAGGTTCCTTATGAGGTTCTACTTGGAGACCTCTCTGATAGAGTGATAAGGAGAAGAACCCTTATTTAACATAGACTATTTTTTTAAATAATGTATGCTCAATCAAGGTTTGAGTCAAGCCATGTAATAAATCCAATACTAAACTGTTGTCAAGGAAACACTCTGAGATCTCTGGGGTATAAAGCCTGCCTCCAACTGTGGAGGACCAAAGAGAGGACCAAACCTCAGGAATGAATAGTGATGACCTTCTCTAAATATTAAACAGACTGGGGACATTTAAAAAAAATAAATAAATGAAATAAAGAAATATTTAATCCTTTAGACACTGTAAATGCTGGATACATAAACCATCATGAGCCTGCTGTAAACAGATTTAATATTTAAGCTGAATAAAGAAATCTCATGGGGGCATTTTGATTGAAGTCTAACTGCAGCACTTAGACCAACCCTCAAGGAAAGAGGGAGGGAGGGAGGGAGAGAGAGAGAGAGAGAGAGAGAGAGAGAGAGAGAGAGAGAAAGAGAGAGAGAGAGAGAGAGTTAATAATCTGAAACACCCCAGGACTTCCCTCCTGGAAGCAATTACAGATGCAAAAATGCTTGTAATGACAGAATATGTGTGTTATTATCAGGATGTAAATCCCAAGGTTTCTTCTAAAGATTTCTTGTAAAGTCCACAGAAGATTTCTCTGCACCTTGGTTGTTAGAGGTCTGGAGCCCCATTTCTAAAAATCTGCTTTGTGCAATTTATTATTAACAGCACTACATGAGTAGATCAACACAGAAGAATGTGTTCAGTGAATAAGACAGCACCACACAGACTGTATGTATTTGTGGGAGGAATTAGATTGTGAAGCAACTTTTGTTATTTTCGCTGCACACTGCAACACTTTGAAGGATTTGAAGTGAACCAGTGTCTCAGTGCAGATCATAAGATTTATGTTGAATGAAGCATGTGGTGAAATGAGAAAACCTCTTATATTTATATTATATTTCTAGATTTCTGGAAACTCCAGGATTTCCTAAATGGACATATATTTCTCTTTTTCATGTCTCTCCACTAGCATTTTAAACTAATCTTACCTCTTAAAGTGAAAAAGGAGAATAATGCATTTATAGATTTCACTCCAACATTTTCATGTTTTGATTATAAACTGCAATGATCAGGCTTATGTCTATTTTGCTATGACAAAGTTGCCAACAATTTAATCAAAGCCTGACATTCACTATGTGAGGAAATGACACTTAGCTAGCCGTTGTTGTTTTTTTGTCTGACTGACTTCCTAACTGGCTCCATGATGGCTAATTTTCCATCATGATATTTGTAAGAAGGCGCCTAGTGAAGTCTATAAAGAAATGAAAATATTACCATGTTTAGAGTGATTTTTATTACCAAAGTGTATTACTATTACTGTTTTTGCTACTATTTATTATATATGTCAAAGGCAGAAAAGGTCAAAAATGGTATATTATAAGCAGAAAAAAAACAATTCTGGATTAACATGTATTTTTTTTTTCATCTTTTTGGCAGAATTCAGCCATAGAGAAAACTTTTGTCTGACTATCTGACTATATTTATATTTAATCAGGTCAGTAGTATATTTAATCAGGTCAGTAGTGTTACAGTCCCTGATTTTACTGGTTCATTAATCGTAATATTTTGTTCATAAGCTTTCATTATTAGAGTGTTTTGTTCTTTACAGTTTTTAAATCTCTGGTTAAACTCTAAAGGCTCTTGGACATGTCTAGATATTGAGTATCTGCTTTGATGAGGCTCAGTGGAGTCGTGATTGAATGTGGGTTTTGGGTCCGCAGGTTGACACATCGAATGGATTTTAATTTGAAAGTGTTTTGAGGCATGTCCATTCTTTTACCATGGCCTGTGGTCATGTTCTGTTTAATAAGTGTTTGTTGGTAATCTATTATTATGACCTTCTCTTGTGTACCTGCTAAGCTCATCAATGCATGCTTTTACCACTTGGTGTTTTGGCTTCTTTATAGTCAATTATAAGCCAAATTTACAATAGCCATCAATAGACTCCAAGTTCAAATGTCACTTTCATACTATGTTATCAGAGTGATAACATTCCTCATCATTCCACTGGCGAACATTCCCAGAGAACAAAACCACAGCAGCTTCTATACATGAACACACGCACACACCCACACACTTGTCCTGGACAAGGTTGTTGGAATGCTAGCTTTGTAAACATGAACAGGAGTCAAGTTTGAATTCCCACAACCTTTTTTTGAATAACGCAGGTGTGCTCATCATTTCCTTCTTACTTTAGCTTCCAAGTGACTCATATCACTCTGCTAGAACAACATTCAGAGAGACCAGTAGCAAAATCACTGCATAGCACAATGATCTTGTCATGAGTTTCACTTAAACATTACCAAAGATTTATTACATCAGGATTATTCTTACTTGTAAAATATCAAGGGAAATTTCATAAAAGTGAATGTTCCAGCTTTACATCACAGTTCCCATGGTAACAAACACAATTTACCTGTGGTTGCTTTGGATTCTGTTCTAGTCCTGTCTCTGCCCCTGTCTTCTCATTGGTCTGTGTTCATATGTTCTTTGCTCTTTCTTCATAAACTTAGTTTTATTTTATATCCTTTATGTGACATTGGTTATTGCAAAGTCTTATCATGGATTTAGTTACTTAAGGTCCAAGTCTTGCTTCCCAAAATCTGTTTTTTTTTGTACTTCCTGGTTTAAACCCAATTGAATTGAATTGTTCTAACCTTATTATGATTCTGGATTTGCCTCAGTGGCACCTGTTAGTGGGTGGGATATATTAGGCAGCAAGTGAACATTTTGTCCTCAAAGTTGATGTGTTAGAAGCAGGAAAAATGGGCAAGCGTAAGGATTTGAGTGAGTTTGACAAGGGCCAAATTGTGATGGCTAGACCACTGGATCAGAACATCTCCAAAACTGCAGCTCTTGTGGTGTGTTCCCGGTCTGCAGTGGTCAGTATCTATCAAAAGTGGTCCAAGGAAGGAACAGTGGTGAACCAGTGACAGGGTCATGGGCGGCCAAGGCTCACTGATGCACGTGGGGAGCCAACAGACGAGCTACTGTTGCTCAAATTGCTGAAGAAGTTAATGCTGGTTCTGATAGAAAGGTGTCAGAATACACAGTGCATGATGGGTCAGGGCTGTTTTGGCAGCAAAAAGGGGACCAACACAATATCAGGCAGGTGGCAATAATGTTATGCCTGATTGGTGTATATTTAGATTTTGCATTATTAATACTAGCACTGCCTTTGACTGTCTACTGTCTTGTATATATAGAGTTAACAGCTTTACCTACTGAATATGTCTGCCTTTAATAAAGCACTCATTTTAACATCAATTTAAACATTTAACTGCCTCATTTGGACAGTTAATATCTCTGTAGCTTTTCTTATTTCAATTGCTAGTCTATACCATTTAGTTTGGTCTGTGGCAAAAGTAATACTATAGAAAACTGCAGGTGTTTGGGTGGCCGCGTACATTAATAGCGAAATGTGGTACAAAAGCAGACTGTTATCCATTCTGTCTCTGAAGACTTTTAGGTCTCTTGCTTTGGATTTTCATGACTCTCTTTACCATCACTGTTGAACATCTATTAAAACTCAGCTTTGTGAAAGTTAAATACTTTCTCTATCAGGTCCTGTTATTCTTGACTCCCAGTAAACAATACTGCTCAGAGTATGAGCTTCCTGATTACAACAGCTAAAACAGCTGGTGTAGCCTGAATTGTTGTAATATTTATACCATTGCCTTTTAATACAAAATGACCAAAACATGATAGAAATAGACATTATGGGTTCTTTTAGAGAATGGAAAAATAGATTTATAGGTATTGTTTTTTACCTAGAAACTAAAAGAAATGCCCTCAACTCTTAGTCTTGTACTTGATGGAAATACAGCTATCTACATTTTGCTTGTTTGACCCAAATCTGTGCTGAATCAGCTGGTTAGATTTAGTGAGAACAGATTGTTTGTCACAGGAACTGACATACAAACACTGTGGTTGCATTCCTGCTGTATTACAAATCTCCAGAGTGACGGAAGGACATTTTCCGGAGGAAGTTTTCTAGTGAGCACACAAACAGACGTGTCTAGTGTTCATTCTTATCTATTCCAGCACAGAATTTTATGCTGATGGGGAAGCTTAGAAGGTTTAAAAGTTTATAAACCCAAGTTGTGGTTATTTAGCATGCAGGTAAGATATGGTGGAATAGTTAAGGTGTGTGTGTGTGTGTGTGTGTGTGAGTGTGTGTTTGGGCCCTGCAGGTATGGGAGTGTTGGCCTCCTAGCTGAACGTCTGCACAGAGGGATCACGGGTAGCAATTACTCCTCCCCATGATGTTAGGTCTGAGCTTTTACAAAAAGGCACACCCTGCCCTGCAAGCAATGCATTTTCTTTACAACATACATTACACACATGACCTTCAGGGCTTTGTGTAGGAATGAAGACACCGAAATAAAAAGAGACATCAATTAAAAACAACCTGGTGTTTGGGTGATTATGGGAACACAGTGAGGAAATGGCGTCTGTAAACCATGTGCATCGTGTCCTTCAAAACCAGCTTCAATTTTGGCCATTATGTGCAACACAATTACAGATAACTCCTTTGATCCGTGTTCAAGATGTTCAACAGATGGACACAGACCCTGTGTCCTAACCCTAAAAGTCATGGTTTGTCATTCTGTCAGTAACTACTATAAATTATTTAGTAGCTAATAATAAAGTGCAATTATGAGTGTGAGAACTAAAATTCTGGAGCCTGCAATGTGTCTACTGGCATAGCTAAGAGCTGGCCACTACAGCAAGAAGTTATTATTATTAGTAGTAGTAGTAGTAATTGTAATAGCAATAGTAATAATAATAGTAGCAGTAATATTAGCAATAGTAGAAGCTGAAGTAGTAATAGTATTTGCTGTAGCGGTTGTAGTAATATTAGTACAGCTACCAATATATGATGCGACAACAAATCTTGCTGTGATTGGCTAATTTGAATATTGGAAAAATTAGCTATCATGTTAGCTATGACATGTTGGTAGACTAGCATGCGACAAACAAATGCTGCTTAGTTGCATACATACACAGACAGGGTTAGCCATGTTTACGTGGCTGTGGATGTGGATTAGTATTTTGCCAGAGCACTTCAATAAAGTCCTTGGGTCTAACCTGGTCATCTTATTGTAACATGTCAAGCCACAACCTTGTATGTACGCTTAGGTTATATTTGAACAATGTAGAGTAATGAAGAAATTAAAAAACATATTACTCATATTACTTTTTTCTATTGGCCTTGAAATTCTGTATTTTAATTATTTTAAGATGCGTCACTAAACCCATACTGACCTGGTCGAGTGTAGCGCTTCTTGCGAAGGTGCTGTTGGCTTTGTCCTGTAAAAATAGAGTTAACTCGCTGTGCCCAGGCTTTATTGCTACCTCTGTCTTTCACCCCACAGCGTGGTGTCGCCATCTTCAACAACGTGGTACTGTCCAGTCTACCAGTGACGGGCAGATGAGACAACCACTGAAACTGCCTAAATTGGGATAGAAGGGAAAATGGTCAATAACATATACAACTGGGGAAGTCTCTGGAAGAAGAAGGTGAGAAACATGCACTGGTAATATATAAGTATGAGAAATTGGAAATGTGTAAGAGACCACTTAACAGCATATGACAAGAAGTTAAATATAATGAATTGCTTCTTTCGAGAGCTGCATGACCGTAACTAATGATGTGAGTTTCACCATAAGTAATCAGATTACATCTCAGTAGGCCAAAATAACAAACTTTAAGTGTAGAGTGAAATACAGAGCTTATTGGTGGAATAATGAGAAAGTTGAGCAGTTACAACATTGTTAATGTTCTATAAGAGCCAGTGATTTCTGTTCTATTTATATTTTTACATACAAACACTTACTGTACCATGTCACACTCCAGAAATCAGATTTTAGGAAATCTCATTACCTGACAGCTGACGAGACTTTGTCTTCACTGTGTGTGTGCTCCTTCTCATGGAGGTAGCCATATTTCTCAAGAAAAACCTGCATAAAAATAACCACGTAAATGTTTCATTTTCTTTCCAATGCTAAACTGAATCTTAGATCAAAGATGAGAAACATCAGACTGATTTAGAGCATTATGAGATTTTTTAAATATTAGCTCTCTCTATCTAGTCTTACTAATATTTATTATTCCTGTCTTTCTGACCCATGTGAGCCAACAGACTGTATGTTGGACTCATTCATGCATTCAGCCAATCATGTGGTAGAAGTGCAATGAAAAATTCAGATGCAAGAGTTTCCAACATGAGAACCATGGGGAAAATGTAATCTCAGTGGCAATTGTTGTTGAGATTTTCATACACAACAGTCTCTAGAGTTCACACAGAATGATGTCAAAAAAATAAAACCATCCAGTTAGGAGCAGTTCTGCAGAATGAAATGCCTTTTTTCACTGACACAAAGGCTACAGTAACTATTTATAACGACTTCTACAACCATGGTGTGATGAAAATACAATAATAATGAATAATGCATTGCAGAACGTACAACATGTACGTTCCCCTCCTTGAACCGCCACCTTATTGTGGTGGATGGGTTTGAGTACCCGAATGAACCTAGGAGCCATGTTGTCAGGGGCCTAGTGCTCCTGGTAGGGTCTCCCAAGGCAAACGGGTTCTAGGTGACGGGTCAGACTAAGAGCGGTTCAAGACCTTTATGGAAATAAAATCAAGGACCGTTACGTCACCCGGACTGGCATCACCGGGGCCCCACCCTGGAGCCAGGCCTGGGGTTGGGGCACGCAGGCGAGCGCCTGGTGGCCGAGTCTTTGCCTGCGGGACTTGGCCGGGCACAGCCCAAAGAAAAGACATAGGCCCACCTTCCCGTAGGCCCACCACCCGCAGGAAGGAGCATAAGGGTCCGGTGCAATGTGTTTTGGGTAGCAGTCATGGGCGGGGGCCTCGACGACCCAAACCCTGGACAAAGAATCTGGCTTTTGGGACATGGAATGTCACCTCACTCAGGGGAAGGAGCCCGAGCTGGTGAGGGAGGTTGAGTGGTACCGGCTAGAGATAGTCGGGCTTGCCTCCACGCACAGCCTGGGCTCTGGAACCCAACTCCTTGAGAGAGGTTGGACCCTCTTCTTCTCTGGAGTGCCCCATGGTGAGAGGCGTCGGGCTGGGTTGGGCTTGCTTATAGCCCCCCAGCTCAGCTGCCATGTGCTGGAGTTTTCCCCGGTAAACGAGAGGGTTGTTTCCCTGCGCCTTTGGGCCGGGGATAGGTGTCTCACTGTTGTTTCGGCTTATGGGCCGAACGGCAGTGTGGACTACCCAACCTTCTTGGAGACCCTGCGAGGGGTGCTGGAAGGTGCTCCGACAGGGGACTCCATAGTTTTGCTGGGGGAATTCAACGCCCATGTGGACAACAACAGTGATACCTGGAGGGGCGTGATTGGGAGGAACAGCCCCCCTGGTCTGAACTCGAGTGGTGTTCTGTTGCTGGACTTCTGTGCTAGTCACAGCCTGTCCATAATGAACACCATGTTCAAGGATAAGGGTGCCCATCAGTACACGTGGTACCAGGACACCCTAGGCCGGAGGTCAATGATCGACCTTGTGGTCGTGTCATCTGACCTTCGGCTGCATGTCTTGGACACTCGGGTGAAGAAAGGGGCGGAGCTGTCAACCGATCACCACCTGGTGGTGAGTTGGATCCGCTTACGGAGGAGGATGCCGGACAGACTTGGCAGGCCCAAACGTATTGTGAGGGTCTGTTGGGAACGTCTTGCTGATACCTCTGTTAGGGGGGTCTTCAACTCCCACCTCCGGGAAAGTTTCAACCAGATCCCGAGGGAGGTTGGGGACATTGAGTCTGAGTGGACCATGTTCTCCTCCTCCATTGGAGCCATCCGGAGCTGTGGCCATAAGGTCTCTGGTGCCGGTCGTGGCGGCAATCCCTGCGGGATTCTTGGTGGCAAGGCACCGGGGGTGGATGACATTCGCCCTGAGTACCTTAAGTCTCTGGATGTTGTGGGGCTGTCTTGGCTCACACGTCTCTGCAACATAGCGTGGCAGTCAGGGACAGTGCCTCTGGACTGGGTGACCGGGGTGGTGGTCCCTCTTTTTAAGAAGGGGGACCGGAGGGTGTGTTCCAACTACAGGGGGATCACACTCCTCAGCCTCCCAGGGAAAGTCTATTCCAGAGTACTGAAGAGGAGAGTCCGACCATTAGTCGAACCTCGGATACAGGAGGAGCAATGCGGTTTTCGACCTAGTCGTGGAACACTGGACCAGCTCTATACCCTCCACAGGGTGCTCGAGGGTTCGTGGGAGTTTGCCCAACCAGTCCACATGTGTTTTGTGGACTTGGAGAAGGCTTTTGACCGTGTCCCTCGTGGCATTCTGTGGGAGGTGCTCTGGGAGTACAAGGTCCATGGCCCTCTGTTAAGGGCTATTCGGTCTCTGTATAACCGAAGCAGGAGCTTGGTTCGCATTGCCAGCTGTAAGTCAGATCTGTTCCCAGTGCATGTTGGACTCCGACAGGGCTGTCCTTTGTCACCAGTTCTGTTCATTGTTTTTATGGACAGAATTTCTAGGCGCAGCCAGGGGCTGGAGGGGGTCGGGTTTGGGGACCACAGGATTTCATTGCTGATTTTTGCAGATGATGTTGTCCTGTTGGTTCCTTCAAGCCTGGACTTACAGCATGCACTGGGGCGTTTTGCAGCTGAGTGTAAAGCGGCTGGGATGACGGTCAGCACCTCCAAATCGGAGGCCATGGTTCTCGACCGGAAAAAGGTGGCTTCCACCCTCCAGGTTGTAGGGGAGGTCCTTCCTCAAGTGGAGGAGTTTAAGTATCTCGGGGTCTTGTTCACGAGTAAGGGAAGGATGGATCGTGAGATTGACAGACAGATTGGTGCAGTGGCAGCAGTAATGCGGTCTATGTACCGGTCTGTTGTGGTGAAGAAGGAGCTGAGCCGGAAGGCGAAGCTCTCGATTTACCAGTAAATCTACGTTCCTACTCTCACCTATGGTCATGAGCTCTGGGTCATGACCGAAAGGGTAAGATCCCGGATATAAGCGGCCGAAATGAGCTTCCTCCGTAGGGTGGCGGGGCGCTCCCTTAGAGATAGGGTAAGGAGCTCTGTCACCCGGGAGGAGCTCGGAATAGAGCTGCTCCTCCACATCGAAAGGGGGCAGTTGAGGTGGCTCTGGCATCTGTTTCGGATGCCTCCGGGACGTCTCCCTGGAGAGGTGTTCCGGGCATGCCCCACCGGGAAGAGGCCCCAGGGAAGACCCAGGACACGCTGGAGAGACTATGTCTCTCGGCTGGCCTGGGAACACCTCGGGGTCCCTCCGGAAGAGCTGGAGGAAGTGTCTGGGGAGACGGAGGTCTGGGCATCCCTGCTTAGACTGCTGCCCCCGTGACCCGGCTCCGGATAAGCGGAAGACAATGAATGAAATGTACAACATGTATCGATGCACAGCACTGAGGTCGCTGGGCTACAATAGCTGAAAACAACATCAGATTCAATCTCCTGTCTCATGAACAGGAATCTGAGGCACATTGAATCTAGGCAAAAAAAAGCCCAGGACTTTTTTTTTGTGAGGAAAATGAGAGGACACTGGGGAACCTGGAGGAAGCAGATCAAACTCCACAGAGACTGATATTAATTCTTGACATTAATTCCTAGTTCTTGACATTAATGACAGATTCTTGACACATTGTGACATAAGATTTTAGGGTTAATCCATTTATACATGCCACGGCTAATAGTGCTTGAATTAAAACCTTACTAAATATATTAGACAGCCTGTAAAAGGAGAGAATCTGTTCAATTTGCAATAAACTTTAAATGAAAAAGAGGTCTTTCCATCTTTAAACACACTTTAAGGCCACACTGTGCAGGAAGTTCATTTTGCTGTTAATTCCATAATTAATTTACTATAATCTTAACATTTATTATACTATATTAAATATTTTGTAATAAAAAAAAAACCCACTATACATTGTTTTAATTTCTGCAGTAAATTTATACGTTTAGAAAACATGTTTGTATCTTTATAAGAGTTCTCAGATTACACACGAATGACCACCTAATTACACAACATAGCATTTTACCTGCTGAAATTCGGTCATTCGGTCATTTATGACCATCATGCAGTGCTGCAGGCCTCCACAGCTCGAGTTTGAGCTTTATACTAACCCTCTGCACATTCTTTTCACATTCAACAAGTAGTCTCTACCCTTTCAGTGGTTACAGAAAGCTGCAAGCCCAATTGTTTAACAGAAAAAACATGGTTGCCAAATATATATTTTGACATCTTGACAAATAGAAGTGTCCTAAATATACTCTTTATAACTTTCTCTTTAGACAGTATTAAAAAATTATACTCAGTTAAAGCACTGGGGAAAATCCAACACCCTAAACCAGTAATATATGTATATGCATGTAAGAGTCTTTCTTTGTTATCTTTTATGACAGAATCCAGATTTTCTTATCCATGCCTTAGAGGAATATCTTTCCATGCAAACTCCATATAACCCCGGTTGACAAAGCTGCATGAATTTCCAGACCACACACATAGTATTTATTAAGGTTATGAAGCTTAAGGATAGTATGACATGATGATTATGCGATGTGTGGATATTTTGAAATTCTGGGTTTTTTTTAGCATTTCAAACTCAGATCTGTATTAGAATTAGTATTATCTAAAAGTTCTCATCTTTAAGGTTACTATAAAGAAGCTACTTATGAGGAGACAAAGTGCGATGTGGTAACAGTGTAACCACAACAAAATAAAGGAATCTGTTAAAAATGTTGACATTTTACATATAAAGAGTCCAATTTTACAGTCCAGTTTGCCCACAAAAACACCACAGGGTTTATTAAAGCGAGTGGGAATAGGCACAGAAGAGCAATAAAGAATTGTGCACAAGGCAATTCAACAACCTATCATTAGCTCAGTTAGGGGGTTGTCAATTCCAATCCTGAAGGCATGGATTCAGAAGAAAAAGGGGGAAAAAAAGAGTTGCTAATTGAAGCAAGGGTGGTGGGTGATGGTTCAAGCATGCATTGCATGACTATCAGTCTTCCAACAGAAAATCTAAATAGACAAAAAGGGATTTAAAAAAAAAAAAAAAAAGACTGGTGGCTGCTTTTACTAGAAAAGTTGTGTTTCTGCAGCACGGTTTGGTTATTTACTTACACAAAGACTATAATGCTCATACTGAACAGCCTTTTAACTCACTTAGTACTGTTAACCTTTATACAGTTGTGGAAGAGTCACCCAGAAGAGGACGTTGTGTTATGGTTATCTTGTGTTTTTATTTCTTTCATCAATGTCTCTGCTAAATCTGAATTGAAATCTTAACTCAGAGTTCCTAAGCTGCTTCACATGACAATGTTTCTTGTGCCAAACAAATAAAACTGAATTCAGCTGAATTGAATCAAACTGTGCGTTTACATTTCTGGCATTTTCCAGACACCCTTATCCAGAGCGACTTATATTTGATCTCATTTTGCACAACTACACAAAGGAGATTTAAGATTTGTATGATTTGTATGAGGAACATATCTGGTATAAAGTGGAGTTCATTGTTATCTTAGTGACTACAAGCTTCCCGGGTTGTGTGTCTACAAAAAAAAAAACCCAAATCATCACCTCACCTCCACCATGCTTGATGGCTGGTACGAGGAGTTTGTGGTTCGGTTTTTTTGCCTAACATGGCACTGTGCATGATGACCAAACATCTCCACCTTGGTCTCCAGAACAAAGGATATTATTCCAGAACTTTTCGGGTTTGTTCAGATGCAGTTTTGCAAACTTCCATATACTTTTCCACGCAATGGTCTTTTCCCTAGCCACCTTTCCATGAAAGCTATACTTTCATGGGCTGAGCAAGATGCTTTGATTGTGTTCTCATGAACAAGAACACAATCACTCATGAAAAGATTTATTGCACTTTCACAGAATCACATTTGTATATCTCTAAGCATTAAACAGTTTGATCTTGGACTTTATTTGCTGGGATGCCTACTTATTTACATTGCTGGCATTTGGCAGACAGCCTTATCCAGAGCAACTTATATTTTATTTCAGTTTTCACAACTAAGCATTTGAGGTTCAAGGGCCTTGCTCAAGGGTCCAGCAGTAACAGCTTGGTGGACCTAGGATTCAAACTCACAACCTTCTGATCAGTAGACCAACGCCTTAACCACTTCGATACAGGTTCAGGACGCGAGTGTAAAGTATTGATATTAATAAACTATTTGATATTAAAGTGCTTCACCAAAGCAAGCAGTACTTATAAATGGCATCACGTGATGCTTGACGTTAAGCCAAAGGTTTTAGCAACATTTACTACTAATTACATGCTCCATTGCCAGGGCGTTGACCACACACCTTAATTAGCCTTAAGCTAATTATAACGTTAACATGAGACATGTAAGGTGTGTTTTAGAGTTTTGGGCTTATTAGCTGCACATAAAAATTGTGAAATGAATCGGTTTGGTCTGTTTCCATACTGTTATAGTGTTTTACACACAATTTCAATGATTCCTCGGAGAGAGAACTGAAGACTGCAGACTACTTACTATTATTTTTAATACTACTTTCGCTTTTCCTTCATAAACTCCCAGAACAAAAGGAGGATATTAAACTGTGCCTCATTAAAATAATTATGCATCTTAATTTACTCAAAAGGTATACTATATCCCTGTGTCCCGGGGTTTTTTTTTTTTTTTTTTAAAAATGGAAAGTCTAGTAAAGGTACACTATAGGAAAGACGTTCTACCCCAGCAACAAGCAAAGGCACAGAGCATTTCCCTTTCCTTCTGAAAATGTATAAAAAGTGCTAGATACAGGAGTGTTTAAGGTACAGTCCCGCATCCTGAGCGCTTACCTCGGCATCTCCAGGCTTCAGGGAAGCGCTCACAGCTTCGGAGAAAGGCACACGCAGAAATAACTCCAAGTTCAGAAGAAACGCGAAAAGCTTCAAGTCCATGTCAGAGCTGCAGATTAATCCACTGATGACCAGCTGACCATTGCTTTACCACGTCAGTATGAACAAGACATTAGCCGTGCCATTTAGTCCAACAGAAAGCTCTAACTTGCTTATTTTACATGTACGACACTGCCAGACTCTTATTCAGAGAACGAGAGAGAGAACGAGAGAGAGAAAAGAGAGAAAAGAGAGAGAGAAAAGAGAGAAAACGAGAGAGAGAGAAGAGAGAGAGAGAGAGAGAGAGAGAGAGAGAGAGAGAGAGAGAGAGAGAGAGAGACACTTCAAGGTTTCTACCCTATGCATGTTGTAATATTCTCATGTAGTTCAGGAGTCATATCTCTTCCCAATCAGCAGTCTTCAAGAGAAAGGACAATCACTGTTAACCAAAGCATATAACCTTCTACAGCTCAAAATATTAACACTCCAAGCATTCAATATTCTGTTATCAATTCCCCCAAACAATGGTATGTGCAAATCTATCATTTAGCTCTGTTGTCCTTGATAGTAACATGATACCAAGGAGTTCTCACTAACCCAAAGAAAGCCACACAGTAAGATTACAATCATGTTTAATATCACTTCCAAAAAGGAAAATCCCAAGTAAAACAGTTCATTTCAGTCTTACAAAAAAAAACAATGACAAACTTGTTAACATCGCTACCACATACTAAACATGAATTTTACCAGGTCAGGAAAATTAAAAAGGAAGTAACAAAAATAGCAAATTACCCCTAGCACACCCTCATCCCTCCCTCCCCCTTCAGGTTCCCAGTCATCTCAAACCAGAGTCCTTAAACAGTAGATGGACAGTGATCCTACTGGACAGAAACAGCCACTTGAAGCAATACACAAGACACTCTGGCAAAAGAGTTATGCAGACTCTGGAAAAATGGACCCATCCTTTACTTTATTCCCAATTACATCCCCTCCCTCCCACCCCAGCTTCCTGGTTTGGAACAAAGTCCAGTTTAATCCTTTAGTAGGGCCGGTCTCTTCTTTCCTCTCGGTGCTCTCCTCTATAGGACAAAGTGTAAAGTAGTTAACACAAAATTACATTTAAATTTTTACAATTAAGAGATCTTTAACCCATATCTCAACGCCCTGTGTACCAATTGGCTCAAAGAAATCATACTTCAGCTGTTCTACAGGATAAAACAATTTTACCTTGCCCCCATCTTGTATCCGCCACCATAACCTCCACGATCTCCACCTCCATAACCACCACGGTCTCCACCTCGGAACCCACCTCTTCCACCTCGGAAACCACCACGGTCACCACCGAAGCCTCCTCTACCGCCACGGTCTGAGGGGAAAGGAGGCAGCAAAAAATTTCACATAAGCATAAGGTCACTTCTGCCCAATATATTAAGCTGATAAAGTTCTTAATGAAAGGGGACATCTCCACTAACCTCCAAAACTGTCTCCAGGTTTTGGTGCGCCACATTTGTTGCATTCATGTCGCCGGGCAAAGTTCATGTTTCCACAAGAGCTGGATGTGAAAAGATGCGATTAAAGTTTTTCAATTACCGCAAACCCATCAACATATAAAGCTATACAATAAGGTCAAAGATGCTTAGATGCAAATCTAGTACAGTACACATTTCCACTGCTGCTTTACTCAAGGACATGCAAGTTCATGCATCAAACATCATTTATGGCACAAATGCTTGCCAAGTATGATGTAGCATTCAGAGGTTTAAAAAAAAAAAAAAAAAGCCTTGGTTCTATTAACAAGTCTAGAAGTCACACGCTACAATCCTAGAAGATTGTAACATGTAATCTAGAAACTCCATCAGTATAAAACAAACCTCTAGGGTGTTAATTAAAATAAAGATGAGAAAACCTCTTAAGATATTCAACAAATTCAGGTTGTGACGTACTAAAATGCTTAGTGCTTTACTTCCCCCTAGCGGTTATTGCTAGTATTGCACCATGTGGACATTTCTGAGCTGACGATACACAACCTCTGCAGGATACACAAAAGCAGCCATGTTTTTGTGCCCTTGAAAATGAAGAATGTTGGCCTCAAAGCTGATTGCATATTGCTTGCCCTTGCATGTAGATATTCAGACACTAAACCTACATCAGGCTACAAAATGAGAAACTGTCTACCATGACAGGAACTAACTAGGCTTTTAATCCATTCACCTGTTGGGACAAAGCCAGTCTCCTCCTTTAACGTCAAAACTGGGACCTCCACCAAAGCCTCCTCGTCCTCTGAAACCTTTGAGTGGAATATGCATTACCCCTGTACCTCAAAATACAAAACTACTGTATTTATTCACCTGGATTAGTGCAAAGACGACACTTTTCTAACCATACCTCCACGCCCTCGCCCTCCTCCTCCACTTCCTCCTCCTCCTCCTCTCTGGGAGAACTCTGCCCGCCTGGTGGCAAAGGACACCTTAATGGGCTTTCCATTAAACTCTTTGCCTGGAATACACAAGGGACTACCATAAAGCCAAGATCACACAACTGTAGCCTGTTGAATATTTCCTTGAAGAACCATGCTTTTGCATAAATCAAATTCTAATCAACTTTAATCATTTAAGCATTTAATAATAATTTACTATCTACATTAATCAGTAATCATCTAATCATTTAATCCTTAACAAATTACTCAGATTAAGCAAGTCTACACAAATACAACATGCACCATAATCAATATAACTGACCATCAAACCATTCAATGGCAGCTTTAGCAGAAGGAGGGTCATCAAATGAGACTGTGGCTTCACCCTTCAGTCTACCAGTGGCTTTATCAGTGTACAGGTTAATCATAGGCTTGCCAGTCTTCTTATTTACCTGAAAAAGAAATAAAATTAAGTGATAATTTTAGATAGCATAAGTAGTACTAAGACAAGAGCTCGTTAAACCTGCCTTAATGATTCCAATCTGTTTGAAGAATTCAGCAACTTCATGAGTTGTGACCTCCTCTCCAAGGCCTTGGACAAAGATTGTGTTGTTGTCAGAGTTGTCCTGTTCTTCACCTACAAAATAAAAGTTTTCAATACACCTGAACAGACAAAAGCAGGCCAATTTACAACAGACACTATATTATCCATGCTCCATACCGGCATCATCCCTTTGACCATACTCTCTGGGTCCTGAAAAACAGGAAGACAGGAGAGGAAAGGGAAAGCCATGAGAAACTTAAAATGACCTTAACCTTGGTAAGTTATTCAACATCTATGAAAAGTGTCTACAAGGATATGCTTTACTTTTGACAGCTATACACCAGGTATCATCAAATGGCTGCATCCTTTGTCAACACCTTGTAATACCACAAAATGTTCTTGTGCATTAATTATAAACCCCCTTATAAATCTTCTGCTAAAGCCATGTGCTCCTTCTTCGCCACAGGCACAGCTGGCATCCAGAACGCTGGCATTTTTTTCTTTAATAAAAGACAAAAGTCCTCATGCAACAATACCATTACCAGTAAAATGAGGCATTACATTTTAACCCAACCGCATTTACCAGAAAGGAAAACCTAACAATGGCGGGAGATCTTTCTTTTTTTCAGTCCAAAAAGGTGGCTGTCAAGAGTTCTGTTCTTTTGCCAGTTAAGCTTTTTTTTTTCCTTCATTTTCCCCAACTGAGACAGTTCTGATGCTCATCACTTACCACCGTAATTTTTGTAGCCACCACGGTCACCACCACTGCAGAGGAAAAATGGAAGATATGATGGCTTTCCTTTGTCGCAACCTGGGAGCTCAAGACTCCCCACTTATGTGCATTGTGTCCTGTCATGGTTCAAGTTTATCAACAGGTAATGTCTCCCGTTAAGGAATACACTGGCTAAAGAGTTGCGCCAATAGTGCAAGTGACAATGAAAATCGAGAGACATTTTACATTCTTCCAATTTAGGATTGGGTGAATCAACTGGGTTAGTATTTACTGCTCTTCTTAGCCAAAACCGAGCAGAGCATGGAGGATTCCCTCCCAGCCCCCTCATAGCAGGAATGTGTCTAAATTTAGATGTCTACACACTAGCTGAGGCACTCTAGTTGAGTGCACTACTTTCTTCCATTGAGTGCTTATATGAGCTCCAATGGTTGAGGTCCAAGTTTAATTTCATTCACTTTGATACCTGTAGTATAAAATGTAGACCAAGTTAACACAAAAGCATTCGACTCCATGTTTAAAAGAAATACAACACTTCAATTACACCGTTCTATGGGGAATAACTGAATGATGAACTTGCGCTTCTGTGGCGTTAACCATCCTGAATTCTTTCTCCAAAACACAGACTTTAAAATTTATGGGCTGCCAATATAATACCGATCTTGTTTCCTTAATGAGAAATTTAAAGGAAACATTTTTAAATGTTATTTGTTCGTCCCCTAAATACAAAACTCTGGAAAAAAATTGAATTAAGAAAATAATAAAAACTAAAAATATATATATAAAAAAGTGCAACCCAAACAAAACTACAAAACGTTGCTTATTGGGAAAGGGGAAATCATATGAACCAAAATGCATCTGATGTGAGCTACAAAATTAAAACAAAAACAAGGGGAGGGAAAGAAAGGGGGGGGGGTATATATAAATAAATATATATAACATCCCACCCAACACCACTGACTTGATCCTAAATATTCTGGTTAACGCAAACCATGTTCCCAACCTTTTAGTGTTGTGTTCATCAAATTGACCTAACCAGAAAAGTTCATTGTAGGAAGTTAACAGTAACAAATCAACAGGCCAGCTCAGAGAATGTTGCAAACTGCATTCTGAGCAAATGTGTCTGTGACCTGCCATTTAAAAAAACCTACAGGAAAATGGATTGTAACAGGACTGTAGCATAAACTCCTCTGTTAGTATTAGGCAGTTATTCAATGTAGAGCCACAAGGGTGTCCCCTCACCCAAAATTATGTCCAAAAGATTTATAAACCATCATTCCAGTAAATACTGTGTTCATGCCTGGTCATTACCAATTACTAAATGTAATGAATTACCAACATTGCTGTGACAAATGTAAGGCAGTATAGTAATAACCTACCAACACCTTTTCTGGCCAAGTTTATGTTGTACTGACTGAAGCGAAAAGAAATCATGGCCACAACAGCCAGGCAGTACTCTGAAAAAGCTTAAGCACTTGTGACTGATGAAATGAGGAGTTGCCAAATAATCTAATATTAGATCTGTGCACATCCATAGCAGTAGGTAATGGTACCTGTTGGGGGGGTAGGCTTTCAGACTTACCCCACACCAGAGGGCGGGCCTCCTCCTCCTCCTCTTCCACCTCGGTCAAAGCCACCACGATCGTAGCCCCCACGTTCAAAGCCACCACGATCGTAGCCCCCACGTTCAAAGCCTCCGCGGTCAAAGCCGCCACGCCCTCTGCCCCTGTACACCTCAGACCGGTCACTTCCTTCATCACCACCATACCGCCTGCTTTCGCCTGGAAACAAGGAGAAAATCTCAGTGCAGCAGAATTCCAATGCAACTGGACAATCATTAGCAAGCTTGATTTCTAAAATTGCATATTGTACTTGTAAGTTGTATACTGAATCTAAAACCAGACATTGAAATATATTCCTCTAAGGCATGACTATTTACAAAAACTATACAAACACGAGCAGTCTTTACCTTCATTACGTCTTCCATAACCTCCTGATGGAACTCCAAATGATCCCGCAGACTGGGCTCCTTCAGACGGCTGCCCATAAGAACTCTGTTGTCCATAGGACTTCTCTCCATACCTTGAGAGAGAAGAAATCAATTATAGAGTACATTAAACTCTGGACTTGACTTAAATACGTTGGTAGGCCGCTCACTTTAAATAAAATGGCTAAACAGTCTTACCCCGTTGAAGAATCAGAGCTTTGTTGCCCGTAACCTTCATAGCTCTGTTGTTGCTGTCCATAGCCAGGGTAAGCCTGTGATGATGACTGGCTATAACTCTCTGTAAAATGGAAGCAAAAAGAAAGCAATGTAGAGAGAAACACAAGAAGAACACTTGCTAAGAAAAAAAAATCACTATGCATACCAGACTGTCCTCCATAACCCTCATAGTTCGGTCCACTATATGAGCTGCCTCCATTACCTTGACCAAAACCCTAATGGAGAAAGACAAAATGTGTAAAAAAATCTACACAATACAGGCAAGACAATTACAACAAGCCGATCTTGATTAGTTTGGTTCTTACCTGCCCACTATAGCCCTGGGATCCACCATAGGATCCATAGCTATAAGGTTCAGGAGGAAAGGAAAGTTAATCACAGTTTGAGGAAAAGCAGCATATGGCAAAGAGCACAATATAGCCAAAAGTTTTGGGACACCCCTCCAAATCCTTGAATTCAGGTGTTTTACAAGAGTTGGGCATGGCCCCTTACTTCCAGTGAAAGAAACTCCTAATGCTTCAGCATACCAAGACATTTTGGACAATTTCATGCTCACAACTTTGTGGGAACAGTTTGGGGATGACCCCTTCCTGTTCCTGCAGAACTGAGCACCAGTGCACAAAGCAAGGCCCATAAATACATGGATGAGCGAGTTTGGTGTGGAGGAACTTGACAGGCCTGCATAGAGTCCTGACCTCAACCCGATAGAACACCTTTAGGATGAATTAGAACAGAGACTGTGAGCCATTCCAAAACTGGGAGGTCTGCCTTCATATGCAAACAAATTTAATATGGAGCTGGCCCACCCTTTGCAGCTATAACAGCTTCAACTCTTCTGGGAAGGCTTTCCACAAGGTTTAGGAGTGTGTTTATGGGAATTTGACCAAGCACATTTGTGAGGTCAGGCACTGATGTTGGACAAGAAGGTCTGGCTCACAGTCTCCACTCTAATTCATCCCAAAGGTGCTTTACGAACCTTGCTTTGTGCACTGGTGTGCAGTCATGTTGGAACAGGAAGGGGTCATCTCCAAACTGTTCCCACAAAGTTGGGAGCATGAAATTGTCCAAAATGTCTTGGTATGCTGAAGCATTAAGAGTTCCTTTCACTGGAACTAAGGGGTGAAGCCCAACCCCTGAATTCAATTATTTGTAGGAGTGTCCCAAATAGTGTATGGCAATAGTGTATATGGATCTACGAGGAATTTGTGTGTATACACACACACACCCAAAATTATTCATACCTCTGGCAAATTTAACTTTAAGTTACTTTTATTCAACCAGCAAGTTTTTTCTTGATTAGAAATGACAGGCTTCTCCCAGAAGATAAGACGATGTACAAGAGGCATCATTGTGGAAAAAAATTACTCCTCTTTTATTTACATTTGAACAAAAAGTGGCATGTCAAATTATTCATACCCTTCTCAATAATCAAAAAAGCCTTCATTGGCTATTACAGCAATCAAACGCTTCCTATAATTGCTGACCAGCTTTTTGCATGTCTCCACTGGTATTTTTGCCCATTCATTTTTAGCGATGAGCTCCAACTCTTTCAAGTTGGAGGGTCTCCTTGCCATCACCCTGATTTTTAGCTCCCTCCACAGATTCTCAATTGGATTTAAGTCAGGACTCTGGCTGGGCCACTGCAAAACGTTAATGTTTTTGTCTGCTAACCATTTATTCACCACTTTTGCGTTGTTGTGTTGAAATGTCCACTGGTGCCCAAGGCCAAGTTTCTCTGCAGACTGCCTGATGTTGTTGAGAATTTTGATGTATTGCTCCTTTTTCATGGTGTTGTTTACTGTGATTAGGTTCCCTGGTCCACCGGCTGAAAAACACCCCAAAACGTTAGGTTCCCACCACCATGTTTGACAGTGGGGATGGTGTTCTTAGGGTTGAAGGCTTCTCCTTTTTTACACCAAATGAAGGCTACATCATTGTGGCCAAACAATTAAATTTTTGTTTCATCTGACCATAAAACAGAAGACCAGAAGTCTTCTTTGTCCAGATGAGCATTTGCAAAGGCCAAGCGGGCTTTTGTGTGCCTTATCTGGAGAAGTGGTGTCCTCCTTGGTCTGCGTCCGTGGAACCCAGCGGTGTGCAGTGTCCGTTGGACTGTCTGCCTTGAGATGTTGCCACCAGCAAAGCCCAGATTCATCAGGATGGCCTTGGTGGTGATCCTTGGATTCTTTTTTACCCCTCTCACTATCCTCCTGGCCAGCACAGGTGTCACTTTTGGCTTCCGACCACGTCCTCAGATTTTTCACAGTGCGGAACGTCTTGTATTTTTTAATAATACTTTGCACTGTAGCCACTGAAACTTCAAAACATTTAGATATGGTCTTATAGCCCTTTCCTGACTTGTGAGCAGCCACAATGCACAGCCACAGGTCCTCAGTGAGCGCCTTTGTCTTAGCCATGACTGTCTGCAAACCAACAGCGGAGAGCTTCTGTTTTTCACCTGTTGAGTTGATTAAAACAGCAGTTCCCAATGAATCAGGGTAATGAGGATGCTTTACAACAGCTTGGACTATTTGGAATGGTATAGAACTTTGGATTTTCCCACAGACTGTGACAGTTTGCAAAGGGTATGAATAATTTTGGACATGCCACTTTTTGTTCAAATGTAAATAAAAGCTGAGAAATATTTTTTTCCACAATGATGCCTCTTGTACATCATCTTATTATCTTCTGGGAGAAGCCTGTGTCATTTCCGGTCCAAAAAAACAAAAAACTTGCTGGTTGAATAAAAGTAACTAAGTCATAATTTGCCAGGGGTATGAATAATTTCGGGCTTGACTGTATATATATATTTTTTTTAAAAAGTTAAAATAAGTTTCAGGTTGTCGGATAGCCCTGGTGTTATTTTAACAAAATTCTGCATTTACAAACAGCAACAAATGATCACTTGCCTTTGTGGGGCTCCAGGCTGCCCGTAGCCTGAATCTATGAAAGAATCAAAGCGCAAAATTAATAAAAACAGGTTAAAATGAGAATGAGCAAGAGCAAGAACTCCACAGCCACAACACAAAGCTTAAACAAACCGGTTCCTGGAAATCGGTCTACCTGTTTAAGGTCGGACAGAAGGCGGAGGCCTAATAATGGCTTCCGCTAAATCATTAGCGAGTTAGCCGGATAAACTGACCGTATTTCGTGTACATACAGAAATTCAGCACTGTGCGCCTTTATACTATATGTCATGTAGTCAAATTTTATGCAAATAAAAGGTTCATTTCGCACCAACACTATTTCGACTTTGTTGTTAAGACAGCAGGCTAATAGAAAAGAAATACCACGCCGCGGAACAAAAAATGGCGATGGCATACATGAATATAAAACTACCGCTTGCCCGCGAAGTACAATAATACCATAGCACTCAATTGGGACATTAAATTATTAACCAGACTAAACACAATGTAAATATGATGATATATTTATGCTAATAAGAACACTATACTATAAAAAGAGCTAGTTAGCTAAGCTACACGAGGCCGAAGGCTCCGCCTGTGCTAACTAGTTAGCCGTCTATTATTTATAAACCGCATTTTAGGTCACAAATAAATCCATCGTTTTATTCGTTAACCAAAGAAAAATAAGTCAGAACAGCCAAGTGTTTTATAAACATTAAACTATATCTTACCAGAAGCCATATTTCTGTATAAAATTAAAACAGACACTCCTCCACCTTCGACTTAACGTTAAAACCCTCTTTTAGCGCCAGAGGATAAGATACACTGCAGTATTTATGAACTGTGACCTGCTGTCGGGAAATACCAAGTCATCTGCTCCATGAATGCGGTTTCATTTTGAAAATAAGGAAGTCAGTTTGAAAAATTCTACACTACTGAAACGTACAAAGTTACATTTAATGCAAATACATAAACCTATGAAAAAATACGTTTATATTTATTGCTATATAGACGAACATTCCCCAAATTGGAAAATGGTACAGCCTTAGCGCCTTTTCTTAAAACGATCACGTGATTTTCCCCTCTCCAGGCAGCATCGAGTCAATCACAATAATGTATAGTTTTAATTTAAAAACATTACCTTTATATTTACGTCTTTAGTTTATATTTTTCATCAATATAAGTTATATTTCGCGTTTTTTCTTTGATAGTTTTTAAATTAAATACATATCTTAAATTCTCTAAAGACTTTAATGTCTTTTTATAAGACTTTAAGCTCCACACAATTCACATCTATTTATATTTATTCATATTTATCGTTCATGTCTTTCTTTAAGCTTGTCTTTATTACTAGAAAAAATGTTTAAAGTTTCTTATCACTGTATTAAGAACACCATATGACTGTACACCGATCAGGCATAACATTATGAGCAGTGAGAGGTGAAGTGAATAACACTGATGATCTCCTCATCATGGCACCTGTTAGTGGGTGGGATATATTAGGCAGCAAGTGAACATTTTGTCCTCAAAGTTGATGTCTTAGAAGCAGGAAAAATGGGCAAGCGTAAGGATTTGAGCGAGTTTGACAAGGGCCAAATTGTGATGGCTAGACGATTGGATCAGAGCATCTCCAAAACTGCAGCTCTTGTGGGGTGTTCCCGGTCTGCAGTGGTCAGTATCTATCAAAAGTGGTCCAAGGAAGGAACAGTGGTGAACCGGCGACAGGGTCATGGGCGGCCAAGGCTCATTGATGCACATAGGGAGTGAAGGCTGTTGATCAAATTGCCAAAGAAGTTAATGCTGGTTCTGATAGAAAGATATCTGAAAATACAGTGCATGACGGGTCAGGGCTGTTTTGGCAGCAAAAGGGGGACCAACACAATATTAGGCAGGTAGTCATAATGTTATGCCTAATCAGTGTATGTGCTGACAGATTACTGTTTAGTTTTACACAGATGACTCTGAGTTCAGAAAACTGCTAAAGAACACTGAGTTCACTTTAAATAAAGAGATCACTAAATAACGGTTTTTAAAAGTAAACTTTAAATAAAAAGAGTCAACTAAAAGTACTCAAAACACTCGGCTCATATTCATAATGGAACTTTAATTAAAATTTGAATGTAGATCGTCGTTACTTACTGTTAGCTAAGTTAGCTATGGCTACATAATGTAAAATAATTACTTTTGTTTTAATTAAAAAATGGTTTTAAACAAAAACTGTGCATGGGAATCATCGTCGTTAATGAAAATGTATTCATTCAATTGCTAAACAGTTATTCCTTTGGTATTAACATCATCTAGTATAAAAACACTTCCGAGATTGCTATGCTACTGATAGCTAAGTTAGCTATGGCTACATACACTGAAAATCGGATTTTTACCATCATATTATAAAGCAGCCTTTCTTTTAAATAATGAATTAACAATCCCAGTGAAGCAATAGCAATGAATAATTTCCACTTTTGCCCTGAACCTTAACAGAAAGGTACTATTTAGAAAGTGCTGAGGACTTAGTGATTGGAGGAGGGAGAAGGAAGCCATCACATGATGAGTATTTTTAATAGCAGAAATATGCACAGACTATAAAAAACAGATTAAAACTATAATTATCAAGAATATTTGACTAACAGTTAAGCAATATAAATTCTTATAATAAGACATTAAAGTCTTTAGAGACTTCAAGATACGTATTTAAATGAAAACTATCAAAGACAGAACGCGAAATATACCTTATTTTGATAAAAACTACAAAGTATGCAATAATAACACATGTACTAGCCACTCAGTGCAGCACGTTTGTGAAAGATGTCAGTGAGCTAAAGGGGAAACAGGGGAACTGAATTCTCCAGAAAACACCTGTAATAGGGCTTCTACTAATGTGCTAAGTACCATTATTGCGGTAGACCATATCAGTCATTGAATGTTATATCATTCACTATCTACTTTGTGTAGCTACACTGTCCATTAATCACTTTTATGCAACCAATTTTTTTTTTATCCTGGTCAGCATTGTCATGAATATAAGGGCCAGGAACACTGGGTGTGAAATGAGAATACACCTTAGATGAGACTCTAATCCATCACAGGACACCATGCACACACACATATACACACATAGTCCCATCTACACTACACAAGTTTTGGGACAACCCTGCAATTATTGAATTCAGGTGTTTTTCAGGGGGTTGAGCTTGGCCAAGAAAGCCCAGCAGCGTCTCTACTTCCTGCGAAGGCTGAGGAAGGCTCATCTTTCCAACCATGTTGTCTTCCATGACAACACCCTCCTAATTAATTTACACATAACATTCTACACATGCTGTATCTGCATCACACAACTAATGCAGAAAGGACATTGTTCATATCACACTCACTGGGTGTTCGTGTCACCCAGATGAGGATAGGTTCCCTTTTGAGTCTGGTTCCTCTCAAGGTTTCTTCCTAATACCATCTAAGGGAGTTTTTCCTTGCCACAGTCGCCTGAGTCACCTCAGGCTTGCTCACTAGGGCTCACTAAAATTTTGTCTAACATCTAGGACTGTTTGTTTGTATGTTTATTGTTTCTTATGTTCTGCAAAGCTGCTTTGAGACAATGCTCTTTGTTAAAAGTGCTATAGAAATAAAATTGAATTGAAGTGAATTGAATTGAATCTTCCACCTCTCATCCTGACCACCTTCTATAGAGGGACCATCGAGAGCATCCTGAGCAGCTGCATCACTGCCTGGTTCGGGAATTGCACCGTGTCGGATCGCAAGACCCTGCAGCGGATAGTGAGGACAGCTGAGAAGATCATCGGAGTCTCTCTTCCCTCTATTATGGACATTTACTCCACACGCTGCATCCGCAAAGCCAACAGCATTGTGGATGACCCCACACACCTCTCACACACACTCTTCACCCTCCTGCCGTCTGGAAAGAGGTACTATAGCATTCGGGCCCACACAGCCAGACTGCTGAACAGCTTCTTCCCTCAGGCAATCAGGTGTCTCAACAGAGAACTGAACTAAACTGAGGAGCATGGACACACACACACAAACACACTCTGAAATGAGAACTGAACTGAACAGAACTCACACACACACACACACACCTGATATTGTTTACATGCACATGTCACTTTAATATTTATACTATAACGTGAAATATTATATCTGTGTTAACTATCTCTGCTGCTATTCTTGCGCTCACTGTACAAGACCGTTCTTTTTTTTGCACACAATCAGTGTTATACGTCTTGTTTGTCTGCACTGTCTCGTCATTCCCTGCACTTATGTTGAATGTTTAGTTTAAAAATTCTGCACCTTAGTTTAGCTTCATGTTTGTCCACGTCACCTGTATTTTGTTTTTGTAATGTGTAGCACCTCTGGTCCAGGAGGAACGTTGTTTCATTTCACCATGTACTGCATCAGCTATGTATGGTTGAAGTGACAATAAAGCTTCTTTGACTTTGGCCCCTTAGTTCCAGTGAAATGAACTCTTAATGCTTCAGTATACCAAGACATTTTGGACAATTTCATGCTCCCAGCTTTGTGGGAACAATTTGAGGATACCCCTTACTGTTCCAACATAACTGCACACCAGTGCACAAAGCAAGTTTTATAAAGACATGGATGAGCGAGTTTGGTGTGGAGGAACTTGACTGGCCTCCTAACCTCAACCTTTAGGATGAATTGGAGTGGAGAGTGTGATCTCGTCAAACATCAGTGCCTGTCCTCACAAATGTGCTTCTAGAGGAATGGTCAAAAATTCCCCTGAACACACTCCTAAAGCCTTCCCAGAAGAGTTGAAGCTGTTATAGCTGCAAAGGGTGGGCCAACTCCATATTAAATCCAGGTGTATGTAAAGGCAGATGTCCCAAAACCTTTGGCAATATAGTGTAGGATAAACTTATCTTAGCTAATCCATCTTCTTGCAAGTTTTTGGAGTTGGAGTGAAACCAGAGAACTTGGAGGAAACCCATGCAGACATGGGGAGAACATGTACAGAAAGTCCATAAACCCAGAGGATCAAACATGGGTTCAGAAATAAAACCAACACTTAATAGACTAAATAAACAAGGACCAGAGAGGCTGAATGAAATTAAAACTCAATTTTATTAAATTAAAAAGACATGCTTAGATAGCAGTACTATAGGAAACATTAATTGCATATAAAATTGTATGATGCTGACAAAAATAAGTAACAGCAACTTGTACACATTTACATTAACATATTCTCTTCCAAAATAATGCATCCATCATAAGCAATGTCAATCTGCAAATTTCACAAATTTCATTTATAATGACAAGGCAATGCTTTCCATAAGGCACATATTGACTAGTAAACACATACAGTCCCTTTAGTGGATGCTAACAAATGAGGTTAAGAATAGTTCTGACAATTTCTCAAGCTAAAAGGGGAAAGCTTTTTTTATTGATTATTTTAAAACTCTGTCTAGAAAGGTCCTACGTATAATGTTATTATTCACACATTACTGACTTGGTACACATTTTCATGGTGTAATGCCACACGACTGAAATGGAAATGAAGAATAAAGAAAAAAAAAAAATCGAGGCAGGTAAAAAGCATCAGACATTCAGATCCAAGTTGAAATAGAACGTAAAATAAGGATAACAAAACTTGAAATCACATTCTCTGAGATGGTTTGCCTGTGTAAGAAAAACTAAAAGAAAAATAAATCCAAAAGAAGTGATTTTATTAATAATAACTAAAGAAGATGGCCTGTATTAATTCTTATACAGTTGACTATGTAAAGCATAACATTTTTCTGCATGAGGCTACAGTATAAGTTGCATAGATTAAACTAACTGGGCCTTCATCATCATCATCATCATCATCATCATCATCATCATCACTACTTCTACAGGTATTAAAGCAGTCTACCCCCTGATGATTAAGGGCAATAATAGGCAACTTAAAATAGTTTCTACTGCCAATTAGTATTTTCTTGATTCCAAATATAAAGTCTATGCATAATATTGAAGACTACTTCCAGTAACTCTCCTTTAACACTGCAATAAAAGAAAAGTACATAGTATGTGTACTGCATTGTTTACATTACAGAAAGCCTATTACACGAGTGACAACTGAATATCTGAGTCAACATTTTACAACACGCAGAATGAAATTAAACCTATGTAAACTGAGCAAATCTGTAGAGAGTCAAAAGGTGAGTACCTGCTAGGAACTTCATTCAGGGGGTTAAATGTCTATGTGCCTGTGTTTCCTTAACCAAGTTCAAAAATATCCGGTTGAAAGCAGTCCTGCAAAACACTACAAATTCAAAGGGCATGTGAAGAGGTCGGGGAGAGGCTTTTTAACTCCAGACGTCTTGCGAGTAGCGTCCTTTGGTCATCAGTTTCTTGATGTAATCTGTAGCCTGGGTGCGTGTCATGCCTCCGAGTTCCTCGGCTATCTCGTAGAAGACAGTCTGTACGTCCCTCGCCATGTTGCGTGCATCTCTGGTAAAAGAAAAAAAAAATAGCACATTTAACAGTCCATAAGCGGTCCATATTTAACAAAAACAAACAGATAATCCACATTATGACCGTCTGCCTCTACGCTACTCTTAAGTATTCTTATATATTCTTGATAGAGGTTTCTATTAATGCACATGTTCAAATATGTTATCTGTAGTAACTGCATGCACATGTAGTGCTGATATAGTGAAGTTTTCTGGTTTTTTTTGTAACACTTATGCATTTATGCTGGAGAATGTAGACTACAGCGTCAGCACTTTGCTTTTTGGTGCCTCAATAACATGCTGCATTTTTCGTCAAATTAACTTCAAGGGAGGAAATAAAAAAATACAATGAGAGAACGAAGATTTATTACTGTTATGACTATAAAGTATAAACTAAATTAATACTGTGCTACCTTAAAACTGTGAGATTTTAAACAAGGTTATCATACTGTGAAAATTTCAAACCATCTATGGGCAGGAGTTGTACCCTGTGAGTAGGAGGAGTAGATATATGCTTTTTCTCCCATCTCAACCACAGCGACACTAGCCAGTCATGCCCATCGTATGCATGCACATGGAGGTGGATAGCAGTTTTTAAAAATATATTATACCAACTGTAATGCACCATGAGCTGAATTTATAAAAAATATGGGGTTGGCTGACTTCATGTATTTATTCTGGGTTGGTAGCTGTTGTACAATGGGGAGACCTGACTGGTGGGAATTGACCACCTCAATAAATGAATGAATTAATTAATGTATAATAAATACTGTGAAATTTCTAACACCCCTATACCTATAATTATTTGCTAAAACCAAACCCATAGAAACATCCTGTAGCTCTATTTGTTTTTATCAGAGAGGGTCGAAAAACAATTTGCTATTGGAGAAGCACAGTGAAGGCACGTATTGCGTTAATGTCCACTCACCCGCAGATGTAAATGTGAGCATTTTCCGCATGTATCTGCCTCCAGACATCTTCCTTGTTCTTTTTCAGGAGGTGCTGCACATATATCTGTAAAATAAATTATAAATACATAAATAAACAAACACAAATAATGATCCTGAGAAGGGAAAGATGAAGGATTGCTTTCAGATTAACATGCAGATTACATGCTTGAGAATTAAAATGCCCGGAACTAGTCTCCCATTCAGACGTTTAACCTCAATTTGCTTTAGAGGTATAATACAATGCGCTTATGTTTCCTTCCTTCCAATTTGGGGAAAAAAAACCCCCCCAAATTGTTGTACCTTGTGCTCCTGGTCCCTTGAGAAGGCCACGTTGAGCTGCGTCAGTGCCTCCAGCTTCTCAAAAGTTTCCAGCTCCTCCTGGTACAAGAAATCTTCGGTTTTATGGCGGCAGCCGAAGTACAAAACTGTCGCACCCACGTCCTTACCTGAGAGCAAAATGTAAATGAACTGCTTTATGCATATTCATACAGGATGTATTATGAGAAACTGGTTTAACGACTGCTCAAGGAATAACAGGAAAAGCAAAAGGGAACGGTGCTGAGGAGCGTGAAGCTGGTGGTATACTTTGAACAATAAAGGAATTTGTTGCAAAACAGAAAAGATAAAGTTCTGATCAGACACTGCTGCATGCATGAGCTGACAAACACCCAAGTCTTTTGGTCTGTGATTGTTCTAAATATCACATGGTTTCTTGCTGTTGAGTGACAGTTTAACTTGCAGGTCTGTGGATTGCCACTGCCCTCACTTGTCAGTGTTTTGACAAGACACTACCAACAGGTCTTCTGCACATGTGCCTCATTCTTTGCCAACATTGCTGTTTTTCATTTGTTCAGTTCATCAGCCCAACAACCGAAATATGCTACCTGAATACTTCTACACCAACACAGTGTGATCATTAGGCAAAACATTGGATTTTCATGTGGCTGCAACTCAAAAGTACTCTGTAGCAAGACTGATGCGACAACACTAACGTTATGAAGTCTGCCTGGCTTTTCTATTGTTTTAAATATACCACTAATCTTACACAACCCCAAACCTGTGGAAAGGCACAGTGTTCCTAAAGCTTCTGTACCACAAAAGAAATGATTTAACCAGTCGCTGAAGTAGACTCCAAAAGTATTGGAACAGCAAGGCCAAATCTACTGTTTTTGCTCAAAGAAATTCGGGATTAATTTCAAAAGATGAGTACGACACAACTGATCAGAATTTCCCATTTCATTTCTTGATATTTATTCCCAGCTGTGTTAAACAACATAGAACATGGCAATTTTTCTGAACCCATATTGGAACGAATGTTTCTTGTTGCCCAGGGTTGAGGGATTCATTGCACAAGCATTAGGCAAAAGCCAAAACAATCTGGAGTGTCCTGAAAAAGAAAGAAACCACTGTTGTACTAACAACCAGACACGGAACAGTTCGGGCCGAGGAAAAAAAAAACAACAGGAGCTGTAAAGAAAAAGTGAAAAACAAGTGACATGACCAACAACCTCCACAGGGCAGAGTGAAGGTATCACAATCCATCGAACAATACTTTGAGTGCAGAACTATAGAGGACATATCACAAGCGGCAAACCACTCATCAGCAGTAACAATCAGAAGACCAGGTTAGAATTCACAACATTTCTGGCACCCAGATTAACCTCTAACAAAGTGACGTAAAAGCCAAAGAGTGACAAAGGAACGGTTCTGCTCGTGATCCAAAACCCATGAGCTCATTAGTCAACCAAATATTAAGTGCCACCATCTGTTCCAATAGTTTTGCAACTGAAAAGGTGCAATGTTCCAAGTTGTTTAACAAGTCTAGATGTTAATATTAAAAAATTCTGATCTATTGTCTATTCATCTTTTGATCTTAAGCCCATATGTCTTTAGTGTATAGCAAAAACAAAAGAATTAACCTTACCATCGTAATACTTTCTGAGGGAATTGTAAATAAAGTAATACATATTATTGTAAGATTTTCAATACTTTTTGAAGGACCAGGGAGCAGCTGCAGTGTCTACCTTGCTCTTTAAGCCAGGCACGCTCCTGAATGAAGCCCATGAACGGTGCAATGCCTGTGCCGGGACCAATCATGATGACTGGGTTGCTGGCCTTGAACGGCAGCCGGAACTGGGACTTGCGGATGTACATAGGCACGGTGGCCTTGTGTCCGTTGTCAGTAGGCTGTTTGGCTTTAAGCCAGTTGGTAGCAACACCTTTGTTGATGCGGTTCGTCTTAGTCTTGTACTCAACTACCACAGCGCAGATGTGGATGCTGTTGGGGTGAACCTGTCACAAGAGGGCGCTGTTTAGTAACACATACAAAATGACAAACACAGAAGGAGATCGAGGCTGTAGAGAGGTACCTTGGATGAAGATGCGATGGAGTAGTAGCGAGCCTGCAGGCGGGGCAGGAGCTCACACAGGTGGTCAATCGGTGGCCGCAGGGATGGCAGGTCTTCCAGGATGGCCAAAATATTCCGACATGCATCCAAAACCCAGGTCTGGTACAGTGACTGAGACAGGAAAAGGAGATGTGAATAACACAAAAAATAGAAGGTAACAAGTGAAAACTAACAACTGATGGCTTGATTTATTTATAAATTTTCAAGTGAGACACAACCATACGTATGCACTTAGTGAGATTAAATTTTTTTAAGCTATTACTTGGTACGAATATTTAAAGCTGCAATTTAGATTTAAGGCGACTGAAGCTCAACGGGTTTGTGGGCAATAAAGGGCACTTTAAATCACCAAAATGGAAACATGCCTTGCCCTCAGTGGAAGAGGACGCCATCTTGCGCATGTTCTCCTGGTCTCTGGGGTCAGAGGCGTACTGGGCCAGCTCATAGAGAACGTTGGTACGTGGTGGGTTGGTGATGTCCAGGTAATGAGTTAGAGCTGTACGGTATGTGGTGGGGCATGGGAATGGGTGTTTCTTATTGGACTCCTCTGAAGAAAGGAGAAAAAAAAAAACCCAAGAAAAATCACTACTTAATAATGCTGACTTCACATTTAAAAACAAACCAAACCAAAAATGATAATAATAATTAAAAAAAAAAAAACAGAAGTCAAGGGTATGTATTTTAGTCAACGATTCAGTTTACAAACATTCAAAAACTATTCAGATTTTTTGGGTGAAAAGAATTTTACAGTGTGATTCTCTGAAGAATCTACGAATCCTGAATCTCAAGGATGTTATTTCAAAACCAATATAAATGTGTGGCTTTTAAAAATATATACATTTTTTTTATGCTATGAATTCATTCATTCATTGTCTACCGCTTATCCGATCTATTCTCGGGTCATGGGGAGCCTGTGTCTCAGGCGTCATTGGGCATCAAGGCAGGATACACCCTGGACGGAGTGCCAACCCATCGCAGGGTACACACACACACACACACACACACACACACACACACACACACACACACACTCTCATAATCACACACTACGGACAATTTAGAGATGCCAATCAACCTACAATGCGTGTCTTTAGACTGGGGGAGGAAACCGGAGTACCCGGAGGAAGCTATGAATTCAGTGACTTTAAAATCTTTTTTAACTTTTTAACTAATGGTATTAAGAATTGAACATTTAAACATTTACATCATTAGGTTTCTTTTTTGCATCCATAAATATTCACGAATTCTATCAGTACTTATATCAGTATACTTCTATCAGTCTCTAATTAGTGCAACGTTTTAATTATTCTATCGATTTCTGTCTTAATTTTAATTACTGCATGTTTGAGTTTCCATTAGTCCATTACTCAAAGCTAAGGATAAATATTTTTCTGAATGAAGCACCATGGTCACTCAAACAGCTCAGAGACATTTATACAGACCAATGAGTCATGCTTGTCAAGGTCAGGGGCATACCGTCAAGGTTGTTTAGTGAGATAATAGTATCAAGGTCTACTCCGAGCACTTCTCCCAGTCTCTTCACAATGCTGGAGTCATTGGTGGGATATACAGCCACATGGTCTCCTGACTCATACCTGGTTTAAACCAACAGCAATTGATCTCGATTTTAATGAAGTGTACATAAAAATACATTGTGTAAAGACAACAGGATCAGCTGTACATCATTCAAAGTCCATTCTGGCCTTATCGTTTTGAACTTGTGACTTAATTAAAAAGTGTTAGCTTTACCTCTGCTCTGTGTTATTGTATAAGAATATATTACATAGGTGTGTAATAAATCATTAAGTCAACACAAAAGCGTATCTTAAAAACTGACCTCTATAACTTCATATCTGTTATGTATTTTTATATTGTGTACAATTACTACGTGGTAAGTGCACTAAAACTAGCTCACTGTTTCCTGGTTAAATTAAAGAAGCAACTTCTATTCAGATACCTGATCTTAGACCCGGTGATGTCCAGCTCCAAGTGCATCAAGTGTCGGTCACCTCCTTTGTTGAGTCTGCGGTTAACAGTGACGGGAGCGAGGAATGGGTTCTTAGCATCAAATGGCCTGTAGAAGAAAATAATTCATTTTAAATGGCTCATTGATTGATGCATCAAAAGATTTACAATAGTGCATGTGTTTGGCCTGTTGTGGTTGCACAAAGCGTGCACACACACACACACACACACAGATATGTAGAGAGATGACGTATTACGTACGGTTTCTGGTTCTCAAAGCTCTTTAAGCGTCCCAGTTCACCGGTATAGACCTTATTCATGTTCAAGTCCTCGTGGACCTTCAGCTCATACTGACGAATGCTGAGAGGTAAGGAAAAGTGTGCATGTGAGATGTGAGTTTCTTGGTCAACAAGTATATTTTGCAGGCAATAAACTGTATAGTGAATGTGTGTGTACATTACAGGTCACATTCCCTAATGAAAACAAAAACCTTTCATCAAAACCTTGTTTATAACAGAAGTATTCAGACTGTGAGAAGGTGTTGCAGGGGACACCAAGGAAGTGTGAGAGAAAATACCAAAAGTAATACCAAAAGTAATACCAGACTAAAATCATGACTGCAGTACCTGGACTCTTCGCCAGTGGGCTCGACTCCAAAGTGTTCACACACAGCTGGCCAGAACTGTTCTCTCCATGACACAAAGTCCTCCTCAAGGCTTTTTTGGGGGTAAAAAACAAACAAACAAAAAATGCAGTCACTGCAGAACTAAAATCTCTTATGGGTAAGAGGTCAGAAAAAAAAAAGTCTCTCACTCACTTGCCATCGTCATCTCCCATGCCAAGGTCAAAGATCCTCTTGGCACCGAGTTCGGTTAACCTTTTGTCCACATACTTGCCCATGGCATTGTAATGCTCATATGTTTTATTGCCAAGTGCAAACACCTTTAAAGAGAAAGTGTCACGTCAATAATTGGAACTGTTTTTTCGCTTATACGGTCATGTCCAGCTTCACACAGACTCACGAGGTTTTATGGTATTATGCTGGTTTTATACGGTTTATGAGTTTTGCTTTTACAGAAGGAAAAAAAAAAAAAAAAAAAATCACATATTGTAAAGAAAATTTTGTTTTAGTGCCAGTGTGACTAAAGACAGTCAACAACAACAAAAAAAAAAAAATCTGAGTGCAACCACTGCTATGATCCTCATCTAAACGCCACTGATAGGAAGACAGCACAGGGTTATGCAAAACTCACGAGACAGCTACAACACGTTAGTGGCAATTGCAAAACGTAAACAAAACATGCTAATGGACTGAAAAGAATATACTTATTACCTCACACTCACTTTACAGAGTGTTTCTCTTTATGCACTTCTGATTGATGATGTAAGCATCAGCTGAACCATTTAAATCGATCATTAGAGGATTTTAATAGCATTATCCATCATGATGAAGACATTTTCTTACATTCTATTATAAATTTCAGCCAAGCAAAGATAATAGACCCCACAGAAACGGCACAGTATAAAACCAGCATACAAAAGTTACAAATACTACTTTAACATAATAAATAGGTTTTAAAGACGTTTTAAAAGAGATTTAGCAATATGGGTGAACATCTTTTTACAGAAACAAGAAAAAAAATACACTATATTGGCAAAGGTTTTGGGACACCACTCCAAATCATTGAATTCCGGTGTTGTTTTTCAGGGGTTGGGCTCGGCCTCTTAGTTCCAGTGAAAGGAACTCTTAATGCTTCAGCATTCCAAGACATTTTGTATAATTTCGTGCTCCCAACTTCGTGTAAACAGTTTGAGGATGCCTCTTACTATTCCAACATGACTGCACACCAGTGCACAAAACAAGGTTCATAAAGACATGGATGAGTGAGCTTGGTGTGGAGGAACTTGACTGGCCTGCACAGAGTCCTGACCTCAACCTGATAGAACACCTTTGGAATAAATTAGAGCAGAGACTGCGAGCCAGGCCTTCTCGTCCAACATCAATGCCTCGCAAATGCGTTTTTAGAGGAATGGTCAGAAATTCCCATAAACACACTCCTAAACCTTGTGGAAAGCCTTCCCAGAAGAGCTGAAGCTGTTATAGCTGCAAAGGGTGGGCCAAATCCATATTACATTCAAGTGCATGTAAAGGCAGACGTCCTAAAACCTTTGGCAATATAGTGTATAAATACATAAAAATATCAAAAGTCAATATCTGCAAATATCTGAAGAATATTTCTTCATTTAATAACATGCTGGTTATGATGACTGCAGTTCACTTCATTTAAAAAAGTTCATTTGCATTTCACAAAACCTAGATCCCTAATAAACATGATAATGACATAATAAAATGAGGAAAAATAAGATTCACAAGGGAACCCATCCTTTTCTGGGTGACAAAAGGTAAAGCGATATAAATCATTACTCTTTTACACTTGTACGGTGCAAGAGACAAATAGAACTAAGTGCAATCAAGGGATGTTTGCTGTGGTCATAAAAATCCTGGGATGGCAGTCTTTATGATTACAGCAGCAGTTTTTTCTATAAATATACAGAATCCAGTTGAGATTATCCACTGAAGTTTAAACTAGAGCATAAATACTAGCTGGTTACACGAATTCCATGAAAAACTATTAAGAATTCCCCCCCCCCCCCAATTGAAAGCAGATACAGGCATCAGCACACAGGGGAGGAGCAGAGAGGATAGCGAAGAACGGTCATTCCAGTTCAAGGACTGTTTGTAGTTCAGCAGAGCAAGGTGAGTGTCAGATGCACAAGCAAATCCCTTTGTAATCTGACTTCAATGAGCGCTGCTCATCTCCGAAGGCTAATGCATTCTAGCTCATCTTTAATCTGCGCTGTCTTTAAAACAGAGCTGTCTGAAAGTGAAATGAAACACAAAGCAACAGCTGCTGTTTTATAACCGTGTTCCTGTTTGCGACACGCTGTAACCTTTGTAGACGGTGTGGACATTAATGCTCAAAGAACGACTGGGTCATAGGGCAGTGAGCCAATGCTGAGTAAAGGCGCTGTGCCCACCTTCCCCTTCGCACGTCACTCGGTCTCATGACAAGGAGGCTCATGACAAGGAGGATATTGCCATTGACATTTGCAAAGTCACTAGAAGCTTTAAGAGGAAAAGCTTTAAGAGAAAAAAAAAAAAAAAAAAAAGAACAAGAAGGTTTGGTTAACACATCACACTTACTCAAACACTAAATCTGCTTAGTCACCTAGCTCTTCTTCAGAAACAAAATCTGCTTAGTCACCCAACGTTTTTTTAATTTCATTTAGTCATAATGCTACGTGCAGTACGTGATTTCCGGTCAACTGAAAAACACTTAAAATCACACAACTTCCCATTTTTGCTCTGTGCTCATCCACATTTTGTGCTTCGTACACACTTTGGCAGTTTTCTCTCAGCTTGTCCCGGTCACTGCTGTGACTCAACATTGGAGTAAGCCAGTTACACTCACTCTGTGTCTGAGTGTTCCTGTGTTTCAGCAACAGGTTACTGTAGGTCACTAGATAATGGCTGACTATATCCTTTATTGGATTCTAAAAGGATGCGAATTGTGGGCTTAACCGCTCGCACAATGGTGTGAGAAATGTGCCATCAAGAGAGAGTTAACAATCAGACAAAACAAAAGATCACACATGCTGTGAATCCACAGAAAATGAGACAAAAGAGAAATCAGTCAGAGAAAACTTACCGCAAAATTAACTCCATCCAGGTCAAGATCTCCCTCTTGTAGCAAGTCATAGAAGTCCTGGGCATTATCTGTAGGGTCTCCTTCTCCGTATGTGGCCATGCAAAAGATAGCCAAAGAGTTGTCGATTTCTTTTAAACGAGAAAGCTCATTCTGGAAATAGAGAGGAGGAAAAAACAACTTCTATGTATACTGTGATAAAATACTCGTCACTGAAGATAAATAAAAGTACTGTGACATTACCATATCATATTCCTCTGGATCTGCTGCCATGCCCTTCATGCCGTAACGGTGGGAATCTTTAGAGAGCCTGTTGGCAAATTCTTCAGCAGTGCCAGTTTGTGAGCCGTAGAACACCACTATGTTCTTGCCCTGTGGATCATCGTAAGGAAATAATCAATCCAATCTGGTTCATTTATTAAGGACAGGAAGAAACTGGGAAAAAATTATTCAGCATTTTTACGGCAAGAACATTACACACCATTAGATTTGTCACAGAATTTAGCAGATGCCCTTATTCAAAGTGACTTACAAGAAGTGAAAAACAATTGTTTTGTATTACTGCCATTAATTACAGAATAAAGTGCCACAATATAAGCTAATAAACTAAAACTAATCATTCGATTCTAAGAAATTGTGTCAACAGAATATGAGCTAGTCTGCATGCGGATGGTCGTAAGCTGTAAACAAGTGCCTCAGCTGGGAAACTTTTCGGCACTCGCTTATTACTATTACAATTATTCATTCATTCATTCATTGTCTACCGCTTATCCGATCTATTCTCGGGTCACGGGGAGCCTGTGCCTATCTCAGGCGTCATTGGGCATCAAGGCAGGATACACCCTGGACGGAGTGCCAACCCATCACAGGGCACACACACACTCTCATTCACTCACGCAATCACACACTACGGACAATTTAGAGATGCCAATCAACCGGAGTACCCGGAGGAAACCCCCGAGGCACGGGGAGAACATGCAAACTCCACACACGGCGGAGGCGGGAATCGAACCCCCAACCCTGGAGGTGTGAGACAAATGTGCTAACCACTAAGCCACCGTGCCCCCTACTATTACAATTATGTAATATTTATTATTATGTACATAATATTATGTACATTATGTATTATTATGTACAATTATTATGTAAGCGAGTCAAACTAACTTCCACTTTTGCCTTTCAGCGTTTTATCCTCATCATTCAGTCCGTGTTCCGAAGCGGTCTGTACACTCAAAGTGTTATGGCGTTTTGGGGTGTCACTAAATTCAAATGAGCTGCATCAGGAATGTGTGCACTTTACAGGTGATCAACATAGACAAGCGAGTTCAAAGATAATCAGTGCTCCTGAAAAAATACAGCGGAAAATATTATTTAGTCTGGCTTACTCAAACATTACGCACAACTTTTACTAAAGACAAATGAGGCTCAGTGTTGCATCAAGCAGTAGAAAATATGTCATGCAATGATAGAACAACTCGGTATAATGCGCTACATAAGAAACTTTATCAGGACAGCAGAAAGACTATGGCTACCCGAAGTTGTCCTTTCCCTGTGAATTCATATACAACTCTGTTTCCCTTAGTGTGTATTAATGGGATTGTCATGTGTTACTCCATTAATGTTAGCTAACATTTCTCAGCAGTCAGCCAGGTTTCTGGCCAACCAAAATATGGAACTGGGCAGCACACTGCAGCTTAACTAGCTAATTCATGTTTCATTTATCTACCCTGATCCTGTTTCTAACACAACACTGCCATTTGTCGGTGTTCGTAGCGTCTGCATGAGCTGTAAATGAACTATTCGGACATAACAAAATTCCAAACAAAACAACATAATGTCATGCAAGACACTATGCACTTTTCCCTTTGTAGCTTTTTGCTAAATAAGCATAAATGTTAAGTGCTATTGTACTGTATGAAAAGAGAAGTAGATAGAAGACATATGCTTACTGTTTTCTTCATTTTTTCAATGAAACTGGTTTCCCTGGCAGCCGCTGGTCTACAAGAAGAAAGAAATTGGAAATGATTCACAATGATTACACATATCAGTACACACAAACGCACGCACACAAAAGACATTTCTCTGCAAACAGAGACAGAAATTCAATAGTCTTTTTCTCAGCACTGACCAACAGCCGCAGGTCACCTCATTAAAGACAGAGATCTGTTACAGTTTTTACTCCACATAAACTGTGTATATGGTATATTAGGACAGAATTATTACAAATTTAACACATATCTGTGATAGTCAATATATCTTGCACTATACAAGATTGCTAACAAACTGACAGCCAAAAATAGCACACTCGAGTTTAATTAAAGTATTTGTATAATCATTATTATCATTATTATTAATTATCATTATTATGATGTCTTCAAAACAAATAAAATATCTTTCACAATATTTAAAGACTCAAAATAGTTTTAAAATAGAAATTGAGACATTGAATTATTCATTCATTGTCTACCGCTTATCCGAACTATTCTCGGGTCACGGGGAGCCTGTGCCTATCTCAGGCGTCATTGGGCATCAAGGCAGGATACACCCTGGATGGAGTGCCAACCCATTGCAGGGTACACACACACACACACACACACACACACACACACACACTCATTCACTCACACAATCACACACTACGGATAATTTATAGACGCCAATCAACCTACAATGCATGTCTTTGGACCGGGGGAGGAAACCGGAGTACCCGGAGGAAACCCCCGAGGCACGGGGAGAACATGCAAACTCCACACAAACATGGTGGAGGCGGGAATCGAACCCCCAACCCTGGAGGTGTGAGGCAAACGTGCTAACCACCATATTTAAATAAATAAACACAGAATCACCACAATTAAAAGAACTAAAAGACTTAAACTACTTCAGTCTGTGTGCATTGAATTTATTTAATACACGAGTTTCACAATTTGAGCTGAATTACTGAAATAAATTAACTTTTCCACGACATTCTAATTTATTGAGATGCACCTGTATGTGTTACACGGCATGGCCCAAATCTGCAGTAGTTTAGAAAAATGTGCTTAATTTCACATTAATTTCTGTGATTGCAAAATTGCAAAACCCTTGAAGGACTGACTACATGTCATCTTGTTTTAGGGCATGACATTCGAGACAAATAATTGACGGCTGGCTGGCGTGACGCGTCATGATGCCCGAAGCTGATCGTTTTTTGTCGATGTTGACATGAATAAACCGTTACTGAAGAAATGTCAGTCTTTTAGAATGCATACATCGATACGAACCTTACACCTGGCACTATTGTCAGAGCTGCTGTTACAGAAAATAACTCAACACCCCCTGTCCAATCTGAAACAGGAATCTGACTGTGTTGTGCTGTACGTATGTAATGTCTATTTAACATTATACTTCATTTGTTACAGTCTTGTTTGGCCAATACTAGCCATTTCCTTGTATTGAAACACACACACAAAGACCAAGGAAACAGGTGTGCATTTCATTTTATGCCACTTTACACAATGACACAAACACCGTTCTCATGACCTTTCAACTTGGGACTGAAATGAATTGTTAAGTTAGCATTCGGTTTTAGCAGAAGACGGCCAAGCTATTTTATTTTAGAATCAGTAACATTTGTTATTAATGATCGCTAAACACTCAAGAAAGAAACACAGCAAAACATTCTCTGTCCGTTTTTGCTGGTCAAGCACTAAATACTCACTGTTACAAAAGGATATAAATTAAGTTTTTTGATGTGTTCAAGCTGATGTTAAGATTATTTGGAAGTAAAACTTTTTAGAAAGAAAATAAAGCTGAATAAAGCCCCTACACTTTTAGATAAAAAAGGGCTTATTTTCTCTTCGTCATCACAAAGATGTAAAGGTCAAGATCACATTATTAAAATGAGATTAATCCAAATATTTACAGACTGTAAAGAAAGTAAGATAAATATTCTCTAATAAAATTATATGTCCAAAGCTTCCCTTCATAACCTCCTCCCACTACAGGATCCTCTCAGTGGTAAAATTTGCCCATTTCCCCCCCACAAAATATTCTTTCTAATTCGTTTGACTTTTCATGCACAGCCTTCTTCAATTTATTTCAGAAATTTCCTATAATCTAGGCCGTGGCAAAAGGTTATTTATTCATTTAATTATTAAAACATTTTCTGTTGGCTTTGTCTTATTGTTCGAATCGCTGTCTTGTTGCACCATAAGACGAATTTGTCTACAATTCGTTTGTAACCTCTTGATCAGTTGTAAGAGATCTGTTCCTTTTAAACAGCTTTCATGCCCTCACACATTTTCTTGATGGACACACGCAGCTTACAACATATTTAGGAGGCTTTCCTTTTTCTTCACACGTTTTTGGCTGTTATGATAAAACACACAAACATTCGTCTCATCAGTCCCAACAACCTTGTTCCAAAACACAGCTGGTTTAATGGCAAGTTCTGTCTCTTTACATTAACATCATTTAATGCACACGCTTTTAAAGCATTTCTCCCATCTGCTGGCTGTTTTGGATTGTTGTGAACGTTCTGGCAGACTTTTCTCTACTTTTTCTTGGTCATCCACTTCTTGAGAACGGCTTTGTGGAATACAGTCATTACTGTTGATGTCTTTAAATGCCCTTCAGCTTTCAATGCAAACCTTTGTACACACCATAAAAGATAACACACATGCTATAAAAGCAATGCCGAAAGAGTTTTTTTTTTTTTTTTTTAACACATAGGAACCTATAAATAAAGAAGAAATGCATTTTGTAGCTAAACCTTACAACAGAATTATTTGTTCAACTTACTAAGGAGAAACCATGGGGGATGTGAAGATTTGCACGTAACTCTAATGATTATAAAAGGATTAACTTGTTTAATTATTGGAAGTAGTCCAAAAAACAGACATAAAAGCCATTATTTTATAGATCTATCAAATACAGAAAAACATTATAATGGATAAAAGATCAGTTGATTTCTGGCCTAATACGGATTTAGATGCTACAGACGGCTAGTCACAGTTCTGTCAGAAGTGAAACCTACGAAACTGAAAACTGTTTGATATCCGTTTAACCCTGAAAATCCATGCTAGGAGACAAAGCCACTCTTTTGTATTGAATCTATCCTCTTATTCAAATTGACAAAATAGGATGGAAGAGCAGCGTAGTGGCTTTGCATAACAGTTCAGGCCTAGTTTCCTATTAACTTTGGACTATGGCTATTGAGAACTGTAAAAAAGTACTGCAGAGTTAATGATTTTTTGTCAATTATTAATTATTATTAAAATACTAATAATTATTTTTAAAACATTAAAAATACATCTTGTGCTCAACTTTTTTTGGGTGCAAACTGCGCAAATATGCATACTGATTTATAAACCAGCTCTGATCATTTTAATCTACCTTTATGAAAAATTCCAGGTTTATTACCCACCTGTTAGCGGCAGCCAGTCGTTCCTCAGGTAAGCTAAACACGCAACCCATAGTCTCAGAGTGCCTCAAAAAGTCCACGCAAGAAACCCCAACAATAACAACTCAAAAGGGAACTAAAGTTTCCCTAAGATAAAAGCTGACAAATGTTGGCTGGGTCAGTTTCCTCATGCTGACAGACAGAATAATAAAAGAAAATTTATACTAAAAGTACGCAGAAGAACGGAAAGACAACGAAGCTGAGTCTTGAAGATAGGAGATGCAGAACACTGGCATAGCAGCTGCAATCTGAGCTTGGATTTTTCCAGTAGAGGGTCCAAAAAAAAAAAAGTCAGGCAAGAATATACTCTCAAAGGAATTATCCCAGTATTCCACAATGGCGATGATGTCATGAAAAAAAATCCAGAAATAAAGACTAGCTAAGGCTTTTGACAAAAAAAGAGCTCCACAGTCTTAACGGCCATGGAGGAAGCGAGTGAGTGCTCAATGCTCATTTCCTGCGTCACTGAAGAGGCTGAAGGAAAAGGAGCTGGAGCAGGAAGGAGCAGGCTCTGTCTTTTCCATACTCACGCACACACATGCACGTGTGCACAACATCTGGCAACCACAATGGCTGTAATGCCGGGAAAGGAACCTAGACTGCTTAATGAAATCTCAAATAACAAGAGCTGCGCTCAAACACTGAAACTCAACATCAAACCATCTTCTGTTTTGCATGGAATGAGTCGTTCAGAACCAAAAAAAAAGCACAAAGCCTACATTTCTGTAACCCTGGCAACAGTTGTAAGACAATGTTACTGCTTTTTTTGCGAGAGGAAGAATGACTGAATGCCCCAGGCTTTCAGGCCCAGCCCTCGCTCACGTTAGCTTTGCTTCTATTGGACGACATGGACTGCCATAGCAACCCCATCAGTCATAAAAGGAGTCTCCCGCGACAAGCCAGGCCCCGCGCCATTCAGGAACGCAGTGAGAGCAAATTAGAGATGGTCTGCACTGAGAAAGAAGGGAGAAAAAAAACAGAACGAGGGAGAACAGAATGGAGCGCTTGTCTCTCTGCTCAACTTTCCACCTTTGGCAAAAGTGCTGGCTGGCCTTTCCTCTCATGCTCTCCAGGGAACACTCAAACGAGGTTTTGAGACAAGAAAACGATTGCGAGCCTAGACCAGGCTTAACACAGAATTCACAAGCACAATTCAGGAACATGAATGGAAACTGTACGGAGGGAACATGGAATAAATTATCCCAGTTCATAGTTTGCTTTTTCTGTTATGGTATAAGCTAAGAGAATACAGGCGTTTGCTTTTCTGAAAAATCTTTACTGAAGCCAGGGAGAAGGAAAAAGAGAGGAAAAAAACTTGAGAGCCAAGTGTGATCCTTGCTGCTGTTTACGTCTGTGTGTGTTTTCACATGTACCTACTGGTCTAGAATTACGCACTAGACATACAGCATGAAGCATGAGTAACACTAGGGACTGGGAGGATTTAAACAGTGAGTGTATACTAAATGGTAAGTCAATAATGTTATACAACTTGCATTCCCAGCTCAGCCATATTACATACAGTCCCATCCGGAAGTATTGGCATGGCAAGGCCTTAACCTATCTGAGCATACATTTCACTTCTTGAGGACATTTAAATGTATGTTACATGGCAGACGCCCTTATCCCAAGCAAATTACATTAATTTCATTTACACAACTGAGCAGTTGAAGGTTAAAGGCCTTGCTCAGGGGCCCAGCAGTGGCAGCTTAGTTGTCCTTTGATTTGAACTCACAACGTAAACCACTGAGCTACCACTTCCTGAATAGGAGACAAGCTTGCGGTAAAGCTGGGAAAAAGCATGAAAAGAAGAATGCAGCAGTTTGGTAATGTCAGTTGGTCACTGACTATCATTTGACCTCAAACCCATTTGTCTTCCGTCCACAGCAAAAACCAAAGAATTGGCCTTGCCGTTCCAATACTTTTGGAGGGGGACTGTAGGTCACATTTTTGTGGCAACATCCCAGGAGAATTATAATAAAGTCTAATGAAACATTAGCCCACAGACAATAGGGGACAAATCAATACACTTTCACCGAGATGCAAAGCATCCATTAAGTATGTTTTAACTCTTTGTTTTGGCCAAAATGGTCCTGTGGAATGTGTGTGCCATCAATAATTGCTCATTGTGAATTAGCATGATACTGGGTCTAGTTCTGAGGGTAAAAAAAAAAAAAGAATAAGTAAGCATAAGTGACACATCCGAGTGCAATATTAACCCAGTGCAGTAATTAGAGTAGGTGAATTTGTGTGAGTAAATATTTATTAAATCTACGAGGCATAGAATCCAAAGTGAGATCACTCACAGCTAAACTGCGATGTTCAACGATCACTGTGACACAGTGTTGATTATGTTAAAGATAGTGTACGCATTTACTAACATGACAGATTACTCCGGGCGGGACGGCTTCGAAAAACGATCCTGTTCTGTAAAAATCACATTCTATTTTGATTCACTTCAGTGAAACTGAGCAATGCACATTTTCATGTTTTCCTTTGCTTCTGAGCCCAAGTGCTTGTTGATGTATTTCTTTCAAGGACATGCATTCCTATTCAAAGTCCTTCAGCCTCTTTTCAGCACTATGGGTGATCCACAGATGCATACATGTGGTCTGGTTAACTTTGATGCTCCCCAACACCTTTTTCATTCATTAAAGAAAGCTAGTCATCCTGTTACCCCAATGCTCAGTGGCATTACTGTGGTCACCAACTGAGTTCGGGTTGCTATGTGTGTTCCCACAGCTGACTGAGTGTGGTGTTCCACCAGAGAGACAGTGTAGTCCCACAGAGGCACAGGAGGCATTTAAACAATCAAAGTGTAATGATTATTCTAGGAACACGGGATAACTGAAAGAGTTCCCAGTCATTTTGAAACAGTGCCAGCATGAATGAAAAGATTAGAGAAAATTATGGCCATAAGGAAAAGTAATTTATAACAAATACTACGTCGTTCAGGCATATACAAAGACATCCAGGTGATAATCCACACTTGGCTGTTATCCAGCATTCATGGAACTCGAGTGTCCTGCACAGAGCTCTGACCTCAAACTGGAACGCACTGCACTTTAGTTCAATTTGCCCTGACCTCAAGAAAGCCATGACTGAATGACCACAAATCCCCGAAGTCACTGTCCAAAATCTAGTGGAACGCCTTCCCAAAAGAGTGAAGGTTATTATAACTGCAAAAAAAATGGGACAAACTTTAGAAAGTGAAGTACAAAAAGAATGATTGTGATGGAATCTCCATTTTTTTTTACACAAAGCTACGATCAAGGACTTTTCAGCACCAATCAGAAAGCACTTTCATCTTCATTGCTGGTTGTTGTTTGCAGGTTTAAGGTGAATTACATGCTTTTATCTCTCTCTCTCACGCACACGCACACACACACACACACACACACTTTTCCCAGCCAAGACATGCCCTGACCCGCCCTTATAGATTCTTTAACTCCAATTACCAGTTTAAATGGACAACAACTCTTTACACATCTGCATGTAGTAGTTCCTTCACAAGAACAGCACTTAACTGCATGCAAAGAGTTTCTATCACCTACTGTTAACAATTAAAATATCTGAATATATTGAATGTAGCCTAGTGCTTTTCCTACATAATTGTTCTACTGGCTTCCCTGAGCAGACATTCTCACTGTCCCTGCTCTTAAACACTAATAAATATCACTCTGTCTTTTAATGTTTTAATGAGGTGGTCAGGTATGTCATAGCAAGTTACTTGCCACTAAAAGCATGAATGTGCAGGTTAGTCAAAGTGTAACTTCTTTGTGTTATCAATTAGTTCAAAGGATATTCACTTGCTTATATAATACAGAATTTTCCCCCTTGGTTACAATCTCAGACAGCAGGGTACATTCGCACAGCTTGTGATGCAGTGACAATCCAATGCTATACTAGGTAGATCAGTATGTACTGAGACAGGTGTTTTCTTTCCTTCTTTTTTAAAAGCACGCTTTGGCATGACAATTGGATTGGATTTCTTTCTCGCTTTTATGTCACGCAATCAAAAGAAATTGCATGCCGTTTTACATTTTACATGCTGAAGCGATCATGTTTTTCCAAGAAACAAGAGTGTACAGTCCTGCAGAAATCATAAGCACCAACATAATCGTCCATTCAAGCAAAAAAAATGAATCCAAATCAAGTGACAAGAACTATTTTTAAAGCACATGCCAAGGTATACAGGGGGTGTTGAACTTTCCAACAGGGAAGAAAAAAACAATGTTATGTTTGAGCCAAAGGTAAAGGCAGTTTACTAAATTTGGCTCAGAACTGACTTAATGTAGCTCAAGCCCATCTGCGCTGAGCCAGTACAAATCAATAACCTGGTTAAAATGACGCCCTAATCAATGGAAGGTTACTTTAGAAGTAATAAATCAGTCTGTTTCATTTAATTTCCATTTAAATATGTTTAATAGAATATATCTTTAAGCACATTGTAAATGAATATTGAATTTTAAAGATTAAAAATAGGGGTACAAAAAGCCTAAATGCCACACCATTAAACTCTATACAAATGTAAATGTAATTATTTTATGGAATATGAAGAAGAGGTTTACTGAAAACAACATTCAAGATAAACCACACCTCACGCTGAATCTAAAGCACACAACCCAACAGTGGCTTAAACCGACTAATGCAGTCAAGCTTGTTTTCAGCTGTATAGGATATCTCACTGACAGCCTACCCATTGGTACTGAGTCATGGGTCATTTGTTAGCATCAGATAACGCATGTGTACGCAAACGTAAAGTAAAAACCTGCATGTTTATAGGGGTGAGACAAATGGGTTCTAGGGAGCATTTGACTGGATGTAAGCTGGAGAAGTCATTAAATGTTTTTCACCATTTTGCCAGAATTGTAAAATTAATATAAGAAACACATTTTAGTGTTTTTTTTAATAAATAAGTTTGTTTGTTTCAACAATGGCAACTTTGCTGAATTAAATCACACGCCTAATTCTTCTTCATATCTACTAACCATGATGGTTTGTTTGTTTATTTGTTAGATTTTCTAGACTCAGTCTAACTTTTGAAATCGGATTTTAACCTTACTGTACTTACAGTTTCGTTTATAATACTTATGTCTTACATTTTCAGGAAGGTGAAATTATAATTACAGCCCTTTTTCCAGACAGACTCTGTATTTCTGTATTGTTGCATCTGAGCAATATTAGGTTTCTATGCGTGTGAAATAAGGTGTACACTGATTAGGCATAACATTATGACCACATGCCTGATATCGTGTTGGTCACCCTTTTGCTGCCAAAACAGCCCTGACCGGTCATGCACTGTGTATTCTGACACATTTCTATCAGAACCAGCATTAACTTCTTCAGCAATTTGAGCAACAGTAGCTTGTCTGTTGGCTCCCCACGTGCATCAGTGAGCCTTGGCCGCCCATGACCCTGTCACCGGTTCACCACTGTTCCTTCCTTGGACCACTTTTGATAGATACTGACCACTGCAGACCGGGAACACCCCACAAGAGCTGCAGTTTTAGAGGTGCTCTGATCCAGTGGTCTAGCCATCACAATTTGGCCCTTGTCAAACTCGCTCAAATCCTTACGCTTGCCCATTTTTCGTGCTTCTAACACATCAACTTTGAGGACATAATGTTCACTTGCTGCCTAATATATCCCACCCACTAACAGGTGCCATGATGAGGAGATCATCAGTGTTATTCACTTCACCTGTCAGTGCTCATAATGTTATGCCTGATTAGTGTATGAAGGAATAATCAGTGTTTGCTATAGTCTAGAAAAGTCAGGCTGTTTTTAAGCAATAAGACTTTTTCCTCCTGCAAATGGGAATGAGATTACATGTTGGTCTGTAGTAAGTGTTCTTATCAGCTGCGATAATATGGCCAGGCTAGTATGTGCTATTCATGACTGCTCCAGAAATCAAGCTCCAGCTCTATACGAGAGTGTTCTCAGAAAGTGCATTTTACATCTAGCACACAGTCTGTACTCACATGGGTTCGAGTGGCCGGAAGTCTGGGATGGTTTCGGGCTTCTTGCGGAACACGAACCAGTAAATGATCAGGCCCACGATGAGGGAGAACAGGAAGATGTCGAGGTTGCTGAAGAGAGGTTCTTCCACGTTCGTCACTTCCGCCTGTGCTGACTCGTCTGTCTGCTGGTCCGCCATGTCTCTGAAAGAATACAAGATGCAGAGATGTGCAGAGATTCGAAAACAAATATCGAAATAAAGATTCCTTTTTATGGAGTGGGTGATGCCACAAAACACCGAGCCTGATATAGATTTTAAAAAGTGCAAAACTCCAACAGCAGCTGACATTTAGCCTATATGGACAAATATGAAACGGACATCAGTGTTATTAGATATAAATAGATTTACTGCTTTGACACAGTCAGAAAACAAGCAACTCGCACTGAAACAAGCAATTAACAAACACTATACTTTCAAACAAGAGCAAATTTAAAGTTACTGTATTCGGCTCCCACATTAACTATAGCCAGTTTCACCCTTTTCGAGGATGAATCCTGGTGATGCCATGGCTGTCCAGATTGGCATAACACCATCTTTCTGTGAAATATCTGTGTCCTCCTGGCTCTGAGACACTTATTTACCACTTACTGAAGGAGTCTCCAGTGTCAGTGCCTTGTAAAACTAAAAGATAAAGCGGTAAACTAACCTGTTCTCCTATTTGCACTACCTCAACCGCTGTTAATGATTAATTATTTGCACTATTTTTAACAGCTGCTATCACATTTTGGACACTACAAATGGTCATGCTGCTATGCATTACATACATATATGTAATGCCCATCACATTCTGTCAACATTGCACATGTTTTGTGTTCTTTTTGTACTTGTCTTTGCAGTGTCTTTTCCTTGCACTGTTTGTACCTGTTTGCACACTTTGCACTTTATGTAGCTAGAACAAATTTTTGTCCTAGCTCTGTGTTGCCATTTCGGTTTTTGTAATTATATGTTGCGTGTTGTTTTAATGTAGCACCAGGGTCCTGGAGAAACATTGTCTCATTTCACTATGTACTGCGTCAGCTACAGTCAAGCCCGAAATTATTAATAGACCTGGCAAAGTCTGACTTAAAGTTACTTTTATTCAACCAGCAAGTTTTTTCTTGATTAGAAATGACAGGCTTCTCCCAGAAGATAAGACGATGTACAAGAGGCATCATTGTGGAAAAAATTATTACTCATCTTTTATTTACATTTGAACAAAAAGTGGCATGTCAAATTATTCATACCCTTCTCAATAATCAAAAAAGCCTTTATTGGCTATTACAGCAATCAAATGCTTCCTATAATTGCTGACCAGCTTTTTGCATGTCTCCACTGGTATTTTTGCCCATTCATCTTTAGCGATGAGCTCCAACTCTTTCAGATTGGAGGGTCTCCTTGCCATCACCCTGATCTTTCGTTCCCTCCACAGAGTCTCAATTGGATTTAAGTCAGGACTCTGGCCGGGCCACTGTGAAACGTTAATGTTTTTGTCTGCTAACCATTTCTTCACCACTTTTGCTGTGTGTTTTGGGTCACTGTTGTGATGAAATGTCCACTGGTGCCCAAGGCCAAGTTTCTCTGCAGACTGCCTGATGTTGTTGAGAATTTTGATGTATTGCTCCTTTTTCATGGTGTCGTTTACTGTGATTAGGTTCCCTGGTCCACCGGCTGAAAAACACCCCCAAAACGTTAGGTTCCCACCACCATGTTTGACAGTGGGGATGGTGTTCTTAGGGTTGAAGGCTTCTCCTTTTTTACACCAAATGAAGGCTACATCATTGTGGCCAAACAATTAAATTTTTGCTTCATCTGACCATAAAACAGAAGACCAGAAGTCTTCTTTGTCCAGATGAGCATGTGTGCCTTATCTGGAGAAGTGGTGTCCTCCTTGGTCTGCGTCCGTGGAACCCAGCGGTGTGCAGTGTCCGTTGGACTGTCTGCCTTGAGATGTTGCCACCAGCAGAGCCCAGATTCATCAGGATGGCCTTGGTGGTGATCCTTGGATTCTTTTTTACCTCTCTCACTATCCTCCTGGCCAGCACAGGTGTCACTTTTGGCTTCCGACCACGTCCTCAGATTTTTCACAGTGCGGAACGTCTTGTATTTTTTAATAATACTTTGCACTGTAGCCACTGGAACTTCAAAACATTTAGATATGGTCTTATAACCCTTTCCTGACTTGTGAGCAGCCACAATGCACAGCCGCAGGTCCTCAGTGAGCTCCTTTGTCTTAGCCATGACTGTCCACAAACCAACAGCAGAGAGCTTCTGTTTTTCACCTGTTGAGTTGATTAAAACAGCAGTTCCCAATGAATCAGGGTAATGAGGATGCTTTAGAACAGCTTGGACTATTTGGAATGGTATAGAACTTTGGATTTTCCCACAGACTGTGACAGTTTGCAAAGGGTATGAATAATTTTGGACATGCCACTTTTTGTTCAAATGTAAATAAAAGCTGAGAAACATTTTTTTCCACAATCATGCCTCTTGTACATCATCTTATTATCTTCTGGGAGAAGCCTGTGTCATTTCCGGTCAAAAAAACCCCCAACTTGCTGGTTGAATAAAAATAACTTTAAGTCAGAATTTGCCAGGGGTATGAATAATTTCAGGCTTGACTGTATATGTGGTTGGAATGACAATAAAAGCTTCTTGACTGTTTTCTGTCACGAGAAATCTTGTGAACAGAGGACTTTGTGACTTATCATTTAAATGACAATAATCAGTTATTTTTCAATAAAGAGAAAAGGCGAGACTGGTAAGCCATATATAGCTGCTATACCATCAGCAATAACAGAAGATAATGTTCCTTGATGCTAAAAATGACTATAAATAGATAACAATAATCTGTCCTTCATTCAGACCTTCAACCTAAGTTGCACTGGAGTTGGAAGCTGTCGTGGGAATCCTGGGTGCGAGGTCGGAACAAGCCACCATGCACGTGCACATGTGTACACACACACACACACACACACACACACACACACTCACACCTAGCAGCAAATAAGCACCTTCCGGCATATGTTTGGACGCTGGGAGGAAACCCACTCAGACATAGTGCAGCAAACCCCTGAAGTGAATTATTCTCATGTTGCAGCACGGTCTGGAGTCTGTTATATCACAGTAACGTTAACATCACTGTGCTACCCAGCTGCAAGTTTGTTTGTTTTTTGACTTGTGGCACAGATAGTCAAGCAGGTGAACTCTGCGACCGTGAGAATGCCCTCTGATGGCATGTTTAACAAATCGATGAAGCTGTTACTTATACATTAACTACGCTGCTGTCGCAGCTTAGCAACCGACATGACTAGAGCTGAATTTCTAGGTAACGTTAACACAAAAATATACTATGTGCTCTAATATTTTATGGAGACATTATGCTACTAGCATTACCTGTGTGTAGTGTTTAAGCACATTTTAGATGGTCTTTTATTGATGTTAAAAGCCTCTTAAATCAAGCTACGACATAAAAGCTTTGCTGTGAGAAATTGAATGAAAAATCCACTACACTGGTTTCATCAGGTTCTGCAAGACACAACTTGAACAACGTACACAAAGATTTAAGAGGAAAAAAAAGGAAAAAATGTGGAGAGGGGGTTATGACTTAAGACTGGGGGCCTTCTGTACTGCATATAAAAAAAAGACTTCCTTTTTCTTATATGCAGCATAGAGGCTAAGACATCTTGAGGAACATGGTGCTGATTTACAGCTTAGACATGCACAAAAAAAAACCCTCAGCTTGGTGATTGTCATGCAATCCAGTACTAGCCTTAACCTCATCACTTTATGACTGAACATCTTCATATGATCACTTTTAGGCTCGTAGTAGCTATTGGTTATTCTTGAAAAAGCAAGTGACATGCTGCAAGATTTTTCAACAGGTGGAACGTTCTTCTTGACACACTGTCAAAATCATACATTTTTCTTTACTTCTTATCCTACACAGGGTAACTGGGAGCCTGGGGTGTATCCCAGGGGACTTGGGGCATAAAGCACAAGACACGTTGAATAGGATTCCAAACCATTACACGGTACAATCACACACACACACACACACACAGTACAGACGATTTAGAGAAACCCCCAAAATTCAAAAGAAACCCCCAAAGCACGGGGAGAAAACACAAGCTACGAACACATGAAGCAAAGCCCGGAACTGACCCACTAATATTATAATTAATGATAGGTTGTGCTTTGTAAACATTTACAGTTACACTTAACATTGCACAAAGTTCCGGTTATCTCTTGCATTGTAACAGCTCCAAATAGCTCTCTATTCTCTCATTTCCCTTTTCTCCCCACCTCTTTTCTCTCTTCTCTCTCTTCCCTCTCTGTCAAAGATTAAAAAAAAGCAAAAAAAAAAAGCTTGGTCATGTTACTGAGAGCATGACAGCAGAAAAATTGTTCCCCTTAGTTCCAGTGAAAGGAACTCTTAATGCTTCAGCATACCAAGACATTTTACACAATTTCATGCTCCCAACTTCGTGGGAACAGTTTGGGGATGACCGCTTCCTGTTCCTACATGACTGCACACCAGTGCACAAAGCAAGGTCCATAAAGACATGGATGAGCGAGTTTGGTGTGGAGGAACTTGACTGTCCTGCACAGAGTCCTGACCTCAACTGTGATGTCTGCCTTTACATGCACATGAATGTAATATGGAGTTGGCCCACACTTTGCAGCTATAACAGCTTCAACTCTTCTGGGAAGGCTTTCCACAAGGTTTAGGAGTGTGTCTATGGGAATTTTTGACCGTTCCTCTAGAAGTGCATTTGTCAGATCAAGCACGAGAAGGTCTGGCTCACAGTCTCTGCTCTAATTCATCTCAAAGATGTTTTATCGGGTTGAGGTCAGGACTCGCCACACCAAACTCGCTCATCCAGGTCTTTATGAACCCTGCTTTGTACACTAGTGTGCAGTCATGTAGGAACAGGAAAGAATCATCCCCAAACTGCTCCCAATTGTCCAAAACTAAGGGGCCCATCCCATCCCCTGAATTCAATGATTTGGAGGGGTGTCCCAAAAATTTTGCCAATATAGTGTATTTAACTTAATTACAAAAAAACCCTTTTCATTCTCTCTGTTCTGATAAACATCCATCAGTGTTAGAAACACTGGCAGCAGTGTATCTTTAGTTTGCATGTTTTATTACCGTGTCAGCAAGCCAGTGTATGAATCAGGGCTGTGACCCAGATGCTCATGATCTCCTTGCCAACAACCGTGTGATCTTCAGTAAATATTCCAGAGGGTACACTGTAAGTCCCTGAGAAATACCACGTGATGTAAAATATAGCACTGTGAAGATTATGAACATGTTTATTAACTGGGGGACAGAAGGTAGGCACTGCAGTCAGAAATCAAACCATCTCTGGACTCTTCGTATAAACTCTATAAAGAAATTCATTACGTTAAACAATACTGTTAAGCACTGTTTATGACTGTTTTACTTTTTTTTTTTTTTCCAAGGCCAAAATTTAAAGTGTTATATGCATAAACATAACAATTATAAATGGGTAAAAAAATAACAGTAATATAAACTCTAATACCCCCCACCACCCTAAACCCCCATGTAAATACTTTGCTATTTGGCTCACTTACTTTTTCAACTTTTTAACCTGTATTCTGCTTTTACACAATTAATATAGATGTAAAAAAATATATATATCAGATATATTATATGTTGTGTACAATATATATATTGCCGTAGTGCTTGAAAAATAAAAACACTGAGCTGTTAGTTTTAATAAACAAATGGTCGCAGTTAACGCTAGAGCTGATTCGCTAATCGGCTAGTTAGCTCATTCCAACGCATTTCAGACTAAGTGAAATAACCTAACTAATCTAGTTTATGAAACATTTTCACTCTGTACGTAGTTTAATTTCTCTTTAAGCTAGTTACACATCAACTGTACGCTACATTGCTACATTTAGCAACCTAACCAAACTATGTGACTTATCGGTAGCTCGCAAGCCCGGCTAGTACGGTCGTAGTCCAAAAAGCTGCATTCTTTGTTTGAAGTGCACTACATAGTGTGTATAAGCCACTATCTCATATCGTATTCAAAGGCGTGATTATGATTTGTTGGTTAAAAGGGTATTTGGGATTCCGCCTGACAAAGCGTTGTAAAATTACAGATAGACACATTGAAGAAAAACAACGTATACATACCTTAAGACGCACTATGTACCGTTTCTTTACCAAGCTGTGTGCCAAATGTGCCGTTTGAACCCAGAGAGCGAATAAAATTCTCTAAACGGTGAGATAACTTATCTTCTCACTTATTGCTCTCTGTCAAGCATGTTACGCGGCAATACAGAAACCTGACGTCACGGCCTCGACACGCAACACCGGAACAATCGATTGTACAGGAGGGATGTAATATAGTACATTTCCACAATAATGTGTTGTTTTAATTCGCGTTGGATATAAATTTTCCAGCTTTTAAAATTAAGCTATATATTGAAAGATATGTCGCGTTATTATTTATTCAATGTACCGTTATGTTTGAACTAACTTTTGTAACTAGTCGCACTCCCCCTTTAGAGACAGTGGGCTAATCCACTGCGTTTTATACAGTCTTGAGTTATTCATCCCATTGGTTTGGGCAAAGTGCAGAAAGACAGAGGTCACGGTTAAGCAATTATTTTACCGGTACAATGTCTTTATGTCCTTGAATTTCATTCACTTTTAATTATACCAAACGATTTGCCCTGCTTTACAATATTATGTATTTCCTATATAATCTGGTTGTTTGATTACTACATTTAGTAGCAAACCCAGAGCTCTTAACGTACTAGGGGTATTTAACAGTTATTTAAATGGGTAATTATATAATTAAAAAAATTATTAGAAACACAAAATGTTCAATATCTATCAAGATAATACCAGGAAACTAAAAAGATACAATTAAACTCACTACATGTCCTCCAAAATAAACAAAAATACGTTAAATAAATACTTATTCATAATACATGTACTATACAACAAAAAGTAGGCTCGTAGTCTTCCAACAGCTTTGTTTCTTGTGTCTTTTCTTTAGTAACTTCATGTCCAGGAAATATTTTGTTAATGAAATAAGGACTTTAATAAATTAAAGACTTTAATATATTAATCTCATGTTCTCGGACATGATTCACAGTAATGAAATCAAATTACACCCTTAAGTAAAAAAAAAACAAAAAACTATTCAATGAGTTATTAATACTCTATATTAATGTATTATTAACAATAAAAACAAATAAATAACAAAAAATAGTAAGCTTTAATGGTGTTAAAATTGAACTTAAAATGAATTTTCTTGTTATTTATTTTATATCATTTAGGAAATCACAGTAAAGTACACGTCATTAGATGGTGTTATACACTGACACTTCCAGGTCACTAGGGGGCAGAGCTGATCTTTAGACCGTGCGGTATCATCGAATTACTGCTCATAAGAAGAAGAAAGACAAGCCTGTGAAGTGTCACATTTATACAAGCCGAGAAAATGTCGATATTTACACCCACAAATCAGATTCGCCTGACAAACGTGGCGGTCGTGAGGATGAAAAAGGGAGGAAAACGATTTGAAATAGCGTGTTACAAAAATAAAGTGATGAGCTGGAGATCGGGAGCGTAAGTAGAGCCTTCTTGCTAGTTGTAGCTAGCTATCACAAGCTACATCCTAAACAGGTTGTAGATGTTATTATACAGCGACGTTACACTGTCTGATTTGACAGTTCCTTGTTCACGAATGCACGAAGTAGAGATCCATGTGAGAATTAATTAAGATCTTATTTATGTTTTTCTAATCTGTTTTGCTTTACCTTAGCGAGAAAGATCTGGATGAAGTGCTTCAGACACACACAGTGTTTATAAACGTGTCAAAGGGCCAAGTCGCAAAGAAGGAAGATTTGTCAAAAGCCTTTGGAACAGATGACTTAACAGAAATTTGCAAACAGGTAAATGTGCCATGAGACAACAGTATTATAGAATTATTGGAAGAGCAGAGTTTTCTAAGCATGTATTCGGGCATCCCTGTGGGTAAAAATGATCAAGATCATTTATCTCTCACTATTGTGATAACAAATATTTATCACAACTATTTTGGAACATGTGACATGCTCCTGCCACATGATTGGTTGATCAGCTACATGCATGAATATAATAAATTTTTTTCGAGTCAATACAGACAGTGATCAGTCTAAACTGTAGGGTTTTAATTAGCTTTGGAAGCCACAAATTGTGATAAGGAATAAAACGCTGTTAATTGTGCAACTCTAATATAAGAGTGTTCGATGTTTGGTGCTGGAGTTTATTTTTGTTTTATTCACTGTGTATGTGTGAATGCTTGGTTTATGATTCTTGCCTTTCCTGTTGCAGATTTTGGCAAAAGGAGAACTTCAGGTGTCTGATAAGGAGCGACAGTCTCAGCTAGAGCAGATGTTCCGGGATATTGCTACAGTTGTGGCTGAGAAATGTGTAAATCCAGAAACCAAGCGTCCTTATACAGTGAGTCTAATAGAAAGAGCCATGAAGGACATTCACTATTCAGTCAAAGCCACTAAGAACACAAAACAACAGGTGAGCGGAATATTCAACTAATACTTCAACCAAAGCTTATGATTTTAATATTATATGTGTAGGCAGCACAGTCAAGGATGAGCCCCATTCCATTCTCTTCCCATCTAGGCCCTTGAAGTGATCAAACAGCTGAAGGAATCCATCCAGATACAGAGAGCTCACATGCGACTCCGCTTCATCCTGCCAGCCAAAGATGGGAAGAGGCTGAAAGAGAAGCTTAAACCCCTCTTAAAAGTGGTGGAGAGTGAAGACTTCGATGATCAGCTGGAGATGGTAAGAGGTTTTTTGGTTGTTTGGTTTCTCTCTCTGAAAAATGTATTTATTAATTGATTTTTTGTGATTCACAATGAATGGCAATGACCAAAGCAGACTACAGTAATCTAATGCTATCTTTATATAGCACACTTAAAAGTAAGCTACACAGAACAAAAAGTAGAAGAGCTTGGAATCACAAGCCTCAACCTTGTCTTTGCCTCAAACTTTGCATCTCAATTTTTGAGTAGATTTTTGTGTATGTAATATATATATATATATATATATATATATATATATATATATATATATATATATATATATATATATATATATATATATATATATAATAATATATTTACATTTATTCATTGTTCTTTTAAGTATTCTTAACTAAATTGCATGCTACTACCCCATACAGGTTTGTTTGATAGATCCAGGCTGCTTTCGGGAAATTGATGAGCTGATTCGCTGCGAGACAAAAGGCAAAGGGTCTGTGGAGGTGCTCAGCCTGAAAGATGTGGAAGAAGGCGATGAGAAACTTGAATAACCCGACCTGAATCCACCTCCTTCTGCCACATGCCACACTAACTACTTCCACATTAAATTATTTCTCACTTTTATCTATCAAGACTGTTTTGTTTTTTAGTTGACTTATATAACCAGAGACTGGATTTAATGAAGCCTTAAACAGCATTTGTTGACATTTCTAACACAGTATAGCTCATGATCTTTTTTTTTAATGCACCAGGAATCGTCGATTATAAAAGTTTAGGCATATTGACTGTTTGAGGTTTCAGTAAATCTTCATTGAGGATTTATCTGTAACTCCTGAATAGTAGTGAGTAATTAATAATTCAACTAAGGGGTTTGTTTTCTGTGAAAATTGAGATGATTTGTATGACTGCAAGACAGGAAACAGACAGATTTATTAAAATAAATACAAGTAAATATGGACAGTGAAGCATAGGAAATATTCAACCCCATTTGAGTTTTCCCCTGCCCCTTCCACCTCACCCCACTCCACTTTCTTGACTGAAGGTGCAGTATGTAATATTTAAAGTTGTTCTCATCATGTCCATAATCACTTTGAACATGTTTGCCATGCGATTTATTTTCTGTTTTGAAATTTCTATAGCCCAGAAATTAGCCCCAGCCTTCTGCTTGAACGTGGCTCAGCTTTTCTTTGAAAGGAGATGTGCAAAGTTCAAAACTAGGGGTGTAAGTATTCACAACCTGCTCTTTTAAAATGTTTCCCTCCACCCATTAAAAGCTTTCATTTTCCATGCAGTATAGTCTGCCTTTTCAAATTTGTGCCATATATCTGACTTACATGAAAGCTTATCAGGATAAAGTGTACACCAGAATCAAAATCAGGATAATATTGTACAAAAAATGCAAATAAAATCTACTCTAAATCAATCTATTTCATTTCTCATGTCTCATTTCTTATGCACATCATTTGCTAGGAAATTACATATAGTGAAGTCTAGTGGATTACAGTAATAATGATAGAATTAACAATGTACAAAATGTATATTTGAGAACTGTAGCTTGAACAGACTTTTGAACAGACATATTGGATTCTGACTCAGTGAATAATTAAAGATGAAACCGAAACATTTCAAGCTTTAAAGTGATCTCATACAGATAATCAAATGGAATGATCGGCAAGAAGTGCCTCATCAGGGTTTCAGTCAATTCAAACAGTCTCAAATGTACAAAATTACATCAGCAATGCATAGCAGGTTTTACAGGCTCATGAGGTCAGCGAGCGTTCAGAACAATCTGTCTGTATGTAATTGCACGGAGCCCAACATGAATCTCCTCAAGGATCTGATCCTCTGCGTCTGGGTCTGGCACTGCTTGTGGCTCGGGAGCTGATATTAACCATCAAGTACTCATCACTCCTCCTCCAATCAGAAACAACACCGTACCAATCCAGCCGGAGTATAAAGATGCCCCCCATTCCCTTTTTAAAGGAATGGATGTGTCCAAATCACTGTTTGTGAAATGAGTGATCCAGCTCATAATCACCAGCATCAGTAGCCCGAATAAAACGAAAACAAATCCGGCTGCTGCCCTGATTCGCACGTTCTGAGTGAACACAGTCAAGGCCACTATGTAGAGCACTATGGGAATGACACAGAGTCTAATCAAAACATTAAGAGGTATTTTCCAGGAGTTAAAGAGACCAGCCAGGGACAAAAGCGACTGATAGAATGCAATGCAAGTCTCCTACCCTTGGTTCCATCCCAGTACAATGACAGAGTGTCTGTTGTATTATTGACAGCTCCAGTCACGTTCCACACAGACAGGGTCCTGGTCAAAATAGCACAAATCCAGCCAGAGACAGCAACCCCGACATTGGCCTGCTCGAAAATCCTTCATTATTAATTTCAGTGAGGAACACAAAGACACTGCGAGCTCACTGCTGCAGCAAACGGGGTTATGCAGAGACAGCCGTCCCAAAAATGGTCAGCTCCAAAATCATGATTAGTTTCAGTGAGGAACAAAAAGAAACTGTTAACTCTTTTCTGGTGCACACTTGGCTATCTGCATTCCAGCGGTGGATATGGAAACCACAGAGTATTTACTACTATTTAAAATTTTTACATTTTCAGTAGCCTGAAGGGTAAAATAAAGAGTTCATTCTAAGAAATTAACAACCGCATTTATCTTGACCTCTTTTGTTAAAACCTTGTGTAATTTCTGATCAAGATGTTAATTTAGCATTTTTGGAAGGAGTCTCCAGTGTCAGCAATGTAACACTAAAAGTCAAATGTAAAGATACTTTTTTAAAAGTTGTCCAACGTGGGAAAGTTTGACAAAATCTTGTTAAATATAATATTCATTAGCTGTCTGCTTAGCTGGAATTTTCTGAATTTGCAGTAAAAAAGAATTCTATGATGATTATAGCAAGTGACTGTGTTAAGCTTACCAGTAAATAGCATTCCCTCATTCCTCCCATTAGGTTTCACTTTGTCACAGCTACCCTGGACATTTAGCCACCAAACCACCAGAGGGCAACCCTGTGTACATTACTTGGACTTCTTCATTTTTTATGCTTTCCATTCCCTAAACCAGCCTCCCAACAATCACACTCACCTGTGTTGTATGATGTCACTAGTGTCACACCACTTAATTCCTGTTCTGTCAGTGTTTTTGTTTTGCAACTGTTGTTACTGCGTTGTGTCTGTTGTTTTGCTACCATTGCCTCTTGATACTGTTTGTATCTTTTCAGCTATAGTGTTGCTAGACCTAGTATTTATGTTTTGTGGTCCTAGTTCAAGTGTAACGGTTTATTTAGTTCTTTTTGCCTGCCCTGACTGGTACCATTACCCAACCTTCATACCCCATCATAGAAGGAATATTGCTCCACCTCATTGCTCCATAGAAGATGTCACTCTTCCCCCAGCCCTGTGGAGGATGTCACTCTATTGCTCACTTACTCAGCTGCAGATGTTGCCCCACTCTGTTCAACTGCATATGTTGCTCCCTCACATGGCCTCGCCATTGTATGCCGCTTCTACCTGCTGGCCTCACAGTCTACTGACCTTGCTGTGCTGGTTGCTCTCCCACTTGCACTGAATGGAGCTGTCACCCACCCTTCCTACCCCACCTTTGGTTCCCAGCTACACAGGGCAAGTTGTTCCACCTCCTTGCTCTTTGGTGAACACTGCTCTGCCCCCATGCCCTGTGGAGAATTTCACCCCACCTGTCCCCGCCAAAGATGTCACTCTGCCCGCCTGCTTGGGTGAGGATGTCACACTGTCTTCTTGCTTGGGTGAAGATGCTGCATTACCTCCCTGTTCAGCTGAGGATGCTGCTCCCCTCACAGGTTTGTGAACGTTGCTCTGCCCTGATTTTGAGATGTGGACGCAGTTCCACCCCCTTGCTTGGCTATAGACGCAAATCCACCCCCTAGCTCGGATGCGAACAATGCTCCGATCCCTTGCCTCACCGTCATACATTGCTCCTCATCCTGGCCTGGCTACTCTACCCTGCTCCCCCTCCAGGCCTAGCTGTGTTCCCATCTTTGCTGAGGTACATCACTCCATTATCTTGGCCTTGTTTTTCAATTTCCCCAACGATCCTCCCCCAATCACACTCTCCCGTGTTGTATGATTTCATTTTATTCAAGTTTTCTCACCGTGTCTTTGTCTTGCAACTGTTGTTACTACTACGAGTCTGTTGTTTTGCTACCATTGCCTCATTCCAGTGTTTGTATCTTTTCAGTCTTCCTAGTCATCACTTTTTCAGTGAAAATTGAAATGATTTGTATGACTGCACGACAGGCAACAGACAGATTTATTAAAATAAATACAAGTAAACATGCAAAGTGAAGCATAGGAAATATTCATCCCCATGAGAGATGTTTTCCCCGCCCCTCCCACCTCAGCCCACTCCACTCTATTGACCTAATGGTCTAGTTTGTAATATTTAAATTTGTTTGTATTATTTACATCACACCCAAGATTACTTTTCTTTCAAGGTTCAGCACAGGGGGTGTGAATATTTACAACCTGCTCTTTTAAGATTTTTCCCTGCACCCTGTATAGTCTGCCTTTTCAAATTTGTGCCCTATATCTGACTTACAACAAAGATTATCCAAAATCAGGATAACAATGTACAAAAAGTGCTAGTGAAATGGAGGTAAATCACTTCTTAGGCACATCACTAACTCGTATACTACAAACAGTGAAGCCTGCATTGAGGAGGCTGTATTACAGCAATAAATTATAGAATTAACAATGTAAAATTGTATATTTGGGAACTGCTGTTTGAACAGACTTTGAAATATTAGACGCTGCTACTGTGAATAATGAAATATTAGACTGAGATTTAAAAGTTTCAAACCTTAAAGTGCTCTTAAACGGACAATCTGACGGAATAATCTGTAAGAAGTGCCTTATCAGGGCTTTAGTCAATACAAACACAGTCTCAAGTGTACAAAATTATGTCAGCAGTGCATAACAGGTTTTATAGTATCATGAGTTTAGCAAGAGTTCAAATATCAAATAGGTCTTGTGGTTTGCCTGTATGGACTTGGAATAAATGCAGCATGATGCCTAGCAAAGAGTGGATCCTCTGCTTCTGGCATTGCTGCTGCTTGTGTGGTTCTTAATTGTTCCTGTGGCTCTGGAGCTGATTTAAACCACCAAGTACTCAGCACTCCTCCTCCAATCAGAAACAACACCGTACCAATCCAGCCGAAGTATAAAGATGCCCCCCATTCCCTTTTTAAAGGAATGGATGTGTCCAAATCACTGTTTGTGGCATGAGTGATCCAGCTCATAATCACCAGCATCAGTAGCCCGGACAAAACGAAAACAAATCCAGCTGCTGCCCTGATTCGCACGTTCTGAGTGAACACAGTCAAGGCCACTATGTAGAGCACTATGGGAATGACACCGAGTCCAATCAAAACATTAAGAGATATTTTCCAGGAGTTAAAGAGACCAGCCAGGGACAAAAGCGACTGATAGAAGTGGCAATGCAAGTCTCCTACCCTCGGTTCCTGCCAGTTCAACCAGATTCCATCCCAGTACAATGACAGAGTGTCTGTTGTATTATCGACAGCTCCAGTCACGTTCCACACAGACAGGGTCCTGGTCAAAATAGCACAAATCCAGCCAGAGACAGCAACCCCGACACTGGCCTGCTCGAAAATCCTCTGCCACTTCTCCATTATTAATTTCAGTGAGGAACACAAAGACACTGCAAGCTCACTGCTGCAGCAAACGGGGTTATCTGCATTCCAGCTGTGGGTGTGGAGACCGCAGAGTATTCACTGCTGTTTTTTATCCATGGTTTCAAAACATTCAGAGGCTCTTTTCTTTTTTATTTCGCCCGCACGCTAAGACAATGATGTTACTGTTTGAAATCAACAACTCCCTCTGTCTTGACCTCTTTTGTGCGCAGAGCCACAACAGCGCATTCGAAGACACCATGAAGTAGGAAAGGCATGTAGTATGGAAGCAAATTTTATTCAAATAGGAACACAAGCACACGTTAAAGGTGTGTACCAGGAAGTTAGCTAACAAAGAACATTTATTTTATACTTCATGAAAAACAGTAGAAACTATATCATGGCTGTAAACTGAGTGAACATGGGTTTTAATATGTAGGAAAAAAAAAACAGACTTTTCAAAATACAACAACTGTAATACATTTTTAATACTATCAGTGCCAAATTAAATTTGTACTGATATTCCAAATCTAACAGCACTTCAAAATAATTCACATACAAGGACAAGAATTCAAGTTTATTCTACAAAAAAAGCCATCAAACTGATATTAAAATTAATTCTATGCCACAGTCACTGAAGGACAAGGTTTCAATAAAGTATTGTATTTGCCATATGGATTTGTCACTATGTGATAATGTGACATGCAGTCATGACATAAAAATAAAACCAGATGAATAATGTAGGACTATTAAATGAATTGGATTTTTTTTTTTAAATGAATACATACAGACTTTGTTCCAGAAAATTACATTCATTGTGTTCTTTAATATGATTTCATCAAAAGGCATAAGTGTAAAAAAAACACTGACCAAGAGATTTCAACCACAGTGATTATTATACATGGCACAAAACAAAAGATTTTTAGATCTGAAGAAACTGTGAGTAATTCCTATCGCGTGACATTTGGCAGCATTTAAAAAGGTCCTTTTCGTAACATGAAGGCACCTTTATTTTGGTCGTTGGTTTGATGAAGTGGACATGTCTTAACCTCACACATAGTTCTTAAAGGCATAGCTGCTTTGTGTGCCTGACTTTGTTGCTGTATACCTGGAGAAATGCTTGACCCTCTCTGGTGGGCAGCTGGTGCAGAGAATTGCTCCTCCGATGAACAAGAACCCGGCCGTCACCCAGCCCACATATATGGCAGCACCCATCTCTCTCTTCAGAGCCTCATGCACTATAGGGTTATGGAAATCCCTGATGATGGTGTCGGCCGTCCAGGAAACGGGAATTGCGGTGCCAAGCCCCGAGAGCATGAAAGTGATCCCTGACGCCACGACGATCCTAGCCTTGGCCCGTGGATTGCTGAGACAGTTGGTGCACTCGGCTCCCATCAGGAAGATGAGGAACCCGAGACAGGCAAGTGCCATGGTGGTGACCACGAGGCCACGTGAGGCCTGCAATGTTGGGTCCAGGTCTAGCAGAGCGTCGTACAGCTTGCACTGCATCTGGCCCGTGTGCTCGTACACACAGGTCATCCACAGGCCCTCCCAGAAGATCTGCGCCACCACGATGTTGGTGCCCACAAATGCTGTCACCTTCCACATGGGCAAGGCGCAGATGATGATGGTGCCAGCCAGGCCAATCATAGACAGTGTGATGCCCAGCACCTGCAGAGCCATAAGGAGGCCTGATAAAGTACAGAAAAAAAATAAGAAAAAATTAGCAAACTGCATTTGATTATCAAAATCCATACTTTAGAAAACACTTCAGGTTTAAAGACAAAAGGATGACCAAGACTGGTTGAATAATATTGATTTTCTGAGATGAGGAATAAGATGAAGAATAACTATGTTAACCTCTGCTAAGTTCTGTTCTCTTAAATGTTAGCTAGCAGTTAGCATGAGATATGAGGAATAAAACTGTTGTCAACTTTAGCTTTCTTGTATTTTAATTTAATCTAATTTAATAATCATGTTATCCAGTCAAAGATAGTAGACTACAATGCCAAAATAAAGTACAGGACAAATAGTAATTAACATAAATCAAAACAAATGCAACGAATGCATCACAGAAACATGTCTTATGAAATAAAAATTATTTATAAAATAAAATAAAATAAAAAAATCACAAATGAAGGATATTCTCATACGGTATTGACTAATTCCATTACACTAGATGGCAGTATTGTATAATATATTTTGTGTGTTAATCTCATTTATCAAACCCCCCACCCCACCCCTGGCACACAGTATCACTGCTTCACTGAAATCTAAAATCTGATTAATCATAAGGTGTTGAATAATTTCTATTACATCAGCTGTGAAAATAACACCAGCTGGAATTCAGATCACTGGTTTATATTATTATATTCATATATTATTATATTCACAGGGATTTGTATGGCAAAGATAGAAAAACGAGTTGTTATTTAACAAAGGAAAGCATAGAATCGTTGATATGGTAACACTTTCTGTGACAATATATTTATTTAATATTAAAGGGCTTCAGATCAGACAACTTTACACTTTTTAGTTTCTTTTTTTTGCGTCTTTGCCTTCTTAGGTTCAAGAGCGAGACAGAGACAGAGAAAATATAGAGGCTGGTGAGGCAGTTATAACTACTTAAGTGATGACAAGAACAACTTATTTGCATTGCAGACGTCCTACAACTTTAAATGTAATGGTTTAAATTACATTACATGCCCAAAAGTATGTTGTCATTACTGACCATCACATCTATGGTTGCTTGTTTATGGGTGTTTTTCCAGGTAAAAGTTGCCAGAAAGCTGGAAGCACATAATAGTATCGAATGTTTTTGTATGCTGCACCATTACAATCTCCCTTCCTTGAAACTAAGAGCCCAAACCTATTCCAACATGACAATGCACAAAGGAAGACCAGTAAAGGCATGGTTGTCTAAGGTTGGACTTCACAAAGCCCTGATCTCAACCACGCTAAACGCCTCTGGGATAAATTGGAACGTTGATTGTGCACCAAGTCTAGTTGTCTGACATCATTGAGTCTGATCGCTCAAATGCTCTTGTGTCTAAATGAATCATAACCACCCTTCAAAATTGAATGGAAAGCCTTCCCAGAAGAGTGGTGAATATTATAAAAGCAAATGAGGAAGAAATCTAAACGGGTCCCAAAAAAAAGATCAATGGGTTGATTAGTTCATATGTCCACTTACTTTTGACCATATAGTGTATGTGTCATTCATAAAACACTTATGAAAGATGAAAAAAAGAGCAATAAAACACTTCAGGATGCACTGGAAAATAATTGGCTTCCAGCAATAACATTCGGTCGCATCACCCTACCCTTTTTTCGATTAATGTTGCCTCACAACCACATTCCACATCATGCCTTATGTCTTACGTGTTAAATTTAAACAGTAAAACCAGCCTCAGAGACTGAATGTGAAAACCTTGACCATCTCTAAGTCACTTATGCTTGTTTAGATATAATCCAGGTTGAAAGCTCATTGTTGAAAGAAATATTGGACTAAAGCCAGAAATAGGAATGACATCATATACTCATCACTATATAAACTAAAGGTCCAGATTTTTGAGAATGGGAAACATCGGCTCCTACACATGATAAATCACCTTTTTAAAAAATAAAATCCTTCTTAAAGCCAATCTGTAAGGATTAAATTTTGCTTGTTGTTTTGTAAAACAGGGGGAAGTGAAAACTTCTCAAATAAGGGCATGATGTTCTCAATTACTATAACTTTATAACCATCACATTCCATTTTAGCCTAAAAAACACCCAGAAAGCTGACAATGCATTATTTGTCTGAATTTCAGGGCCTGATGACTAAACTGTAGGAATATACATAAGATTTCCAAAAACTGACTATTTCCTTGCTTTTCAAAGTAAACATGGTGTGCTAGTGTCATAGGTGTGTCTTAGCTCATGTTCCAGCCAGGTTGTTAAGCAGGTTTTTGATGGGCGTTGATGCATTGAGAGAAAATGCAGCGTAAGTGGTATCAGTTGAAACACAAACAGTGAAACCAAACTATAAATAGCTTTTTTTTTATTGCCAAAGCGGAGTATCTGAACATCACATCATATGTTTGGCCCTATAGGTGCCAAAAAAACGTATAAAACATCGTGCACATATACATACTTCATAGAGAGTGAAAATGCTACAGAAATTCAATTAATATTGGACAGTTGAAATATATAAAATACTTCAAACTACAAATAGACGTTAAGTATTTTGTGCAATGTCTTATGCATAAAGTCCTTCACAAGATTTTAGATGTAGGTCTTAGTGGGCGTGGCAGACCTCTGTGATGCTGCGACATAGCTGGGCACCGAATTATTTACACTTGATATTTTAGACTTGACCGTCTGGTACTTGATGGATGGAGCACGATCCTCTTTTGATGGACAGGAACTACAGAGAAGTCCTCCTCCTAGCACCAAGAGAAATCCAGCCCCCCATCCAATGTACAGTGAAGCCCCCAGCTCGCGCTTTTGGGCGTCAACCAGTAAGGGGTTGTAAAAATCTCTTGTGATACTGGTGGCTGTCCAGGACACAGGAATGAGGGTAAGGACTCCTGCGATGATTAGGACAACTCCAGCAGCAATAGATGCCCTACTTTTGCCGTTCCCATCAGCAATAAAATTGGTGCACTTGCCAGCAGCAAAAGCCATAAAGATCCCTGCAATGCCCACCAGCAGTGCGATAACCATCAGCGCACGGGCAGCCTGCAAGTCTGAAGTCAGAGCGAGCATGGAATCGTAGACCTTGCATTGCATCTGACCTGTGCTCTGCACCACACAGCTCATCCAGATGCCCTCCCAGAAGATCTGAGCTGTCACAATGTTGTTTCCGATGAAGGCCGTGACTCGCCACATGGGCAGGCCACAGACTAAGATCACCCCGATGTAGCCGACTAAAGCTAGTGTGCACCCCAGCATCTGCAGCCCCATCGAAGCCATTTCCACATCAGATTTGTGTAACACTCAGTGATAGACTCTCTCGGTTCTCAGCACAGAATCAGTTTGAGATTGTGTTCTGGTGCCAAAGCAACGAGCTAAAGCAAAGAGGTGTGTGCAGTCGTTTAAGGCTGTCTCTTAGAGCCATGACGATACCAGCTTTACAAGTTTCTTTATGGAATGGACAAAGCGGGGAGGGGGGCACATTCTGTACTGAAGCTCAGCTTACATGTTTGTGGTTGAAACTCTTTGGAAGGAAACTCAAAATCACCTGGGTAATATGCAAAATATGCAGATACACTGGTTTACTCTAGTCTGTAAGCAAACACACTTTCACAGAAAGTAAATTCAACTGATTAATATCGACAACAAGATAATAGATGGATGTAATATATTAATAATATTTATATGTACTCAACATTGGGGCATTGGTGGCTCAGTGGTAGGTTTCTCGCCTATCATGCAGAAGGTCCGCGTTCGAGTCCCAGCCACTGGATGCAGTGCCGTTCCCAAGCCCAGAAAAATGGGAGGGTTGTGTCAGGAAGGGCATCTGGTGTAAAACATTTGCCAAGTTGTTGTGCGGACCAGTTGGTCTGCTGTGGCATCCCCGAACAGGGAGCAGCCGAAAGCAACTACTACATATGTAATCAACATTAAAGCAATACCCATTGATGGAAGCTATATGGCTGAACTGAGGAGCAAGCGATACTGGTTTGGGAGATTTTACTTTTTGGCATAGAGACATAGACACTGCTTTGTATCTCGCCCATGCTCTTTACCACACAGCTCATCCAGACAGCTTCCCCATATATCTTTTACAATAGAGTCCACGATCTTCAGCCCCATCTATACAAACCCCACACCTTATATTCAAACAACTCTCATTCACTCTCTCCCAAGCAGAGCCTGAGATTAATCTTGGCCGTGAGTCAAAAGGTGTATATTGTCATACAGGACTGCTTTCTCACTCATCACCATACTAGTTTTACCAGATTCTTTGGTGTATGAGTAATGTAAGCTGGGGGTCACGTGTTGTACCATAGTTCTATTTAAAGGTTTGTGGTTGCATCAGTTCAAGGAATCTCAGCATGCATCTGTGTAATATATGAAACCCTAGTTTGTATGCAAACACACTGCAAGTTATAAGCACAAACCAGAGCATCAAAAAATATAGAGGTCTGTACAAAACGAAACCTCATTAACTGCTGCTGTGTTTTTTTTTGTTGTTTTTTTTTGTTGGTTTTTTTTGTTGTTTTTTTTTTTACTGATGCACTGATGTAATGAATGAAGCCAGTCTGGTTTGGCAGGAAGCTGATGTATGACAATGACAAAAAAAAAGTTTTTACACATACACACACACATATACACACATATACACACACACACGCACGCACACACACACACACACACACACACACACATACAAACTATGGGCTTCAAAATGCAAAAGTCTAAAAATTTTTAGTGTCTTACATGCCATACCTAGAACAAACATGACCACAGATTGGTATCAATGCTGTTATGCATTTTTGTCTCACAAGGCACTCACGCAAGAGCTGATGTAAATCCTTTTTTATTCTCTTTCAGTTTTAGAGAAGATACGATACATACAATAAGAGACACTTTTCCTTTCAACAATACTAAGGGCACTGATTCAAGCACATTCAGTAAAACACACAACTAATTATAGTGGTATAACAATTTTAATGTGCAAAATTCTAATATACAATTGTAAATTTGTTGATGAACAATTTTTACACAAACAAATAGTGACAAAAAATAAAATAGTCCTTTTTAGCATTACATTTTGAATAAGTATAGTATTTGTTCAGCCCCTATTACATTAGTTTATGTCAAACCTCTGAACTTGATCACATTCTCGCAATCTTTACATCTTTAGCCTTCAATTCAGGATCTGTTTCAACATTATCCTTTTGCTTAATATAAATACAAGTTTTATAAGCCACACTGTAGAACAGTCAGACATATGTTCACAGTAAACATCCAATGTCCGTCTTTGCTCCTCTTTCACAGTTCTCCAGTGGAACAAGAAGAAAGGGGGAGAGCATAATGTTATTGGGGGAAGAGAAAAAGTCTTTGCCCAGTGCTTCAACGCTCAGACGTAGGCTTTGCTGGTGGCAACGGACCGTGGTTGGGAGTACTTGTAGCCATTGTTGTAATTCTTCTCCTCTTGTGGTGGACAGGAACTGCAGAGAAGACCTCCACCGAGAATGAGAAGTGCGGCAGCGCCAAAGCCAATGTAGATTGCAGCCCCCAGCTCCCTCTTCTGTGCACTGGTTAGGATGGGGTTGTAGAAGTCCTGGACGATGGTGTTGGTAGACCAGCAGACTGGGATGAGGCACAGGACTCCAGCAATGATGAAAGTGACGCCACTGGCAATGGCCACCTTGATCTTGGTGCTCTCGTTCTCAACAAAGTTGGTGCACTTGCCGCCAGAGATTCCCAGGATCATGGCAAACAGGCAGACAATGATGGAGATGATGATCAGAGCTCGGGCAGCCTGCAGATCCTGGGGAAGTGCCAGCATGGAATCGTAGATCTTACACTGCATCTGGCCTGTGCTCTGCATGACACAGTTCATCCACAAGCCTTCCCAGATGATCTGAGCTGTCACAATGTTGGCTCCGATGAAAGCTGTTACCCTCCACATGGGAAGGGCACAAATAATGATCGTCCCCAAGAATCCAACAATGCCCAGGCCAAAGCCCAGCATCTGACGGCACATGGACACCATTTTCGTTTCCTTTGAGTGCTAACTAACTGCTGTGAATGCTTCTTCTGCAAAACACAGAACACCTTTTCTCCAGCAGGTTATATGCTGCATTTAGGAGGGTGGAGTTGAGTTTGTCCTGAAACCAGTAGGGAGATTTGGTTTCTAGCCTGACGAGATTCCTTTTAAGACAGTGATAGAAAAACAGTTTCGACGAGATGCAGATCAGTCTGTGTTCATTTGAAGGTAAACAAATACCGCTGGAAGTTATAGGTCATGCGTCAGCAGAAAAGCAAAAAATCCCCTTTAACGGAAGTGAAACCCTGAGCAGTGAATCAACAAAAGTTTATGGTCAATTACATCATCCTCCCTTTAAACCTGGTGCATTTGTGCAGTTACATCTTACAACATGTCATCTTGAACATGTGAATTCTGTTCTCAATCTACTGACAAAGTATATATTTATATAATAATATAATTATATAATATATATATATAATAAAACAATATTCATATATATATTGTATTTTTAATGGATGATGCTCCTTTAAGCCAGTTTTATTCATTTATGAAATGGAGTTTGGTGTTGTAATAAACAGACTTGAATTTTGTAAGAATTTGTGAAAGGATTATATTTAGAAGTTTGTTTAATTTGAGTTATTTTATAACAAATGAATTACAGGTGAAAATGTCGCATAGAGATCATAATAAAAAAAAATACAGATACATTGTTATCAGAGAAATACATTTATTTTCCAGGAATTCTGAAAGGCTGGGAGAGTACACTTCTCCATAACAATCCTTTATTTTGGACATCAACATTGAGAAGTTTGTAATGACAATAAAACAAAAGCCAAACAGTGCAAAAGTGTTCACCAAACTTGACCACATTCTGAATTTTACAATCTCAGATTCTCAGATTCATTGTACCAATTGTACCAATATTTTATAGACAGTGCTGGACAAATGTTTTAGGCAGGTGTGAAGAAATGCAGAAAAGTAAGACTCAATTTATCAAGTAACAAAACTGAAAGTAAATAAACAGAAGAGAAGTCGAAATCAATCCGTATTTGGTGCGACTACCTTTTGCCCTCAAAACAGCATTAATTCCTCCAGGTACACGTGCACACAGTTTTTGGAGGACCTCGGCAGGTAGGTTGTTCCAAACATCTTGAAGAACTAATCACAGAACTTCTGTGGATGCAGTCTGCCTCAAATCCTTTTTTCTCTTCATGTAATACCAGACAGACCTCGATCAGGCCTCTGTGGGGGCCAAACTATCACTTCCAGGACTTCTTGTTCTTTCTATTGGCTGTATGTTTGGGGTCCTGCTGCAGAATAAATTCGGGGCCAATCAGACGCCTCCCTGATGCATGATGGATAAGTATATGCCATTTGAAAGCAATTTTATATTATATATATTTTATTCAGGCTTATGGCATTACCTTTTTGTTATAAATGTGTTACAACAACTTTTAAAGCCTATACCACACTGCAGTGCAGGCAAAAATATTTTCACAGCAAACATCAGATTTGCATCTTTGCTCCTTTTTTTTGTAGTTCCCCAACAGAACTGGAAAAACGGGAGTGGGAAGATCATTATGAGCAATGAAAAATTCTTTGCCTGGTGCTTCCATGTTCAGATGTAGGCCAGTTGGTGGTAATGAACCATGACTGGGAGTACTTGTACTCATTTGTTATGACTCTTTTGCTCTTGCATTTGAGAGGAACAGCAAAGAAGAGATCTACCAAGAAACCAGTGCCAAAGCCAATGTAGACTGCAGCCCCCAGTTCCCTCTTCTGAACATCGGTGAGGATGGGAGTTGTGGAAGATGTTATGTGGAAGATGGTGGTCCAGCAGACTAAGATATGGCTCAGGACTCCAGCAACCACAAAGCAGATGCTGCTGGCAATGTCCATTATGGTGCTCCTATTTTTCACAAAAATGGTGATGGAGATGACGATTAGCGCTCTGGCAGACTGTGTTTCACAGTTAGCTCCATAGACCGCTGTTACCTTCCACATTGGAAGGACACAATGATGGTTGCCAAGAATCCAACAATTTTTGGCTAACATTTTCTTTGAGCACTAACTCACTACTATGAAAGCTTCAGGTCTTCTGTAAACGTGCTACGATGGCAGAACAAAGAGAAATATCTTTTAACCAGTGGCTTATTGTCACGACCGGCCGCCACTCCCGCCCTAGCGGGGCTCGAACGCGGACCTCCGTGGTGTGGCGTGCACCCGCACGCCGTGAACGAGCAGATCCAAACGCAGGGATTCAGTGAAGCACTGTTTATTTACACAAACATGATACAGGGGAAAGACGAACATAACACGAGACTCCGTGGTTACATTACCAAAACCAAACTCACAAACATAACCCCAAACCTAACGTAACACCCACGGGACAGCTATACACAGAACATTGACCCACGCCACACATGCATACCAGGATCCCTTTTATAGGGAAACACATCAGGGTAATCAGGGACAGGTGACACAATCAGGGTGGAGAACAATGGGCAGGAAATCACACAGACACAAACAGGCTTCCAGGATTCTCCTGCCAGCGCCCTCCCCGGGCCTGGCAGGGAACTGTCCAGCTACTCCTGACACTTATAGGTTTTTTGTTTTTTTGTTTTTTTAATGAGGGTGGAGTTAATCGTTTACTTTAAAGTGGTCAGGCTTGGTATCAGGCCTGACAAAATTCCATAGAAAAAGAAAGGCACAACAGTTTTGATGGGATGAACATAAGCCTGGGTAAATTTGAAAGCATATGATAGACAGATATGTTCACGTGTCAACAGAAAAGCCAAAAAAAAAAAAAAAAACCCCTGTAAAAGAAGGTGAACTAAGATCAGTAAATAAATAAAAGTTTATGTCTACATTTCTTCCCCCCAAATTTTTTTTTCAATTAATATTTTGTATTTTTAATAAGTGATGATCCCTTAACCTCCTACAACCTGGCGTCCACATACGTGGACATATTTAATATTTAATTCTTTTAACCTGGAAGCATGTAGTCATAGCTTCTACACTCCAACTTGCCTGTGTGCTCCACAACATAATACATCCACAAGTCCTTCCAGATGATCTGAGTTAAACTTAATGCTGGCTTTATAGACCACTACTACCTTCCACATGGGAAAAAAACAAACCATGATGATCCCCAAGAATCCAAGGATGCCCAGGCCCAAGCCCAGCACCTGGCAGCAAATGGCTAATATTTCGTTCATTTTCTTCTCACTACTGTGAAAACTTGCATCGATGGCAGAATAACCAGTGACTTGAAAGTTCTTTTTTCTTTTAATTAAAAAGGGTGGAATTAATCGTTTATTCTAAAGTCAGTCGCCAGGCTTGGTAGCAGGCCGGACAAGATTCCATAGAATCAGTGACAGGCTAAATGAAAACACAGGCCATGCGTCAGAAGAAAAAACAAAAAAAAATTCTCTTGAAACGAAACGTTTAACCAGCAATTCCTTTTATTTTGGAAAGAAAAATACACATTTTTTGCCCAGAAAGAAAATGTACACATACTTGTACATTTATGTTCTACTACATTTGCTTCCTTATTTTTATACCTTTTTCATGTGCGTCTAAACATCTTACAAACCGGATGTTTATCAAATGTATGATACTCCATTATGTCATCATGAACATGTGACCTCATGTGCAATAAAAACAAATGCGCTCATTTTATTGACAGTCTAGTTTTCCAGCAGAATTATTTTGGCATTTTTGAAGTATGATACTCATTTTAGGCAGAAAATTTAAGGTGTTTTAGAAGTGAACCATTTAAGGGCACGGATTTAATCATATTAACACATAACTACTCATTTTGGTGCAACATTTTTAATGTGTAAACTTCTAATTTACAATGATAGTCCTTTTTAGATTGACATTCTGTTTATGTCTACTACTTCCTCTCAACTTTATTATACTCTATAATCCCTATGACTGTATCCTTCGATTCAAGATCTGTAATCATTTATGATTATTTAATTATGATAGTAATGTAATATTGAAAATATTAACCGAATGAATTTATGATTCATATATTTTATGTGTGTGTTTATTAAATAGGCTTCTTATTCTTCTTCTTTCTATCACACACACACACACACACACACATACACACACATTGTAAGGATTATATTTAGACAATTTGTTTAATTAGTGTTTTCAAATACAACTCATTACAAAAGATATACATGCAGTGTTATTTATTTACAAGGAATTGTAAAAGGCTTGGAGAGCACACTTCTCTGTGATAACACTTTATTTTGGTTGTCTACAGTGAGAAGTGTGTAATGACATTAAAAACACAAAAAGTGCAAAACGGTATTTAGGCATCTATTTAGCCCAAGGCATCTGCAACTTAAGCATTAAAAATTTATAAAAGCTGCTGCACTGTATTATACAAAATGAATATAAGACAACAAAGTATTTTAAACACTGACAATTGTACACATGTGATTAAGTTCAAACATACATTTGGAGACACAGATATTAGACAAATTCAAGACAAATCAAAGAGCATTGACTTGAAGATTTAAAGTAGGAGTTCATGTCCATTTGTTTGCTTACATGTATTGCCCTGGAACAGCAGCGTACATTCTGGGAGCCACATATGGTTTACCCGGAACATAGGTTCCAGAATATGTAGCACTGGGTGGATATGCTTTAGGAGGCATGTAATTTCCGGCCGGTCCCATGAAAGGTACTTGGTAGGGATACATGTTCTGATTCGTATAATTTGGTGGACAAGCAGTGCACAAAATGATCCCTCCGAGCAGAAGAACGAATGTAGTGCCCCAGCCGATGTATATACAAGCACCTATCTCCCTTTTCTGTACATTGGGTACGAGAACGTTTGCGTAATCGGAGATTGTGAATGCCGCAGACCAGCAGACTGGAATGAGGCATACAACAGCAGCCACAATACACAGGATACCTCCAAAAATGACCAGTTTGGCCATTGAGGATTCGTTCTTCAAACAGCTGGTGCATCTTCCCCCAATGAATGTCATAAGTACGCCAGCAAAAGTGATCAAAATGGCGATGACGGTGAGGGCTTGCGCGGCCTGTAGGTCCTGCGTCATATTCATGATGGACGACTGGATCTTGCACTGCATCTGGCCTGTGCTCTGCATCACACAGTTCATCCACAGCCCGTCCCAGACAATCTGGCCTGTCACGATGTTGGCGCCGATGAAGTAGGTTGTACGCCACATGGGTAAGCCACATGTCAGGCACACGCCGATCAGCCCGATGAAGCACAGTGTCTGGCCTGACACCTCCTTGGCAATTCTCCCCATTTTGAAGCTGTATTTTAAAAATTCAAGGAGCTGTTGTGGTAACACAGCCACATCTGATAGAATGTAAGGAAATGAAAGCCGGTTAGACAGAGAATCTCACAAGGAGGAGTTGTGTAAGCAGAACGGCTTTTCCTGATGAGCTGGATTCCTTACATCGTCAGAAGACAGAGCAGAATATGGCCTCTGCAAAACACATCCTACTAAAAGCACACGAATAGTGTGCTCTCACAAGGTACTATATTTAGTCAATAATCAACCCATGCTGTTTGCTTAAAAAATATTATTATTTTGTTTATTTATTTATTATTGTACTATTGACAGTAGCAGTATGCTTAGTTCTTAATGAGCTGGATTCTCACATTAACACAACAAGAAAAATAGTGCCATATTTTTGGCAGCTGTAAAACCAAAATAAGTTAAAACTACATTGTACTGTATATGCTATGTATATACACTGTACTGTATATGCTATATATATAATACAGTGTACAGTATTATCACTTATTCTTTAGCTGAATAATTTGATTCCTTTCAATAAAAAATGCTGAAATTAAGCAGTCTATAGAGCAGCTATTTGGAATAATAATCTACACCAAATATACAAAAGTATACAGACACCTTTCCATCACACCCATATGTGTCCCCAAAATGTTGTCACAAAGTTGAAAGTGCACAATTGTCTAAAATGTCTTTGTACGTTGTAGGATTAAGATTTCCCTTTTCTGGATCTGAGAAGCCCAAACCTGTTCCAGCATGATAATGCCCTTGTGCACAAAGCCAGGTCCATAAAGACAGGAAGAACTTGAGTGGCCTGCACAGAGCCCCGACCTCAACCCAACTGAACACCTTTAAGAGGAAGTAGAACACTTAGAACTAACTTCACTAAAGTTTGTCTGTCTAAATCAATGTTTTTCAACCTTTTTTGAAGCATGGCACATTTTTTACTTTAAAAGAATCCCACGGCACACCACCAACCAAAAATTTCTCAATATGGCACACTGCTGCCTAACACAATATATATATAATGACAATTTTTTTCCTTTGTGTTTTTTTTTTTTTTTTTTCCCAGCAAAGTTGCCTGTTTGTCAGTATTGAGGTGTATAAAATAGTCTGCATATTTGTTTTGAAGTGACGGGTGTTTCGTTTGGAGATGGCGTTTAAGCTTGCTTGGCTGTTGGATAGCTTTTTCCCCACACGCCAAGCATAATGAAGTTGTTGTAGTCAGATCCCAAGTAAAAGTAAATCCGAACAAATAATAACTTTTACTGTACTGCCTCGAGCTCACTATTTTTGATTTCTTTTGACCACCCCTCATACTAGAGCCTTCACCTGGGTCAGAAGTTCCGTCCAGGGTCCGAGTTTTCCTTTTCAAATATTTATCCACTGATGTCACTGCTACCTTTCACGCACATCATTAATTCCATTGTGATGAATTAACAAGGTCATTATTGTGCTACCTACTGACATGGAGGAGTATTTCCATTGCTCTGCCAGTCACTACATCACAGGCAAAGGCACTCAACAATGGCAAATTATTTCCAGTCACTAAATCATCATTTTTTGGACCAATTAATTATAAATGGATCATTTCCCACGGAACACCTGACAATCTCTCACGGCACGCTTGTGTGCCTCGGTACAGAGGTTGAAAATCACTGGTCTAAATGGATACAAATCCTTACAATTAAGTTCCAAAATCTAGTGGAAAGAGTGGGGGTTATTAGAACTATGGGTGGAAAAACATCATAACAATGCCTGTGGTTTTGAAATGGAAGGTATATGTTCATATGGGTGTATATTGTAGATTTCATGCCGGATACAGTTTTGTATTTTTAAGCATATCATGCATTTATTTTGTCCAAAACAGGGGAATTCAGCTAAAACCTGTAAAAGTCCAGTTACATAAAATTCATTTTTCTAAAATATATGACTGGTGCCAACACTCTTATGCTTGACTATAGTTTCTAGCGATAAATAATATCATACAAAAAGGTGATTTTTTTTTTTTTTTGTATTTCACATTACTTTCACATAACTTTTGACTAGCACCATGGACTGGTAATAAAATAATAATAATAATAATAATAATAATAATAATAATAATAATAATAATAATAATAATAATAATAATAATAATAATAATAATAATAATAATAATAATAATAATAACAATAATGGAGGCATTGGTGGCTCAGTGGTAGGTTACTCGCCTCTCATGCGGAAGGCCTGGGTTCGATTCCAGCCAATGCCTCAACCCCAGCCACTGGATGCAGTGCCGGTCCCAAGCCCGGAAAAATGGGAGGGTTGCATCAGGAAGGGCATCTGGCGTAAAACATTTGCCAAGTTGTTGTGCGGACTAGTTGGTCCGCTGTGGCGACCCCGAACAGGGAGCAGCCGAAAGCAACTTTTTAATAATAATAATAATAATAATAATAATAATAAAAATCTAGAACAATAAACACATATTTCTCTGTTCATTCATCTTCAACCATTCTGTTTTTGTCATCAGTTTTTTTTTCTTCATGGAAATACCACAGATCTTGAACTCAAGGCAGTTTTTAAAAATATGTTGACCAGCTCTGCTGCAGTAATTATGGAATACTATTCTTTAAAGACAATAGTCCACCGGTTGACGGCTCATCTAAAGCTGTTAGCATTGATTAGATTAGTTAGGCTTATATTCACTTTGTGTTTGTTTCATAAAGAATATAATAAATTCAATAAACTGATGTGGTATAACTTTGTGTATTTTTCCCCATAACATAACATTTTGCCCTATAACATAACATAACTATTTCTTTCAGGAAAGCATGAACACTCCAACAGTATGAGTTGTTTTTAGGCACAAGAATTTTTCTTCAAACCACAGCTGAAGCTGAACAATATGATTAATGTGGTTTATTTACAAGCGACTGGTGATAAAAAGAAAACTTTCAGAAAACCCACCAATTCAGAATGCCTACTAAATCCTAGCACTAATTCTAAACAGAAACCATGGATATACAGCTATATTTTGAGACTAGTCTGTGTCTATTAGACGTATTCCCTGGACATAGGGGTTAATCTTGCACTGGTGTACTTTGGGTTGTAGATACGCTGCTCTTTGGGAGGGCAGTTCAAGCAGAGTAGCACTCCCCCTATCAGCATAAGACCTGCAGCCGCCCAGCCAATGTACAAGGAAGTCCCCAATTCCTTCCGCTGTGCATCCGTCACTAGGGGATTATAAAATTCGGCGATGACGCTCTGAGCTGTCCAGGATACAGGGATCAAACAGAGCACACCTGCGATTATAAAACACACTCCAGCCATGATGCATGCCGTAGCTTTAGCACGTGAATTCTCAATACAGTTGGTGCACTTCCCACCAGCGATGGACGCCATGATTCCAATGACGCCAGCCAAAATGGAGATAATAATCATCGCTCTGGCAGCCTGCAGGTCTGCGCTGAGTGCTAGCATGGAGTCGTAAATCTTGCACTGCATCTGCCCAGTGCTCTGTACTACACAAGTCATCCAAATTCCCTCCCAGATTATCTGTGCTGTCACAATGTTTGCGCCAATGAAAGCGCTTACTCTCCACTGAGGCAGACCACATGCCACGATGACTCCCAACCATCCCAAGAAGGCTGTGAGAATGCCAATGAACTGAACTCCTTGAGACGTCATTCTGTTCAATTTCAAAGTACAGAGAAATTTCCTCTGACAGACAAATACGCTCATTCAGCTAAGGTTTTGTATTTATAGGGCACGTTGTAGGTGGGGTTAGCTCTATTTGATCAAGATACTGCTAATTGACACTACTGCCCTCATGCTTCACAAGGTTTCTGTATACATCACAAACATGACCTCTAACAGCACCAAAACACAAAGACCCACAAAGTACTTCAAGGTCACCCATTTTGCTTGAGTTTTAACAAAAGTATATTTCAGCTTCATAGCTTCCTGTTTCCTAGAGTTTAGGTGAAAAGGCTATTACCAAAATGTGAATAAGTGCACTTGACAAAAATGTGTTTGTGTCATTTAGTAGGCTTGATTTAAGCAAACTTGCATTGGTGTATGTTCGGCTTAAATGTTCAAACATGTGGGTTGGTATATCTATATTCAAATTTCTGTAACGCTTTGTGACAGTGTCCACTGTTCATAGTGCCGTATAAGTAAACAAACAGCCTTGTCATATTATTATTTGAAAATAAAATGTTGTACATTTGGCATGTTACTGAACATGAATGAACAGATCATGTTCTCCAAAGCAAATAGCAGGTGCACTATTCATTTGCCAGAGTGTTACAGGGCATATGATTGAGACTAGCAGTGTACATTTGAACTGGAACTATATGGTTTTATTTTAGAGTTCAGTAAAGCAGCATAGCGGGGAGCATGGTAGCTTAGTGGTTAGCGTGTTTGCCTGTTTGCCTCACACCTTCAGGGTTGGGGGTTCGATTCCTGCCTCTGCCGTGTGTGTGTGTGTGTGTGTGTGTGTGTGTGTGTGTGTGTGTGTGGATGTTCTCCCTCTGCCCCGGAGGTTTCCTCTGGGTACTCCAGTTTCCTCCCCCAGTCCAAAGACATGCGTGGTAGGTTGATTGGCATTTCTAAATTTTGCGTGTGTGGGCCCTGCGATGGGTTGGCACTCCGTCCAGGGTGTATCCTGCCTAGAGGCCCAATGACGCCTGAGATAGGCACAGTCTCCCCGTGACCCGAGAATAGTTCGGATAAGCGGTAGACAATGAATGAATGAATAAAGCAGTATAGTTGAGAATACTGGAGCATAAACCACTGAAAACAAAACAGCAAAAACCTGAATAGTCCACCTTTAATTGAATCCAATTTCAATTTTTAATTTTGTACTTGGTACTTTTGGGATGCTTATTTTAACAGCCAACGATTTGGGACAAACTCATTCAGATTTCGGTGATTATTTAGGACGGATAGTAGGTGAATTGGGACACAAAAAATGTCCCATCAGCCCCGGGGACCAACTTTAGGTCACATGATTGAATGCACCTGCAGCTCATTTCCTATACAATACACTACACTAACTCGCAGGGATACAAGGAGAAATCTCGCTTTTTGTTTATTCAAGACAGATTTTTATATATTTTTTAGTTATTAGTTATAAAGTTTAATTGTAAAGTCTGTCTGCAATCGCTATTACCTCTGCCACCTGCCGTGATGTTGTTTGGTTCAAGAGCAGGGTTGCCAGGTTCAATGTATAACGGCCATGTACTGAAAGAAGATATCGCACATGAAAAATACTCCCCAATTTTAGCTTGTTTTCTATGTAAAGACTGTGAAAACGAAAACTAGTGTATACGAATATGTTGGGATTTTATGTGTATTGTAGTGTATACGAACATGTTGGGCTTGTTTTAAGTCTTTTGTGCGCTTTATTTTAATAAATTTTTTTTAAAAAGTTATTGTTAAAGTGGGAATTAGGTTAAAATCTGGCAACTCTACCCAGGAGCGTCTAAATAAATGAATAAACAATCAAAAAACCTATAAAATATCTGTTGACCATTCAAATGATTCTATTATTATTATTATTATTATTATTATTATTATTATTATTAGTAGTAGTAGTAGTAGTAGTATTTTGCCAGGCATAACAATTAATATACAATCTGTGTTTAAAATGTTTAATAATCATCTCTGAGGCAGTCAGGGAGCAAGTACAGCTCAGAGTTTTTTTTAAAAGAATTATTATTTATATTCAATTTGGTGTTATATCTCTCTCTATATAATTTATTATATTATTCATTTATTGTCTACCGCTTATCAGATCATTTCTCGGGTCATGGGGTCTCAGGCGTCATTGGGCATCAAGGCAGGATACACCCTGGATGGAGTGCCAACCTATCGCAGGGCACACACACTCCGGACAATTTAGAGATGCCAATCAACCTACAATGCATGTCTTTGGACCGGGGGAGGAAACCCCGGCGGAGGCGGGACTCGAACCCCCAACCCTGGTGGTGTGAGGCAAACGTGCTAACAACCAACGCATCACGCCCCCTGTGAATGCCTGTTAGCTTACATTATATTCTACGCTTTGTTTTCAGATATGGCTACAATCTGGTGTAGTAGTGTAGTAATGCTCTATGTACACTAGGTTGTGTTTTCAGACATAATCCTTGGGTAGACTACTGAAGATCAACTAAAGAAACACTGGGTGTCACTCTTGCATAAATATTTTTTGAGAAATCCCCAAGAGTGGACAGTCCATACAAATATAGCAAATCATTAGCCTTTAGTTCAAGCACTCAAAAGTCAATATTTCTCCAAAAGTACTGTAATGAAAAAAAATCCACCCAATCAGTACACATTTTTATAATATAATCCAATATAACCAGTAAGAGTAAACCTACATGTAAAATATTTACAGCATATGCTCTACATGCTCACTCTTACTCTCTATTCTTTTGTTTAACATATTTCCCATTTATTCATAATATTATAATATACTATAATAATATACCTCTTTATTAGTGCCATACAGCTTTTCATTCTTGAATTTCCAATCGCAGAATACATTTTAAATGACTGATTTTTTATATTATTATGAGCTTCAAGTTGACAGAATTTATAGGTCTACATGTATTTGAGGTTTGACTTTAAGTCTAAGTTAAATCAAGGTTAATAGATCAATAAAATCTCACTAAAAATAGGATTGACAAATACTGTTGGTAATGATAGGTTGTGATTTCCACTAGTGTAACTAAAAATAACTCAAAATCACATATCCCATAGCTGATTTTCTCACGTAAATTTGTTGTCTCATGATAAACCTCAATGAAAAATGTACTATGTGAATACTGCAAATTTCATTTTTATATTTATCCTCTCTGATGTATATCTTTAATATCCAGCATATTAACATCCAGCATTTGTGATTCTTAGAAATTATTACTACTCTCTTTTTAAATCTGGTTCTATGTAAGATGTTAGTTTGGTTTAAAGTAGCCATCTTCAAAATGTTTTTTTTTTCTTCTAAAATTTTGTTAAACGAATAACAAAGTGAATTTTATATTATTTTAAATTTTAATTTAACGTGAATTTTACATATTTTTATAAGTTAGCAAAATATGTGTAGGGTATGTGTGTGTGTGGTCAATAAAAGATATTCCTTATTTTATTACAAAAAAGTTTATTTGTATTCATTTGAAATGTATTGTAATAGTAACAGTAACAAAAAAGCAAGTGTCATTGAATGCACCATAACATCAAATCTTAAGACACAGAATGTAAAACATGTAAACCAAAAAATGCAGAATTTACATGCTATACATTTGTATTATTTAATACAGTTCAAATGTGAAATGAAACCAAATCAAAATTAGAGCATGTCAGTATAGTAAACCCAAAGGACAACACCCAACTTTGACAGACGCTGCTGTTTGTCATGACATTGCTTGTTCCTCTACAGCTTGTAAGTTAAATCTTTGTACTGCCATGACTTTGTTGAGCAGCTAAAAATACACAAGACAATAAAATGTCTATATCAGCTGGTCAAAATACAGTATGCCATGAAGATCAAGTCCAGAGTTGAAGCATCTTTTGAAAAGATCACACGTAGCCTTTGGATCCTGCTGATTTGGGTGCTGTATATTTTGCACTGTAGTTGTCTTTGGGTGGACAGTTGCAGCAGAGCAAGCCTCCTCCGATGAGCAACAGAGCAGCAGCGGCCCATCCGATGTACAGAGAAGCTCCGATCTCATATTTCTGTGCGCTGTTTACTAAAGGGTTGTAGAAGTCCCTGATAATGGTGTTGGCTGTCCAGCAGACGGGAATCAGACACAGGATGCCTGAGACGATGAAAGCCACGCCGGCTGCGATGCCCACCTTTGCTTTGGAGCTCTCGTCCTCCACACAGTTGGTGCACTTGCCACCAGCGATGGCTAGGAGAATCCCAACGATACCAATCAAAATGGAAATGACGCAGAGTGCACGGGCGGCCTGTAGGTCAGAGCTGAGAGCCAGCATAGAGTCGTAGACTTTGCACTGCATCTGCCCGGTGCTTTGCACAACACAGGTCATCCAGATGCCCTCCCAGGTTATCTGTGCTGTTACAATGTTGTTCCCAATGAAAGCTGTGACCTTCCACATGGGCAGAGCGCAAATCACGATGGTCATGATCCAGCCAATGATGGCCAGGGCAGTGCCCAACATCTGTAGCCCGGCAGATACCATGCTTCCTCGGTTTTGTTAGTCTTAGTTCAAACAAAAAAGGATTCCCAATATAAGTGTAGTCTCGTTCCAAAAGCAGTGACAGAGATAGCGGGTGAAAGAGGGGCCTTTTATACGCCTCAGACAGGGAGGGGCCAACACACTCACTGACTCACTTACTCACTCGGACACTCACGCCCACTCACAACACACCCCCCACACACACACACACACACACACACACACACACACACACACACACACACACACACACACACAAAAAAAAAAAATGAAACTCAACTTTCAGGTTTTTGCTCTTACAAACTGACGGGAGGTTACATGGGATTTGTGAGTCATTGCTAGCCAAAACCAGGGTGAGTCTACAGACAACAGAGAGTATTTTGAACTACTAAATATTAACTACTAAGAAGTATTTTTCTTTTAAAAATGGAACCATTTAAATTTTATTTCAATTTTATACTTTTTAATGATATACTAGGTGTTGTGCATCAAATGAACATGTATAAAACTCAACAATGTTAAATGTATACTATTTAAGGCAGTGTAAATCCACCTTACACACCCACACACCTACATTCAATAGAGGATTTAACAACAAAAACAAACTGCAAATGGCATAAAAAGAGTACAGTGTTAGGACATATAGCTATACATCTCTCACCGTTACATTCCTTCTGCTATTAGTTTTATTGAATTATTCATAGTGACTGAAGAATATGCTTCAAAAACAAACTAATAAACGGAGATATTGAAAAGTGGCGAACTACCTTGTTATTTAGCACATTTTAATGTAGTGGTGTTATATTTGAATTTTTTAATATATTTTTTATATTTTGAAATGTGTCAAATTCCTATACACACATAAATTAAGTCTAAGACCTGAATCAACCATTTAGCACCATATTTCTCTCTTCCAGAATGCAACAAAAGCACAGCACATCTTTTTCTTCATTAAAGCATGACACATGCAGTCCTCTTGTAACCTCACTGATCTCAGCACTTAAAATGATAACACTGCTAAAGAATGCCAGCGTATCAAACCAGAACTGATAAAAAAGCATGAGAAAGTGGGAAAAAATGCTGACCTTTTTACGCGAAGTCCTGAGGGATGCAGACTTTTCGGAGCAACCCAGCAACAGAGTCTATATGTCTTAACGCTCCAATATGCTTTAAGTGCTCGCCGTCCAGCAGTCTCCAGATTAAGGACACAGAGAGGACTTGGTATAGGGGGGGAAAAAGCAAATCAAGGGGACTCACAGGTTTTTGGCTCCTTTGGAATAAAGGAAGGAGAGGGAGAGAGTAAGAGATATTGATTCTTTCATTAAAGAAAGAGACCACTGTTCAGGAGCCAAAAACTGCCGCTAGGACAATAAAGGCTCTTTTTTTTTTTTTTTTTTTTTTTTGAAAGGTAGCTCATTAAAATCTACTTGGCAAGGGGTCAGTGGATAGAATTCCATGCACAGGTAAACAGGTAAGGAATTTCTACAATTAAGGAGCTGAGGAAAGACAGCTTGGAGAATATCACCTTCTTTAGGTTCTACACTATCAGATACCAGATGAAATGGGAGACACCAGAGAGTGCACGTAAGCACACTCAGCCATCCATGTGATTGTATAAGCACTAAAGTATAAAAAGACTTTTATATTATGGCGGTTTTTTTTCTGAAGTAACAATTTCGTCTAAGTTTCATTTGTAACCCAGTGAAGAGCTAGTAACTATGGACGAATGTAGTGGTTAAAAAACTGTGTGAAGCTTATTTATAAATGAATGAAGGATAGTTTACAAGGTTTACTATACCTTGCGATAAGGGGAGCAAGAACTTTCTGAAATAATGACTCAAGTGTTTTGTATAAGTGAATTATTAAAAGTTGGAAAATGTAAAAAGATCACATTTGGAGACTAATGTGGTAAATCATCCTGATTTTCAAAATATAATAACCTTTTCAGAGTAGCAATAAATAATCCTCTAACTGGAAGCCCAGAATAAAGAGTAAATGAATTAATAAAGTAAGCTTTCTCTGAAACCTTAATGCAGGATTAGATATTTAAAACAATCATTAGCATAACAGTCCACTATTTAAAAGCTGCTCATTTCTTTATGAAACAACTAACCAGCAGCCTTCTGGTTTAAAATCCGTACCAACACATGTTACCTGCTGTAATTGGTAAATCAGCCTAACCTAGGACAGGCCTACTTAAAAAGGCTTCATGTGTTATTTTTAATCATCATCATCATCATCATCAGAATAACTAATAGTCTTAGATTGGCTATTGTTTCCACCTTTAATCTTTGTTATGTTTTAGGCTTTTCATGATTCAGCAATATGACTCTTCCTAGTTCACTGAAACAAACACTTCCTCCTCATCTTCTGTCATGAGTAATGAAGCATGGCACATTGTTCAGAATTGTTTGTGATTTGTTCTCTGTAGTTAATGTGTTACTAAGGAACCTTAATGTAAAGTGTTGCAGATTTTACGTACTTATTGGTTGGTTATGGATAAATGTATAGTCATCTAAGATAGGACAGTCGTCTAAGAGAAAAGAAGATATACATGTGTTTGTGTTTGTGTGTGTGTGTGTGTGTGTGTGTGTGTGTGAGAGAGAGAGACAGAGATAGAGAGAGAGAATGAGTTAAATATATTCCCAGGAAAAAAAGAAAAAAAAGAATGGAAATTGGAACATTGAAGTCAGTAAATCAGTAACTTTTCACTCACTCTTCAGGATCTTGCACTTTCATGAAAATGCATACATTTAACACATCTTACAAAAGTCGGGGAAACAAATGAAATGGAATTTCAAAAATTGTAATGTAATGTAAAAATGAGTGTTAATATAATAAATAGGATGATATTATCTATTTGCCACAGAATACACGAGATGTTTTACAAACTGAATTTCTTTTGATAATAAAAAAATAGATAGATAGATAGATAGATAGATAGATAGATAGATAGATAGATAGATAGATAGATAAATAAATAAATAAATAAATAAATAAATAAATAAATAAATAAATAGGGCACGGTGGCTTAGTGGTTAGTGCATTTGCCTCACACCTCCAGGGTTGGGGGTTTGATTCCCGCCTCCGCCGTGTGTGTGTGGAGTTTGCATGTTCTCCCCGTGCCTCGGGGGTTTCCTCCGGGTACTCCGGTTTCCTCCCCCAGTCCAAAGACATGCATTGTAGGTTGATTGGCATCTCTAAATTGTCTGTAGTGTGTGATTGCTTGAGTGAATGAGAGTGTGTGTGTGCCCTGCGATGGGTTGGCACTCTATCCAGGGTGTATCCTGCCTTGATGCCCAATGACGCATGAGATAGGCACAGGCTCCCCGTGACCCGAGTGTAAATAAATAAATAAAAATCTGTCATGAACATATTAAATGTCAAAGATTTATGGCTTAATTACCTAAAAAATTATTTAAAAATCATTTTTAAATACCTTTATTTATAAGAATTTTAATTGCATTAATTGCATTGATGTATATCAACACATTATCATTATTATTATTATTATTATTATTATTATTATTATTATTATTATTATTATTAAAAGGTTCTCCTTTTTTCACATTAAGTGTGTAAATACAGGTGTGACAGAACTGGTTTATTAGATAAATTACTCAGGGACAAATTCCACATGCTGTGGCAAGTCACACTATGAAAACACACCTTAGGGAGAGCCTGAGACAACACGCACACACCAAATCAACACCGACCGAGAGCTCAGAAAGGTGAAACTATGAGAAAAAGAGTGAAATAATGTTATTTCTTGCACTTGGATGAATTTGTAATGTCACCTTTTTACATCACTGAAACTCACGCATCATAGAGTTTCTCCCACACGTTTTTTCCATTGTTTGTGTGTTTGTGTTTGTGATGTCACTGGGTTTTTTTTTGCCTGAGGGGGTTTGTAGGTAGGGCAGTGTGAGTAATTCTAGAGTGTGACAAAATTCTTTCTTCGATGCCATGAGCCATTAGTGTTCCTAGTACTAGGCTGGGAACAGAACACACAAAATTCATGGTAAATGATAAAGGAAGCACTTGAGAGCATGTTATGAGCGCTTTACTTCTGCCGAATACTGCACCTTACTTCCTCTGAATGATAATACTTCTTCTAAACAGTTCTCATAAATGACGTGTGATGCCACGGGTATGAAATTTTACATGCTCACTGATGTTCACAGATGATTGATGATCAAAAAAAAAGGGACGGCATTTACTTGCAATACTGAATGCTTTAATGTACTTATTATTGTAAGAAAGTAAATCAGTAATCCTCCAAGATTTTTGTGGCCAGAAATACTTGATTTTGCTGCAGCATTTTTCCACAGTGTTCGTATTTTGTCCTTTTTTGCGGAAAACTACTTCTTTTAAAGAAAAAAAGTCTTCTTTTAAATTCCTACCCATGAAGAATCATGTATATTTACTTTCTATGATAGCTGTACTCATGTTCGACACACACTAATCGAAGAGAGCTTTGGCTGGATGTGTGTTGAATATGCAAGCTGCTCTGAAAATCTTGGAGGTTACTTGATTTTGTATTAATTTTTGTTATTGCAATTTCACAAAATCCTGTTAAATCTTGACCCGTTTGAAATGTATTGACAGACAGTCTGTAAGGAATCAGGAGTACTTCTGTATTACAGATTCAACAGTTTTTAAACCTATTCATTCACTGATTTTACAGATTTATAATTTTAGGTTTGATCCTGACCCCTGGATTTGTTTGTGTGCTTCCTGAGAGCAGTAGTTGATGGCAATGAAAAAAAAAAAAAAAAGCTCTCTCACAGCTAATCCCGATTACACCACAAGTCCTGCTGAATTCAGATCAGAAGGTGTGTGAATTCATTTGAATAACAGCAACGTGAACAGTAGTTTGGCTGCAAGCAAGATCAAATGTTTACCTACAAGTGTAAATGCATACAGGTCTGAGTGCGGATATTGGTAAAGATTTCTGTCAAGAGACGTTTTATTTCATTTGATATGTTACAGACTTTGGGACAAGCTGCATTTTTTCTTACTAACATAAAGAGGGGTAGCAAATAACAAGGACTCAGTACATTGCACAGAGAGAATACCCAGTCCTTTGCACAGAGAGTATGCCCAGAGCTATCACATCTAATACCACATTTATTTTTTACAAAAAGCCGGAAACCGGTCTGTCTGAGACTAGACGAACAGATGAGTAGCTAAGAAGAGCGCTATCCACAGTAGCAGGTGTGAAGGGCGCTAACCACAGCAGCAGAGGACCACAGCACCATGCATAAATAAGCAATATACCAGCACAGCAAAGTTGAGCATGGGCTAAGGTTAAACAGTAGAAAGTTAGAATAGATAAAAATAAAACTTCAAGAATAATCTTCTGTTGCAAAGCAGGCTTGGAGCTGAATGTTCAAAGATTGATGTATGGTGCTTATAAATAAATGCGTGTAGTTTTTTAACAAAGGCCGAAAATCTTGGGAGATGAGAGAAGCAGAAATTTTCTATAAAAGGTCATGAAGGTCAGAAGAGGTTTCAATTAGATTACATATTTATTTTTATGAACGTAAATTACAGTTAAGAACAGTTTGTGTTAAAACTATGCCCTTGTATCTGTTGAAAATTTATGAATGATTATTGTTAAACTTAGCTCTAGTGTACTTCATCATGATCAACTTACTGGATCTTGAGAGATCGGGAGAGGGAGACAGAGGGAAAAGGAGAGAGAGATGGCTATTGTATCAATTATTCAAACACAAGGTCACTTTTTAAATGTGTTGAACAATTAAATATATATATGAGCAAGTGAACTCAGCAATTTTCCCTATTAACATAAAGAGAGGGAAAAAAGACGGGCTGGTGAAAGTAAGACTGTTTATAGCTGCTATAATTTAAGTTGATTCACAGATGTTCTACTACATTATAGGTAATTAACAAATAAATGCTGCATTATTTTTAATCAATTAAAAATGGTCAGCTTGGGCGGCTTTGCAGATGCTGTGGTTTAAAAGAAAATACAGTAAGAGAAGTGGAAAAGAGAAATGGTAACTCTGCTTTCAAATCCTATTTCCTATATTTTCCTAAAACAGCACACCTCATTGTGTTGTTCTTACTTATAATCCGAAACTTATACTGCATTTTATACCTAACTTATCCTGCATCTTGGCAATGTTGACACTGCCATCTATAATCACTTTATTACATCATTATTTATATAAATTTGTTATTTAAATGTTTTTCTGAGGTTGTAACTATAGTTATATGTGTTATTCATGGCTATGGTAAGAAGTGTAATTTGTAGTGAACTTCATTTACCTGTAAAAACAAACAATGCTCATTCCACTTCCTGTTTTCATGTTTCCTGTTTGTCTTCATGTTTTAATAAGGCATAACAACAAAACATTGGGTGAGTGTCAAAGGACCAATTAGTTTACCTGTGTTTATCTGTGTAATTTCCATATTTCTGTATGTTCACCAACAACCTCAAAATCTACTACTGGTTTAAAGGGACAGTGGTAGCTCAAGTGGTTAAGGCTCTGGGTTGTTGGTCAGGGTTCATCCCCCGGCACTGCCAAGCTGCCACTGCTGGGCCCCTGAGCAAGGCCCTCAACCCTCACTGCTCCAGAGGTGCAGTATCAAGGCTGACCTTATGCCCTGACCCCAACTTCCAAACTGGGATATGCGAAGGAATATTTTCACTGCTGTAATGTAAATCTGACAAAAATAAAGGTTTCTTCTTTTTCTAATATTGAATAAAAGTCCATCATTTCCACACTCAGTATCCGGGCAAATGTAAATTATTTTTGGCAATTAATGCAGTGGACTGGTTTACACTAAAATACCAGAAAACACAATGTATAGTGGGATATCTAACATTTTATGAGGGATGTTTTGCATCTGCATCATTTGCATACTGTTTATTTTAATGACTAATTTAACCAAACACAAGGCCAACTCACTTAACTTTATATGCTAAAAAACGTACTAATAACTGAATGTTTCTATTAGTGTCAGTTAATAAAATAGCAGAGGTGGCTGAATCATCGCAAACTATATGAGCAAGATCTTTGATGTTCAAATGCTATGACTACACCATTATGTTCACCATTATTCAGACTGCACCACTAAGTACACCAGTATGTTCAGCAGGATAATGTAATGCAAAAATGTTTCAGGAATGGCTTTTGGAACATGACAGTATATCTAATATTTGGAGACCGCCGTATATGCATCTCGCAACTTACAATTTTAAGCCTCTTAGTCTGACTGCACAAATCAAGGAATTTTGAGGCAGATCAGGTAGCTACCCCAGACAGACTGTGAAAAAAGTTCATTTAAGTCAGTGCACAGGCAATGGAAAACGCCTAAAACCAGTAAAGAAAAAATGGGATCATTTTCACAGGACACGGATGAGACAAAGTAATAGAAATCAGAATTGTGACCATTTTTGGAGATAACTGGAGGCAAACAAAGGCAAGAACAGAAAACTTGCAAGGCGAGGAATATGTGTGTAACTATCAGAACTCATGATAGCAACATGCAAGCTGGTGAGTGAAAAATCTTGCACAATCTACACTCATTCTGCTTATGCTTATGGGGTGTGTCATTTATAGGGTCCAATTTTGGCGCAGTGTGGGTTACACTGAGGACATGGCACGTCTTAACACATGCTTAAGCCATTCCTGAGCTATTGCATGCTATAGCGCTACCATTTAAAATTGTCAATTGTTAATATGACCCAGTTGTCACTAAAGGTTATACAGCAATAGATGAAACTGCTAAGCAGTTTTGAAATCACACCTTAAAAAGAAATGGGTTTAAGGGAAAGTAAACTCAAGGGACTTTGGTGAGGACTACATGGATGCTTTGTAGCTCCCCTGCCTTTGTTCTGTACACTAATTGAAATTTATTATATGGGTGAAAGTGCACCAAACAGCACATGCTAATGCAGAAACTGTGGCAAGATTCCTCTGCACAAGAATAATGCCCCAATTCAGAATTCCAGATAAGATTTATTCCAACATTGACTCACATTTTTGTGAACAAGGTAAATCCAGAAAGTAATCCAGGCCGTGCGAATACAGCATATGGTTGGATATTTATATTATCCATAATCACAGGCAATGGTAGAGAGAGCTAATGTGACTCTAACAGCAAAATTAGCTAAAATCTGTGCAGAGAATGAATTAAACTGGGTGCAAGGGCTACCATTTTTAATGAGCTTTGATAAGTTTGCAAATGCTGACTAACTGCATCACGCATCTAACCCCATGTGAAATGCCTGCGGGTCAACCCATGCCTGCACTAAAATTAAGGGACCCTACAAAGGGCCCTCACTTCTTCTTATTCTTCTTTCGGCTTTTCCCTTCAGGGGTCGCCACAGCAAATCATCTCTCTCCACCTATCCCTATCTTCTGCATCCTCAACACTTGCACCCACTAGCTTCATATCCTCATTAATTCCATCCATATACCTCCTCTTTGGCCTTCCTCTTTGCCTCCTGCCTGGCAGCTCCATGTCCAACATTCTCCTACCAATATACTCACACTCTCTCCTCTGAACATGTCCAAACCATCTTAATCTGGGCTCCCTAACTTTGTCCCCCAAACGTCCAACATGAGCTGTCCCACTGATGTACCCGTTCCTAATCCTGTCCAATCTTGTCACTCCCAAAGAGAACCTCAACATCTTCAGCTCTGCTACCTCTAGCTCTGACTCCTGTCTCTTCCTCAGTGACACTGTCTCTAAACCATACAGCATGGCCGGTCTCACCACTGTCCTGTACACCTTCCCCTTGATTCTCGCTGATATTTTCCTATCACACAGAACTCCCGACACCTTTCTCCACCCATTCCAACCTGCCTGCACTCGCTTCTTTACCTCTTTTCCACACTCTCCATTACTCTGGACAAAGGGCCCTCACTTGATCAACTGAAAAGAAATTGCTAGCTATGTAAAACATCGAACTAAAATGCACAGAATTCTGTTCTAGCAGGTGAAAGGCATCACTCAGACAGACTGCGAAAAAAAATGAAGTTCATTAAAGTCAGTGCACAGTCAATGGAAAACGCCTAAAACCAGTAAGTAAGCAATGGGGTCATTTTTAGGCCAAAAGGAATAGAGAGGACACGAATGAGACAAAGTTATAGAAGTCAAAATAAACATTTATCATGGTAAGATGCATGTAAGAAACCATCAGTCATTTACAAGTAAGGCCTCACAGTGTACTTGTGGGTAGAGTAGGATATAGTATGATAAGCACACGATATACAGTAAACTCATAAACAACATTATCACTAGAGAATATTAAAGATAGATTTTAAACAAGAATCCTAGAGCAGGTCTACTCAAGGAGCTTCATAAGATTCAGAGTGAAATAAAGCTTCGGAGTGAAATGAAGTGAAAGGTATAGATAAGCTATGGGCTCCGCAATGTGGAGAAACTCTATGATCTACTGCAAAATCAAGGAGAGGAAAAGTGACCACTTTTGGAGATAACCGGAGGCTTGCAAAGGCAAGAATAGTAAACTTATGTGAATATGTGTGCAACGAGCTCTAAGTGCCCTGAAATGTGATTGGACGTTGAGACAGGCTGGAAAAAATTATCTAACAAAGGTTGGAAAGAGGAACATGCATGAAATGTATATGGACATTAAAGTCCAATGTGACTTTGGTGCAAGTTGGGTGCTGTCTTGCTTGACCGCCGATAAACCAATCTCATCTTAATCCTATCCTTGTGAGTTTGGCTGTTTATTCTTTTAAGATTTGATTGGGAATTTTATTGTTGTATTTTGTAGTCAGATTTAGCAAGCTAGCCTGGGCCAATGTAGGGTGAAGAAAATTTTTTCCCTTATTTTGGTGCCAGATAACACAGCACACCTTCAGAGGTCCATGCTTTATGTCCATACTTTGATGGATCAGAGCTTTTTTGGTGGCACAAGTGGAAATTGCAGAATATTAAGAGGGTGGTTTTATACATGCAATATGTTCATGAATAAAAATATAAACATTGGCAAATTTATGTGCTATTAAAAAAAACTATGGGGCATAGTTTTGTAGGGAGAAAAATAACATCACACCAACCTTTTCTATCACAGCACACCTAAAAGAGTTTTACTACTTTAAAGAGTGTCTGCAACAAACTCATCTGGATTGTCACCAGGCTATTACTATTAAAAAGAATTGTTCAGTAAAACAATTGATAGACAGTACTGACAGACTTATTTCTCCTCAAATAATATCCTGATGATATTGCTGATATACACTGAACATGCATAACATTATGACAGGTGACAGGTGAAGTGAATAACACTTATTATCTCCTCATCATGGCACCTGTTAGTGGGTGGGATATATTAGGCAGAAAGGGAACATTTTGTCCTCAAAGTTGATGTGTTAGAAGCAGGAAAAATGGGCAAGTGTAAGGATTTGAGCGAGTTTGACAAGGGCCAGATTGTGAAGGCTAGACCACTGGATCAGAACATCTCCAAAACTGCAGCTCTTGTGGGGTGTTCCCGGTCTGCAGTGGTCAGTATCTATCAAAAGTGGTCGAAGGAAGGAACAGTGGTGAACCAGCGACAGGGTCATGGGTGACCAAGGCTCATTGTTGCACGTGGGGTGGCCTGTGTGATCGGATCCAACAGATCTACTATTCCTCAAATTGCTGAAGAATTTAATGCTGGTTCTGAAAGGTATCAGAATACACAGTGCATGACGGGTCAGGGCTGTTTTGGCAAGAGGACCAACACAATATCAGGCAGGTAATCATAATTTTATGCCTGATCAGTGTATATATATATGTATATATATATATATATATATATATATATATATATATATATATATATATATATATATATATATGCAAACTGCATAAAATCCTCTGCTGTTAATGCATTCATAGTATTGTGATTAACAAATAAAAGACTAATTAGGCGTTCACTTTAAAATGTTCTCTATATTTCTCAGACCTTTGTTTTCTCCCAGATAAACGTTACTGTGGTATACCGTATTTTCCTGGCAGTTACTTATTAATGTACAAGCACCTCTAGTCAGAAAATTCAGGTCAAGCAGGTTTCCATTCCCACAGTGAACAAAGTGAATAAAGCAATGTCAACACACTTGACAAGGAGGACTTGCTCAGACACAAATTTTCACGTGTGATAAACAACAGTTTTACAAAGCTCACATTTAGCATGCTTTATTGTTTCCACAAGTCTGTGCATGCTCTAGTACATATGCCAATCATAATCTTGGTATCAAAGTTATTTGGACGTTTAAAACAAGATTAACGTTTAAGATTCGGTGCAGGCATGCTTAAGGTTCAGTTCTATGTAGAATACTCATTGTAGCTACTGAGTAATATAATAAAACTAACCAAATGAGGACTCGAGACTTTGAAGATCATATGCACTCCTAGCAACTCCTTTTCTCTCTTTTTCCCTTTTTTCCCCTAAGAATTTCAAACCACAAAATGTTTCACAGTACGCCCTAAAGGTTACGCAAGTCCAACTCAGTGCATACTTCCACATGCATGTCACCTGTGCTCATGGTGTGTTTACTTCTATTCACTTTACAAAGCTTTCAACACGTCTGTGTGGTTTTTTTTTTTTGAGAATAGACTGCACAGAGGTCTGTCAGTTAGCGAGCGCTCATTATGTCATAGCAGGGATTAAATTGTGATTGAAGATTTTAAGAAGAAGCACTACATCTTTCATGCTTGCCACAACAATATTTTCAACATAAATATAATGGAAATGTGATTGAAAAGATGCTTTCTTATATTGATATCTGGGCTAAACACTTGATTTAACTAACTGTCATTGGATATCTGGATAGTGTTGGGTTTGTTTTTCAGTTTTGACAGTTTTATAGCATTACCATTATTTACATTCCCATTAGATTTAAGAAACAAAGTTGCAGGGTGCTAATATAGGGGATCTCAGCTCGTTTTAGCCTCTGATTTCAATTTAACATGTGCTTACCTGTAGATCATAATTCAAAGATGATGCTAAACTAAGTTTTTATTGTTTCAATTTTCTTCATGTATTTTTTTTTATTTATTTTTTTTTAAGTGTAAGTGCAGCTTAACTGTATTTACAGAACTTTAAATGAGATTTTCATAAACCATTGACGTAGCATGATGCGATAATGTATTATTTCAACAATTTTGAAAAAGTGACAGTTTTGAAACAGTCAAATATTTTTTCTTACAATAATAGAAAAGCTACAGCAGGATAAAGCAGAGGTTTTCCCCAAATGTTTATCAAAATTCACAGTGAAAATGGATTTATCTTATCTTTTTTTCTGCCAAGCTAAAAACTGGCCATAACCTCAAATATTTGAGATGTCTAAAGTTAAATGAAAAAGCAATCACTCATACAGAACCAAAGCTGCAACCAGTTTAATATTTAAACTTTTTTTCCATTCATTTGAACTATAATATATTAAACATTAAAAAAAAAAATATATATAGCACCTTTCAGGTGAACTTACTATTGTTAAAATACTGATTACAGAAAACGTCTAGTGGGAATAACCAGATCTCTCAGCAGTTGTAGTTTCCACAACCTTCCACCTGGTGCCATCTGGAGTTAGACAAATCCTCCCAAGCAGAACCTCTCATCCAATCAGCATTGCTGTAATGATTCAAAACTGCTCCAGTTAAACATCACCAGTCCAATATTATGAACAATATATTTACTCCTAAAAGTCTGAACTGAATTATGTGAATCTGACATAAATAAAACACAGGTAGGTGGTAACTGTGGTCACAAAATGCTTGACATTTATTGCCATTTAGTAGTTTTTTGTTCATTATTTGCAGAAGACTTTGCAACCTTCCGTTATTTAGACAGATATGTTATTCTGCAACGTCTCATTATTTAATCTAAATAATAATAATAATTAGTACAAATATACAAATTAAATATCAAAAGGATAAATATTAGATGCATGCAACACCTATTAATATAAACTATAGTACTACTGTAAGTTGCTACTTTATGGATATTTAAACCTTTTTTTAAAATATAACATAACGTTATATTTCATAACATTACCTTGCATTGCAACACAATACATTGCATTGCTACATCGTGTGTTTTGACACAAGAAGCCACTGTTGTGCCACTAGATATCAACATTTCAAAACTCAATATATTGCACAATGAATGCACCTGGATGAAACTTTTTGCCCTTCCCAAGAATGTACCACGAGGCATTCTCATCTTTTTGAAAAAATCCTTCACATGCGCATGAGCATACACACAAGAATAAAATTTCTTTGTCTCTTATCCTGTTGTGGAAAGAAGAAGGGACATTCCTTTTGGTCTTTCCTCTTTGTCCAACACACACACACACACACACACACACACACACACACACACACACACACACACACACACACACACACACACACACACATCAGTTCCACTCCGTCCTATTTTTTTTGCAGATAAAGCAAGATATATTTATTTCCCATGATTATTGAAGAGAATGTTTATCTAATCACTTTAATGACACATGTAATACATTTTAACAGTGCAGAAAAAATCTACCACTTTGTTTACTACTGACCCAAGGCTATATGAATAAACAGTAAAAACCTTACTAAGAAATTCTACTTAAAAAATTTCTTTCTTAATTACAATGAAAGTGTAAATAATGTGTCAAAAGGTAATGTATCAAGAAAAATACCCAAATTAAGGTTTGAAATGGACTAAAATATTAAAAAGGAAAAGGTTGTAAATGATTACTGTCATATTTTCATGTGAGAAGTACCTATTGTCCTTCAGAGGCATGCAGATCGTTATAGCAGTCTACATTGTGTAGCATGAGAAGCTCACCACAGATAACTATATAGCAACATTTTATATATCTTGTTCTTTTGATAGTTTTGCTTTTCTTATGATTTAATTCTTTTCACTCCAGAGTAACAATAAATACATGTAGGCCAAACCGAAAGTCTAGATTATGAGCGCAATAGAAGCTGTTATAGACATGAGATCGGATAACAGGTCTTGATCATTCTATAGACAAAGAGTGGAATTGTCTTGCCTTCATACATGTCTTATTGAGAAGATGATACAGCAGTTTTTCCTCAAGGTTAATGGGAGAACTGTGCATCCAATTTCAAGATGAAAAAAATCCCTTTGGTTCTAGAAAATAACAGGGCAGATAGCAGACCACGGTTTAAAGAGCATTTGTTCTGAAATTTGACCCTTATAATTTCTTTGTGACTGCGGGTATTTAGTGCTGGCATAATGGCAGTTGTTTATTAAATAGTCTGTGGTTAGCCTGATTTGCTATATATATATATGATATATATGAATGCTATAAAATATTAGATAATGTAATAAATTTAGTCAATTTCACAAATAAACAATAACACAATTTTATCTACAAATGGGGATTTAACAATATGGCTATTGTTATGCTATTGCCCAGGATGCTTGTACAACACTTTATTTCTGTATATTACGAATTTCATGTGACTTGGATAATGTCGCCCCATCACAAAGTAGTGAATCCCCAAATCCATGCTCTTATACCAGTGCAAAGATGATGCCATCATGGTCTGACTCCACCTTCGAACTATAAGTATAAAGAAGGTAGAATCTGTTTCTCTGCCTCTCGTTCCCTCCCTTCTCAGCTCCGGCCAGTGTCGGGAGCTGGAGAGATCTAATATCGCGTTTGGACACAGAGGACCTCAGTGTGCAGAGCTCCAGAGTGACGATGGCTTCAGCTGGCCTGGAAATCCTGGGTATGATTCTGTCTGTGGCTGGCTGGTTGGGCGCTATGGTGGCCTGCTGCCTGCCCATGTGGCGCGTGGCGGCGTACGTGGGTCAGAACATTGTGATCACACAGGTGGTGTGGGAGGGTCTGTGGATGAGCTGCGTGGTACAGAGTACAGGCCAGATGCATTGCCAGATCTACGATTCTATGTTAGCGCTGCCCAATGATCTGCAGGCGGCACGAGCTCTGGTTGTCATCGCTGTCTTCTTTGGTGTGGTGGGCATGACTCTGGCCATAGCAGGCGCCAAGTGCACCAACTGTACGTCAGATGTGTCCAGCAAGCCTCGCATCATGCTGGGTGCTGGTGTGGCGTTCGGCAGCACCGGGCTGTTGTTACTTGTGGCCGTGTGCTGGTCAGCCTACACCATTGTCCTGGACTTCCATGACCCACTGCTGCAGGACACGCAGAAGAGGGAGTTCGGGAACTCACTGTATTTCGGTTGGGGCGCCTCCTGTCTGCTCATCCTAGGGGGAGCCATACTTTCCTGTTCCTGTCCCTCCAGAGCACCCAAGGATCCTGCATCTCCTGGAGTGCAGTACTCATCGGTGAAATCAGTGGCTTCAAATGGATACTGCAGAAGGGACTATGTTTGAATGGTGTAGGCTGGTAAATGAACGTTTGTCCAGCAACAATAAAAACTGTGCCTGAACTTTATTCATCAGGACAAACACCAGAGAGAGAGAGATAGAATGGCTGATAAATGACTGAACAACGGTATAGAGTTAATTCAGTCAGCAACAGTAAGCTAATAGATTGGTTCTTTCACCTGTAAATTTAAAAATAGACCTATTACTGCATAATAACCTTTGTGTTACAAATAGATTTTGAGAAGTTTTTCCAGCTGAACAATGTTGACTAAAAAGTATACAACATGTCTAATTATGTTTCAATTTTGTATTTTTTTTTTTTTTACATTACATTCCAGGCCCTCAGAGTTTACATGATTACGGCTGATGTGCACTGCAAGGCTTAGTAATGAAACATTTTCTGAAGCTAATAAAATTCTTATCTCAAGTCAGTCAGCACAAACTTTTTCACTGCGGCATTTCTTGTAAATGGATGAACATTCCCGGAAACCAGAGACTTTGCAAAGGTAAGCTGGATGAGCTGAAATAAGGAATTCTTAGGCCAAGGTGCTCTATATCATTTGAAATCTACCCAGCTCTTGAGGGGCTGCTACACATTGGATATTACCTCCCTGCGTTGGTGTAGATGTGACTAGGTACAATGCGACCGTTGTTCTGAGACCTTCTTCTGCTTCTTTGTGTCCACTGCTCAATTCTTTAATTCAGGGGAGTGTAACTGAAACTAGCCACCATGAGAAGAAAGCACCTTCCTTTTTTCTTAGCTGGGGCTAAGCCTGCAAACTGTGAGATTCCTTTTTTTTTTTCTGGTACAACATAGTGGAAAGACAAATGCAGTTTTACCAAAAAATTTACATTTTTGTCAGTGTTGTGGTCAGGAAAAAAAGTACAATTAAAGTGTTATCAGTTGAAAACAATTTATTTGGAAAAGACTTTAAAGAATGCAGAGAAATGCGATTAAGCCTGAAACACCCAAAAGAGTAATTGATGATGGATTAAGAATGCAATTAGCAATTTTGTGTAGCAAACAGTTAGATACTGCTATGCAGAAAACACAGTATATTAGAACTCTCTCTGTTTTTTAAACAACTTTGTATGATCCATGGTACATGTTTTGTGTTAAAGTCTTCAAACACACAGCTAAGCTCAACATTCCAGGCTTGGTTTAGTTAGCATGAAGTTTGCTAGCTTATACAGTGTAATATTACCATTATAAGTTAACAAGACACTCAAAGGATCATCATGGATTTGTTTCTGAATTGTCTTTAAGAGAAAGATTCTTGTCATCACAAGAGTTCATTCAGTATGTACTGCATTGATTGAGTGTTAAACTGACTCTTGGATTGTACATGAACGGGATCATTTAGCCAATAAGAATCTAAGAATAGAAGAACATGCAAAAAAAATCCAAAAAACCAAACAAAAAAACAACATAGCAATATCCTACAAAACCTTTTTGAGCTATAAACCAAACATCTATCCCAGCTTCACACTGTCGTGGCTAACATACACTAGTTTCTGTTTTCCTGAATAAAAGACAGGACAAATGATTCCAGCACTATCAGCTGGCCAGTTTCACTCAGGTCTTATTTGTCTCATTTTTCTGTTTGCTTAAATGTTAGCGGAAATTACTGGCTGTTCTATCAAGGAAATAAATCATTTCGGGTGTTCCCCTAAGAGTTAAGTGTGAACGATTAATAACCGGCTACAGCCAAGCAAGTGCCTTTATATGGCAGTTTTATGCCACTTTGATCACCGACAATTTATAGACTTTTATAGAATTTATAGAAGATTCTTTGACACAATGTCAACACATGCATCTGTTCATGTATGAATTTTCCTCTCAGGTCAAACCTCTTTCCTGACACTTTTTTTGTTTGGTGTAACCTATCAGTTATCCTTTAACCAGACACCCCCTAGGCCATGGTTATCAATTCACTGCTCACTTTGGGTGGAATGGTTCAATCATTAAAAAAAGTCTATAAGGCAAGGTTATACTAGCAAACAAGAAAAAAAAAACAGTATTTCAAAATCTCTGACCAATCACTGTAGGACCTGATCTACCCAAGACTCCACCTTTTTCAGTTTACATAAAGTATTGGGTCATTGCTGAGATCCTCCTTCAGCATCTCAGCCCTGTGTATTCATTTCTCTGAAAGAGTGAAGCAGACAGCAATGGCAGCTCTGGGTTTAGAGATATTGGGCGTCACTTTGGCCACTCTGGGCTGGATTGTTGGCATCCTGTCCTGTGCTTTGCCAATGTGGAGGGTGACTGCCTTCATCGGCTCAAACATCGTGACAGCGCAGATCATCTGGGAGGGTATCTGGATGGACTGTGTGGTGCAAAGCACGGGTCAGATGCAGTGTAAAGTCTACGACTCCATGCTGGCATTGCCCCAAGATCTTCAAGCAGCTCGAGCTCTGTGCGTGATCGCCATCATGCTGGGAGTGCTGGGAGTCTTGGTCTCTGTCGCAGGTGCCAAGTGCACCAACTGCATTGAGGATGAGCGCACAAAGGCCAAGGTGATAATCGCCGCTGGTGTGACATTCATCTGTGCTGCTATCATGGAGTTGATCCCGGTGTCCTGGTCGGCCCACACGATCATCATGGATTTCTATAACCCGGTGATAATGCAGGCACAGAAACGAGAGATTGGAGCGTCTCTCTACCTGGGGTGGGCGGCTGCTGCTTTGCTGCTGACAGGGGGAGCGATTTTGTGCTGCAGCTGCCCACCACCTCAAGAGAAACGGTACAGTACAGGGAACAGGATGGTCTATTCCACCACACGATCTGTACCACCCAGCACCTATGACAGAAAAGATTATGTCTGAGCTAATGAGAGAGATGAAGACGGAAGGATTAGAGTCTGACTTTGTACTTGCTTTGATCAGACTAAGGAGATGAAAGACTGTTAACACTCTGACCCAAAGGAGAAAAAATTGTCTCTGTGTGTCAAATTAAGAACGCAATCGAGTTACCTTCATGACTGACTGAATTGCCTGGTTCTCTTACTTGCTTTGCATGAAACTTTTATGTTTTTGTATATGTTGTGTTTTAACTGTACAGCATGTTTTCAATCATAACTGTATTATTTGCTTTGTTTCAAGTATTATTACAAGTAAGGGTGACTGAAATGTGGCTTTACAGTACTATATGAATAAATTGAGATTTTTTTTTGTTTGTTAGGAAAATCAACTTTTGCTCAAACTGATTTTTTTTTAAATAAACAAAACAAAACAATGCCAAACAAATAAACATTGCAGTGTGTTTGTTGCACAATATATATAATGCTTATGTTTTAAATGCTCTGTATCATAATATAATAAACTAAACTGATATAATGTCTCATTTACCAATTATTTATTCTATATTTTATATATTAGAATGAATTGCCACTTGATTCAAATATATGATTCACGCACAAACACACACATACACTTTTAATTTATTTCATCAAATAACTACTAATAACTAGATTATCTGGCCAAATGAATTCTTTTTTATGTTATCACTTCACATAATAATTTGCAACAAGATGCTAATGCCCAAGTTCATTTAAAAATACTATTTGCATCTAAAAGATACTTATTATCTGCCTACAGTGCACTAGTGGAACACAGTTGGGGCAAACAGCCTAAAAAATGTCCTCAGCAATAAGGTGCTGATTTAGAGCTTCAGTCCTTTCGTTATCTCCTCGCCTCTCTAAGGTCTATTAGCTTTCTCTACAAGAATCTTGTCTTTGTTAGGGCCTCAATCCAACTGTCCACACTACAATGAAGCTGTTTCAGTGTAGCGACGCAGAGGTCAGGTTAGGTTGGGGTGGGGTGGGGTGGGGGGGCGTGGATGCTGTGGAATGTCAGGAAAACACATTATCTGAGTCTCTGGGCCATATCTAATGCCCCTCCCTGTAGTTAAAGCCTCAAGGCTGCTGAAATGAGGATCAAACACCTGTAAGATCTACAAACACAGAGGGGTCATGAGGTCATTATAGACTCCCAAAGCAGACGGTGACACTAAAGGTGAAATGATCATAGTAAAAAAGATACATGGTCTAGATGTATGATGAGTGTATTAATGTAGAAGAAGCAGATAATCATGAGTCCTCAGCCTATGGTAATTTTTCATTGCTTTTATTTGCACTTAATTCTTTTTTGCTACTAGAATGTTCAAAGTTAATGAATTATTTAAGGAAATAATTTAAATAATTAATTAATAATTCAAAGTTAAGGAAATTTTAGTGCAACATGAAATACTTTGAAAGGTTCTTTGCAGTACAGTTTAATGAGACAAAACACTATGTTTGGTCAAAACTACCAGTTTGTATCACGTGATGTTTGAACAATAAATGTACTTTTTCTATTTTGAATAATAATTTGCCTCTACATTAAACCAACAGATCAGTCATATAGCTCTTAACCTATAGCCCAAGCCAATAGTATGTGCTGCTCTTAATAATACATGTATGATTTACATATTTAGTTAATAAGGCTCATAAATAGATAGTTGGCATTGGTGACTCAGTACTAGGCTGAATCTGTAGGTATCAGTGCTGGACATTGGCATTAATTTACTGAAAAAACAATTTTTGACACCTTTTAAAGAAGATTTTACAGGATAAACATTATTTAAACTATGAGTTATATGATATAAACACTGGACTACTTGCCTTAGCAAAAATTGTTCTTATAAGAAGGATTATTATAAGAAATCGTTCTTATAATGGCAACCACAATCAGTGCTTACTGCTTATCAGTAACAAGGGTGAAAATTGATAATTTCATATACCAACTGTCCCAAAATTGCTATCAACTTATTATTTGTGGTTCAAATTGAATGCAAATACAGTGCTTAGAAAGCGGGCACTGTGGCTTGGTGGTTTGCACGTTTGCCTCACACCTCCAGGGTGGGGGGTTCGATTCCCGCCTCTGCCGTGTGTGTGGAGTTTGCATGTTCTCCCCATGCCTTGGGGGTTTGCTCCAGTTTTCTCCCCCAGTCCAAAAACATGCATTGTAGGTTGATTGGCATCTCTAAATTGATGATGCCTGAGATAGGCACAGGTTCCCCGTGACCCGAGAATAGATCGGATAAGCGGTAGACAATGAATCAATGAATAGTTAGAAAGCTAATAAAATTCCCTTTAATGTGATATAAATATGAACAAATTGCTCTTTGTTAAGTTGACCGTCTGCCCCTGTAATTACCAGTACCATGTGTTTATTTTGCAACATCCTGTGTATTGTGTTTTCCCCAGTGTCACGCCTGACCCCTGTGATTTGAGGTCAAATGTGAACTATTTTGTATTTATGAATACTAATAAATGCAAACTTTATTTTCACATGACCACCCTACGCTGAGAAATCAGTACCCAAAGTCAGCTCAAAACATTTCCCGACCAGCTACAGCCAAAACGGTTATATATTCTGAAAATAGAGATTACAAGCTTTCTTCTGATGTAAAAATAATTTTTAAAAACGAACGCTTTGCAACTTGCATTTACATCTAAATCTACGCTTTCCGATCTTTTGACCCTGCACGGTGGAGTCGATTAGCCAGAGAGTCGAGACGCCATTTTGTGTGAACTACTTTGCCAACAAAGGCGATAAATCCTTTCGTTGAATCTGTGAAAATTTTCAATTATTTAACGAGTGAATACTGCATCAAATTATCCGGTAAGAAAATATTTTGATATACAAATACATGATGTAAAATATTTACCACTATTAGATGGTACTTTTTTTAATTAAATGAAAACTGTAGGTCACGATTGTAGTGGGTGCGCTTTTTTTTTTTTTCTCTGCGAATATTTTCCAGATTGTGTTTTCTAGCAAATTAAAGACAAAACACTGATTACAGTTAAAAAAAAAAGTAAAGCCAGAATTTCTTCTTGCCTCTGCCATGATCCCAGAATATCTGGATTCTGGAAGGCAGTAGTTTTTCAATGACCATGTGAAATATCAGGAGCTTTTTACATCATATAGAGACACGTTCTTTTAAATCTTATTTATGAACAGTTATGAAGTGAAACCTTGTCTTTGAACTGTAATGCCAAAACCTGACAACTTACAGTGTCAGAGTATTTTTTAATAATGCCAATTCATATCATTTACTTGATGTATACTTACTGTAACTTTGAGACTGTGATGCCAAATATATAACTACATTGCAACATGATTTGACTGAAAATGTGCATTAATTACCAGATTGATAAAAAAATTCAGCTATAAAAATATTTACAATATTTTACAAGACACTTTTGTTAATTGTTTATTTGTAGATCAAATTCAAACTGTTTTGGAATTGCCTCAATGAGATCTTTCAGCCATTAAAATAAGAAAAAACTAAGCTGAAGATTTGATGGTGGTCGCTACTTATAAGAAGAATTCTCTCAAAAAAAGATTTCCAATAAAATTATTTACACTCCTAAAGAATGTGTAACATAAAGGCAAAATAAGCATCAGCAATTGAATTGATAAAATTGCTCTTCCAACTCTCAAAGTCAGCCTTATAAAAGGATTGCACGCTATCCATCACCTATTACAAATACAATTAAGCATAACCAGGTCACAAAGTTCATTCGTCTTAAACAGCTGACAATTTTTCAGGAATTGGATGAGCATACAGCGGGATGAGGAGGGAATCAGAATTACAGTTGAGTTGATTGTTCAGGTTTTCAAAATGTACTCTTTAAGATGGATTCCTTTTCAACCTGTTGCACAAATCAAGAATTTAACCACAGCAACCAACACAATGTATCGCTGAACTTCATATGTGATATGTCTTCATATGTCTTGGTCCGATGAGACAAAACCTTTAATATTTGAACTCATATCCTGGTTGCCTTTTTCAGGAGGTCTTTTGAAAATATACTCATTTTATAATGGTCATGAGTAGTTTCTAGATTTGAGCCTTATTGGACACCAGTACTATGCGAAAAAGACAGTACATAAAATTATAAAAAGACCAAACAAACAAACAAACAAAAAAACTATGAAGTTTCAACATATATTTTACATTTACAGCATTTGGCATATGCTCTTATCCAGAGCGATGTACAAAAGTGCTTTAAAGTCTGTCAATGAATACATTAAAACGGGTTAACTAGGTTGCAGACTACAGATACCATGAATCTAAAAATGTAGCCTACAGACAATTTTTAGCAGCAAACAAACAGGAAACAGTGTTAGTTTAGGTATTTCAGGAAGATGTAGGTCTTCTCCTGTTGTTTGAAGATGACTCGACATTCTGACACTGATGAGAAGTTTGTTCCATCACCTAGGTCCCAGAACAGAGAAGAGTGATATTCATATTAATTCATGTACTATTCATATTATATATATAATCTTCTCTCATTAAGATTTTCATAAAGGGAGTCAATATTCTGGCATTCTGACAGTGATCCATAGTATTACTACAACACAATAGTATTACTATAAATAGTTATAATATACAATAAGACTGCTTTATATAAAAAAAAAAAGGATTCTTGAGCCAAATGCACAGAAAAATCATTTGAGAATTAAGTAGTTTTGAATGTAATATGTGGGACATTTTAAGGAGAAAATTTATTCTTTATTTATAATGATTTATTTTTGTACTTACATTGCTTTTCTATTTACTGCTGAACTTTGAATGCAAATACAATTTCTTTCTACTATTTCTCTAATACCATGAAGAAATTACTCGTTAAACACGGTAAGTCTTAACTGTCAAATTTGACAGTTTCCACAGATATCGCTTGAATTTCTCATAAATAAAAAAGGCTCTCATAATCCTTTATATCCGATCCCATCAGATGTTTTTATCCCAGCAGCAGTGGCTGTTTTTCGTCTGTGCCTGAGCCAATGATGACATTATAATGTTGGGAATGAAATCCAATGCACAGATATGCACAATACACAACCCCGCTGCACAGATACGGTATGATTTGCACCTTTCATGAAAGCAATGAAGAACTTACAATGAGTCTTTTGGGATTAGTATAAACACTACTTGTTTTTAAACATAAATAAAATATGATAAAATTGAATAATAAGAAATAAAATGAAATGAAATGAAATAAAACAAAATTTGCTGTATAATAAAGTGGGAAGCTGTACAAGGTGAAGTAAATAGCCTAAATGTGGGAAAATATATCATATGAACACAATGACATATGAATACTGAATGACATGAGTATTGTTGTAGTATTATTATAAACAACAAAGTGTGTGCAATGTGCATGCATTTTTTGTGCATTTAGCGAAATGAGCTGTGCAAAACGTCTGGTTGAGGTAATGGATGTTATGTGAAAAGTCAAGAAAAGTTTAAGCTCTCTGCGTGTTCTCCTGGTTGGTGGCTCAAATGGCCTGCAGGAAGAAACTCCTCCTCATTCCATGGGTTTTTACCTTTAAGGAGCGGATGCGCTTTCCTGACTGCAACAGAGAGAAGAGCCCATTGTTTGGATTGTTTTTCTAAGAAATGAATATTTTCTGTAAATCATTGTTTACAGCCTTACAATTAACATTCAGTGAAACCTTTCATTTAGGTAATGATTGCCCTGAGCCTTTTCCTGTTACAAGGTATGAGACACTTTTAGAGGCATCCTGGACCACTAGTCAATCCAGACATTAGAAGATCCTTTGTGTTTAATCATTCTAGAGACTGAAATGGCCATTGTAACATACTGATGTATGTTTTTACTTCATTTATGTGTTCTTTCGGGACCATTAACATATACTATTAGACCTTGATACGTTATCTTCACAAATAAACATTACTCCGAAACATCAACAGCACCATACTGTAAAGTGAGTGTGGAGGTTTTTCATGGTGAATCATAGTGATGTTAATGGTGTTCAAAAGCAAAATTGATTTCTTTTGGTTTTATCTTAATACAACACATAAATCCAGTTCAATGGTCATTTGACACTTGGATAAGTTCATGTAAAGGATGGACCACTTTCTTGTAATGATATGGCAGCATGTATCACCAAATGTCCTCCTTTTTCATGCTGATGTATTTTTTTTTTTTTTAATCCATTGTCTGACTTTGTGTTTATTCGACTTGGTGTGTATCTCATCTGCGTTCAGAGGTCCTTGGTTAACCATGTGGTGATGAATGACAAAGAGTTTATGTAAATATGTGTGGTAATAAATTTGCTGCATGCAATACTGTTCGAAAGTCTTATGCTTAGACTTAGCTTAAAGAAATAATGTAAAGAAAAGATACCGTCAAAATAATGAAATGAAACATCTAAACTATAGTCGATATCTGCCTGCGAAAAAAAAATAAAGCTTTTAAAATGCATCAATAGTCTCAGGTACATTGTGCACATGTACAGTTTTGAGTTGGAGAATGTGACGATCTACAGATTTTTTTTTTCACAATTGCTTCCATTTTAAAATAAAATAAATAAATAAATAAATAAATAAATAATAATATTGTTTATTTTTTCATCAAAACTTCGCCAAAAATCGCCCAAACTTATGGAATGCACTGAATATATTTGAAGAATTAACTGATTTACTAGGTTTGTGACTCTTAGCTGGTCAAGACAATGCATACCGACATACCAAATAAATGAATGTCATTTATGGAAAAAAAACAACGAAACACTTCAGGATTCCTTATCTGACTGTGTTGAAACCATGCTTTTTGGCAGGTGATAAGAATGTGGGGAGGGTTGGACTTCTACCATGCACTGGTTGTAACAGTGAATTTTTTCTGTCAAGGTTTTGGCTGAGTTTTTGTAACCAAGCAACAGTAACTAAGACACTCATACACATCTTTAACAACTACTATCCAGACATCTATAAAGGTCAACATGCTAACTATGATAAAAGTTCATTTAAAAGTGCCAATCTTTTATAATGCATATACCAGCCACTTGATTAGGAACACCTGTACAAGTAATTCATGCAGTGATTCAAATCAGCCAATCACGTGGCAGCAATGTAATGTATAAGTTATGCAGATACAGGTCAAGAGCTTCAGTTAAGCTTCAGTTCACATCAAACTGTCCAGTCAATGGGGAAAAATGTGATCTCAATAAAAAAAAAAAAAAAACACTTTCAGTGAGCAACAATTTTGCAGGTGGAAAAGCCTTTATAAATGGAAAGGAAAATGAGCAGAGTAACTGGAACTGAAAGGTACTTCAAATATTTACTCTTTACAACTGTGGTGATTAGAAAAGCATCACAAGAATACACAACTTGTAGAACTTTGTACAATGGCCGAGAAGTGCGAAACAAAATGAACAAATCCAAAAACACAAGAACAATTCAGACAAACCCGAAAAGGTAGGTATAGTTTGCGAATGGAATTCTTACCGCTGATTGGACGAGACATCTGTCACTCAAGATATACAAGAAGTAGGAAATTGTGTATCCAACTTTATTTCTTGCACATGTGTGGAGGTCTGCGTTCACTTTAAACCATTTTTTTTTTCAGATATTGCAACTTTAAATCTTTGTTTGCGATGTTTGGACAGAATTTGGAATTAAAAGCACGAATCCACAAAAGTTGACCAAACAGCTGTGGCTGCTGTGTGAGATTGGTGTGAGAATGTTTTCTTGGCTCTGCTTCAATGAACACATCGATGAGAGTGTGGCCTTCTCAGTCCCCACACCTGCTGACAAATCTGTAGCAATTATCTTTTACATATATACATCAACCAGAAGCTCAAAATAATGTTTATAATGAAATGTGTATAATGTATAATGTCATATAGTAAGAAAAGCACACAGACAAAACAATATTTTTTTTTAACACTAAAAACGAAATAATGCCAAAGATTTATCATAAAATATGTCCTGTATCAAGACCGCAATCCAAATCGTTAGACAAAATCAACAGAAAAGAAATGGTTTTGTCATGACCCTCTCAATTTCAAGCCCTGATACAAAACAGAGTGCATGATAATGTCTGGAAGATGTTAGAAAGAACTGAGGATGATTATAATATCCAAGAGGATCATAACTGATTTAAGCCTTTTTGTCAGTACACTGGTGTTTCGGAAATGGGTTTGATATCAACATTTACTCTGAAGTAAGTAACAATATTTACTCTATGAAAATATTGCCTCTAGTAGCCTGGGTAAAACCAGAAGTACTTATGATAAACTAAATATCCTTAAAGCCCTGAGTGTCTACTTTCATATGAGCTTCATATTAACTACCACTGTGGAGTGTGACATGTCAAAGACATTCAATACTGAACATGGGCACAACAAAAACAGGTGGTATGGAGTTCTTTAACTGTAAGTATGTGGTAATGTAGTCTGCAGAAACTGCACTCAGTACTAAAATACAATGTTCAGATATGAAGATTGTTCTGACGTAAGTAAGTAAATAACCATCATGCTGCAGAAAGTCAAGTGAAAAATGTATGTGATTAATTCAAATAAATATATAGTTATTGCTAATGTATATGGCCCAAGTTTACACACACAAACACACACACTATAATATGCTGATATATTCCATATAACTCCATATAAAAACCAGAAACTAATCTTTCTATGCACAGGCCTGTGTAAAGGTTTAATGGAGCCACTTCGTCGTCAACAGTGAAAATGAAAAAATTTACCTCTTCCCAACAGGGAAAACCACCAACAATCAAGAACGCATGATTATATAGTGTCATGGCTGTGCAGTCAAAACATGTTGTTATAATGGGACAAAAACATCCACCTAAATGAGGGAGAAAAGATTAAAATCTGATGCTGCAAAAAAACTAACAATGCATCAAAGTCAATGTTGTTACTAATCTTTGACATATGCAAGACTGTGATAAAAGGTAAAAAAAATATCCAGTCAACAATCACTTATTATATTGAAAATAAGTCATTTTGTGTGTTTTTTTCTCTCTAAATCAGTGACATCACTTACGAAATTGGCATTGTAAATAGTAAAAATCCTGGATTTTTAAAAAAAAGATTTAGTAGTTTTGATCAGAACTGAGGTTGATTAACAGATCTAAGCAAAAATGTTGAAAAAAATATTTATCTGAAATATTTTTTTCAGCAGTTAAATTTAGGGGATGTTTTCATCCTGAACATAAAGAAAGGGTAGTGTTTTCGAACAATGCACAAGGGTTAAAGGAACAACTACTGGATTTACCCTCACAGGATCTTATAGTCACTATATTATTCAGAAGCAGGTTGGAGGAGTGCAAGCCCTCAGTGAAGTCACAGTCCAAGAGGACTCCTCCCCGCTACCTGATCTGGAGTATAAAGGATACTTGTTTAGCAAACGAACCACATCACCGACTCCAAGGCATTGCTTTCACAGTGTGACCATTTCTTATCTTCTGTGTCTTGGCAGGCAGTCATTCAGCTCTGTCCAAGAACAAAGCAGAAGGCTGAGGTGCAGAACAGTGAGCGCTCATGACCATGTCTGCCGGCCTGGAGCTCATTGGGATTGTGCTGTGCGTGCTGGGATGGCTTCTGGCCATTGTCTCCTGTGCTCTTCCCATGTGGAGGGTAACGGCCTTCATCGGCAGCAACATTGTAACGGCACAGATTTACTGGAACGGCCTGTGGATGAGCTGTGTGGTGCAGAGCACTGGTCAGATGCAATGCAAAGTCTACGACTCCACGCTGGCTCTTTCCCAAGATCTCCAAGCAGCCCGTGCTCTCACTGTTATCTCCATCCTGTTGGTCATTCTAGCCATGCTGGTGTCCATCGCTGGGGCCAAGTGCACCAACTGCATTGATGACGAATCATCCAAGGCCAAAGTCATGATCGTGGCTGGAGTTCTGTTCCTTGTGGCTGGCCTCATGCAGTTGATACCTGTCTCCTGGACAGCTAATACCATCATCAGGGATTTCTACAATCCCTTACTGAACAACCCGCAGAGGTGGGAGCTAGGGGCTTCACTTTACATCGGCTGGGCTGCTACGGCTCTCCTGATATTGGGTGGATCGTTGCTATGTTGCTCTTGCCCTCCATCCAGGGTGAATTATTCTACTTCCCGCTCAGCAGCTACTGGTGGGTATGACCGAAGAGACTATGTCTGAGTCGGGACAAGAAAAACAATCTGCTTCATGTACTGTTGTTGAAACAAGGCTACAAATGTGCCTTTCTCAGACAGGACAAAACTGATATTTGATTTGCTTAGCTCTAAATACAAGAGGTCATTGTGTATCTGTAAAAAAAAAAAAAAAAAAAGCTAAAATATGAAGGCACTGGAGAAGAGCATTTCAATGTGGACTAGGGATTCATGAAACTGGTTTTAAAACATGCTTTCTTTACAATGTATACTATGTTTTTATATTTAAAAGAATTCAATATTCAGTATTTTAACAGACTTCTAATTTTTAATGATTGCTTTAGCATTCAGATAAAAAGCAGACATAAACTTACGCATACTTCTGTACATTGTAGCTTTCCTTATAAAAGGGACCTTGTGGTGCAGCTGTGTGAGAAGTTAGCAAAGTTAGCAAAGTGAACAGCTCATTGTGTGCAGTGAAATAGAGGGGAACTTTTGTATCAAGCTGTGTCTACACTGAAAAACATTCTCCTGCCATATCCATGGCACTTTTATTTTTTGCTCTTTGATAAAACAGACTGAGGTCTATTGTATATATCACGTATTATCGTAATGTCATGAGTCAACTGATACAATAAACATCAATTTTGCTAGTCTCCTGCTTTCTTCATGCATTATTTACTTTGTGTTTAAACTTCAGCATCTCTAGAGTGACTGAAAAAGTCAGGATGAACACCTGTCACAAATTAAAACCATGGAAAGTCAGTGTATCTTTAACTGCCAACAAAATTACTCTCACGTGCACTTTTAAAGATCAGACACCAGCACCTTCAACAGGTGTCATGCCCATGAATTCTAAACAATAAACAAACAAACAAGCAAACAAACAAATACTTGAATACTTGAAATAAATTCTTGAATAAACATTCTTCAAATAGAGTCACCTAAAGATAAATCAGTACTGTCTAGCACTAGTAGTAAACAAACAATATATATATATATATATATAATACAAATATATATATTATTTTCATTCTAGAATCTTGAATAAACACAATTTCTATTAAATACAGTTGCCTAAAGACAAATAACTATTACTACTAGTAAACAAACAAGTAAAAAGTAAAACAAACAAATAAATAATGAAACAAACAAAAACAAATAAACAAGCAAAAGAAGAAAAATAGAACAACATGGGAGTCGTCTAAAGACAAAATAAGTGCAATGCTAAATTACTAATAAACAAGAAAGAAAGAAAGAAAGAAAGAAAGAAAGAAAGAAAGAAAGAAAGAAAGAAAGCAAGAAGAACATTTTCCTATTTTGTAAATTTGTAGAAATGTGTATTTTTATTTGCAGAAATCAATTCTGCATTACTTTCTAGTTCTTTTTGAAAGAAATCATTTTTCTTCAGTTTTCTATTCATTTAAATGATAAGCTCCTTCACGACTGACCCTTATATTACAGTGGATACTAACTGTACCTTTAAGGCATAAATTAAACTTATCCCTGCAATACAGCATATGTTAAGTGTATTTACTGATGACACGAGAGGAGTCGTTGAATCGGACCTTCTAACAGATGCACTGTGTGTAAAATGGATGGTGTCACTTTTCCAGGCAGCTTCTCCTGCTGTTAGAGCTCATACAGGATCAGTATCACCCAAACAAAGAGAGTCACACGACTGCTTAATGTAGCATAGTGATCCAATTACTCATCAGACAGTGCTTTCAGGGCATGACATTAGTCATAGTTAGCTGTAGTATTTTAAAAAATAAACTTCTGAGCTGACGCATAATACATGGTGTCCATAAACAAGTCAGCATCACAGCCTTCATGACTGGTCATCCGCTTCTCAGTTCATTTACACTACCAGTCTTTCTGAATAAAACACGGACATGGACATTTATACTTATACCATCTTTATACCCTTTATACCATTTTTGTTTATTTTATTTTCATTCTAGAGACTTGAATAAACACAATTTATACATATCTCCTGTTAAAGTCTATAACAACCTTGTGAAAGCTTCTTTACCATTGTCAAATAATCCTGTCCTGTACGATCTTATTTGATTTTTTTTTTTTTAGAATGTTATTAAACCCTACTTATAATGTCTTGTGATTGGGAAGTTACTGGAAAATACAGAGGATGCATTGGGAGTTTTAAAAGATTTAGAGTACTTAATCATTCAAAGAATACATCCTTGTCAAGGAAATGATAGCAGTAAGTAACTTGTACAGGATTGTAATTAAAATTGCGATCATATTCCTGTAAGATTCCTCAAGCAATTGTATTGCAGGACAAGTTATAAATATAATGTATCTACATCCACAGGATTTCTGATGGGATCCATTTGGGTTCCTAGTCTATATGGAACTGTGTAGAATTGTGTGTTTGATGAATTATAAACTGCTACTGACCAAAACAGATTAAGATGTTTAGAGGATGGATTGTTTCTTAAGGTCTATCTATCTATCTATCTATCTATCTATCTATCTATCTATCTATCTATCTATCTATCTATCTATCTATCTATCTATCTATCTATCTATCTATCTATCTATCTATCTATCTATCTATCTATCTATCGTGCAAATCCTGACCTACAGGATATTGTCTTAAAAGATATTATGTCTTATACTATAAATACAATTTAGGTTGGAATCTTATAGGAATGGTACCAAAATATGAAATTGGGATCCTCTACTTACTGAAATCCTTTATGATTTTTTGACAAAGGGACTCAGCCATGAGAATGTCTTCAACATGTCCATCTTTTGTCAGTGGCATAATTCAAGAAGTATGGAAAATTTTGGGAGACATTTTATTAACACAAAGTAAAATGTCTCCCATGTTACAAAGGGGGTTAATGCCCCCTTTGTATGGAGACTTTTCAGGACACCTTGTTACTATTCAGCTGAAACTGAGTGTGATTACAACTTCATGAATCATGCAAATGTGTAGCTGGAGGATAGGAGATCAGATGTTTTATTTACAGGACAAAAAACTTAACACTGTTTGTCTCATACTTACTTCCACTGATTACAATCTGAATACTACAGATATAAACGACTGTTTATCTAGGATTAGATACATCAAATAGCCAAAAAGGCATTTTGTTAGTTCAGTATGTTGAAACATTATGACACATTATGACACATTCATGACACCTTCATGGAAAGTAAAATCTTTCTTATTGCATTCTCTCATTCAAACATGTCATATAGTGTTATAGCGTTATGTTTCATTTATATGAAGGAATTAATACATGATCAGTCCCAGAAACAGTAATAACAGTGGAATAACACAGAATTTTTTGGTCAAGCAAGAAACGGACTGTGAGAGATTTAGATGTCATGTGTTTTCACCCAAACAGATTATTGGTACAGCTGAAGCCAACCTACTACAAAACGGCCAATCGGTGAATAGTTTTTCTTTAAAAGTAAAAAAAAAAAAAAAACCCCGGATAAATGTTGCCACAGGCAACAGCATGCAGTAGAGGGTTAAACTACAACCAGCAAGTTTGCCAAAGAGCTTAAGCTTGATGAATTAACGTAGTTTGTTTTAAAATGTGAGCATTTCATGTACAATGGGAGTCACGCTGCCCAGTCTGTTAAGTGAATGTGATGAAACTCCAGGCACACGGAATGTTCTTACTCCCTTACATTTATTTGTTTATCCACACTAAAATTCCCAGAACTGTATTAATATTGTAGTGTTTATGAAAGTCCAGACAGAGCTATTAATTTATCATTGTATGTATTAACCATAGAGATTTGGCTGTGGAGGATCAGCATGCATTTGAGAAAATTCCTCTTTCAGTTCTTTGTGTAATTTTATGGATAGAAGACGACTAAAAACTACTAAACAGACAATGACTAAACAGTTTCTTTTGGTTAGATGCTACAAAAAGAATACTTCTATTTCTCAATATAATATGGAAATAATTTTTTTTTTATTTTTTAGATTTTTATTTATTTGTTTATTTTAGCTTGTGTTCTATTTTTAGTTTTTAATTTGTGTTACTTATTCTTAGACACAATTCTCATCTAAATATGCGCAACTGAATAGGAATCCATGGTCAATAATAACGTACTAGTAAAATATAAATAAACAAACAAACAAATAAAGTAAGCAATAAAGAAAGAAAGAAAGAAAGAAAGAAAGAAAGAAAGAAAGAAAGAAAGAAAGAAAGAAAGAAAGAAAAATGCAGACAGTGTAATTATTGTATTAATTAAGCTTGAATAAATATTTTAGCTATAGTTGACTAAAGATTAACTACATGCTGGATTAATGACAGAGTTTACGTGTGCATGAAAATAAAATAATAAATAATGCAGAATCCAAACCACGACACTGTATTTATAGAAAATAAACACAAGATGGAAAAATGAATACTGCATTAGAGTATGTATATGCTTGACATACAACTTTACAATTCTAAAGAAAAAAAAAAGAAATAAACAATATTGATAAACTATGTATAAAAAAATATTCATTTAAATAATAATAAATACATTTTAAAAATTATTTATTTATTTATTTATTTTTGCTGTTGTTCTTGGGGGGAAAAGGAAAGGTTTAACTGAAGAAACCTTCACCTTTTTTTTTCTCACACATTCTGGCCCACTTTTCCAGTGCAAGCCTGATACAGACTCAAATGTCTCTAAACTGGTTCACGCTGACAAAAAGCTCACACAGGCTTTCTTGTTGGTTTTAGAGGCAGAGTTTCGGACTTCCCGGGAAACCCAGCTCACAGGCTGCTTTCGTCATGTGACCGAAACTGGGACGGGAGCAGCATGGAGTCAGGTATCCGGTCCTCCAGAGGAGCACGGAGCCATGACAACCGTGCGTCTGTCTAATCATTTAGTTCCGGATCAGACCGGATTCTGCTCTTTGCATGTGCGCAGTGGAATGACGTAACACATTACTCATTTATCGCCGTCAACAATATTACTTTAACACCAGCTGGAGGTTTCAATCACGTGACGTCAGAACATGGAAACAGCGTGTCTCACTTCCGTTTATTATGTCATTTCCTCAGATAGTGTCTGACACATACTGATAAGTTGTTAGATTTTCTTAACTGAAATGTTCTTGTTCACTGGTTTATTGTACAAATAAAACTGATCTGAAATGTAAAAAAAAAGTCTCTCTCTCTCTCTCTCTCTCTCTCTCTCTCTCTCTCTCTCTCTCTCTCTCTATATATATATATATATATATATATATATATATGGCACATCAGGTCATATGAATAACATTTAGTTTATTATATTTGAAAGAAAGAAAGAAAGAAAGAAAGAAAGAAAGAAAGAAAGAAAGAAAGAAAAAGAAAGAAAAATGCAGACAGTGTAATTATTGTATTAATTAAGCTTGAATAAATATTTTAGCTATAGTTGACTAAAGATTAACTACATGCTGGATTAATGACAGAGTTTACGTGTGCATGAAAATAAATAAATAAATAATGCAGAATCCAAACCACGACACTGTCTTCTTCTTCTTCTTCTTTCGGCTTTTCCCTTCAGGGGTCGCCACAGCGAATCATCTCTCTCCACCTATCCCTATCTTCTGCATCCTCAACACTTGCACCCACTAGCTTCATATCCTCATTAATTCCATCCATATACCTCCTCTTTGGCCTTCCTCTTTGCCTCCTGCCTGGCAGCCCCATGTCCAACATTCTCCTACCAATATCACTGTATTTATAGAAAATAAACACAAGATGGAAAAAAGAATACTGCATTAGAGTATGTATATGCTTGACATACAACTTTACAATTCTAAAGAAAAAAAAAGAAAGAAATAAACAATAATGATAAACTATGTATAAAAAACATTCATTTAAATAATAATAAATAAAATGTAAAAATTATTTATTTATTTGTACACACATGGTTTAGAGGGTTTTGCCAAAAATTGCGGCTTAGTTAAGTACATAAAGATCATGATGTAATATCTGAAATCATTCACCTCAAGAGTCCTCCTTAAATTCCTTTGAAAACACTCACTGAGAAGAGACTTGACCTATACTATTATTGTTCTATATTAAACCTTTCTCTATATCGCCCCCTTGTGGTGTGATTGAAATCTGCTCTATTGTAATTTACCACTTTTTGCACAGTGTAACATGTCTTGCAAAGTTGGATTTATAGATAAAATACTGAACTTTTCAATTAAATCAACTGATATTTTTCATGATCGTGTTTTAAATTACCAACAAACATTTTTTCATATGAATATTATAGTGAATCTATCCTTTTGAAATCACTATATTTTGTATGATTTCATGACATATTTAAGTCCATGATTGTGTAGAAGAAAAACTAAATGTTAATCTTATTTTTTATTAAATTATTTTTGAACAATAAATCTACATAAGCATGCACCTAATGAGTTTTAATCTTTTAATCTTTCTTAAGTCTTAACTAACAGTCTCACTTTTCAGTTTTACAGTATCTATGTTCTCTTTACATTGTCGTACACATGATGTCCTTAGCTGGCATCTAGGCTAAAGTTATTTGTTTTTTAAGAATTATATTTTTTATTGTAAAATGAATTTTATATCTATTATAATATTTTTAAAAATGGGAGAAAAGAAAAAAAGAAAAGAAAGAAAGAAAGAAAGAAAGAAAGAAAGAAAGAAAGAAAGAAAGAAAGAAAGATCTTCAGGAAATTCACATAATGCAACTTCCTGTTATGGGATATGTACACATATGTAGTTTTTCATAAACTGTAATGGATGACTCATGGAAAATGTTTTAAGCATTAGGTATTTAACAAAGTCATACATTAATGCAACAAATAATATTGATATTATTTTTTAAAGGATTTTAATGATTTTATTTTAATGCTATGGGTATTTTTGTTTAAAGTAAGAAGGTAGAGTTGTATAAGAAAGTTGTATGCTCTGGAGACTAATAGAATTAAATGAGTGAACCTACAATGTTCCTGCTAGTTAACAAATCCATCCATCCATCCATCCATCCATGTTCTGTACCACTTATCTTACACAGGCTCATGGGGTACCTGGACAGGTTGCAAACCCATCACAGGGCACACATGCTCTCCTGGACTCTATTTCACCGCGGCATGAGGTAGTGGACAGGGTACCAAATAATCACAGGACACAATCACACACACTCACACACCCGTTCACACACTACAGACAATTTAGAGATGCCTTTCAGCCTATAACACATGTCTTTGCACAGGGGGAGAAAAACGGAATACCTGGAGGAAACCCCTGAAGAACATGGAAACTTCAAGCACAGAGTAAAGGCAGGAATCAAACCCCCATCTTTGGAGAAGTGAGGCAGATTTGCTAACCACTAAGCCACTTAGTTCCCCCTAGTTAATAATATCTTGGTTTAAAAATAAGAGTTTGTAGATTAACATCACTGTTTGAAGCAAATATATATTTTGGCTTGCTCATACACCGACCAGGCATAACATGACGACCACCTGCCTAATATTGTGTTGGTCCCCTTTTGCTGCCAAAACAGCCCTGACCCGTTGAGGCATTGACTCCACTAGATCCCTGAAGGTGTGCTGTGGTATCTTTCACCAAGATGTTGATGCAGCAGATCCTTTACATCCTGTAAGTTGTGAGGTGGGGCATCCATGGATCGGACTTGTTTGTCTAGCACGTCCTACAGATGCTCGATTGGATTGAGAGGCCAAGTCAACATCTCAAACTCGTTGTTGTGCTCATCAAACCAATCCTGAACAATTTTTGCTTTGTGGCATGGAACATTATCCTTCTGAAAGAGGCCACAGCCATCAGAGAATACCGTTTCCATGAAAGGTATTCCATGAAAGTTTCCAATGCTTAGGTAGGTGGTATGTGTCAGAGTATCATGAGTGTCATGAGTTTCCCAGCAGAACATTGCCCAAAGTATGATACTGCCTCCACTGGCTTGCCTTCTTCCCATAGTGCATCCTGGTGCCATGTGTTCCCAAGTTGGGTACTTTTGATAGATACTGACCACTGCAGACCGGGAACATCTCACAAGAGCTGCAGTTTTGGAGATGCTCTGGTCCAGTGGTCTAGCCATCACAATTTGGCCCTTGTCAAACTCGCTCAAATCCTTACACTTGCCCATTTTTCCTGCTTCTAACACATCAACTTTGAGGGCAAAATGTTCACTTAATGCCTAATATATCCCACCCACTAACAGGTGCCATGATGAGGAGATAATCAGTGTTATTCACTTCACCTGGCACTGCTCATAATGTTATGCCTGATCGGTGTATATATTTACTGAACAGATTTTGTTAGCTGTTGTCTTTACACATTTGTGGTCAAGGAAAAAATGTCACTCACTGATTCTTTTCATTTGGTGAAATTCACTGGCATCAAACAAACAAACCCTCCTCCCCCAAAAAACCCAAATTTTTAAAATTTTGAAAAAAATCTTTATTTTACAGTATAAGGCAAGAGTCCACATCAGTTATTATATACATTATTAACATGCATTCAGAACCATATTTATCAATACATACAACTGATTACTGATCAATAATAATAATATTCTAAACAATACGAAACTGGGTTTAAATGTAACTTTATAGGGCAGCTATATAGGCTTTTGATCCTTCAGCTCATTAAAACACATGAGCCACATACACACAGAAAAAAAAGTTGGCTCTTCCTAGATTGGGAATCTCTCCTAGCCATGGATTATAAAGTACAAGTCTGTGTTACTCTTAAACACTTTTAAACAAAACACTTAAAGTACATTTGCGCCAGATTGCGAACAAATGAGACAGACATGCAGCACATTCATATACACAGAGATGAGCAGCTGGATATCAGGAAGTGACATGGCACGAAGGTTAAATACTGAAATATCAACAAGCCCAAAACTTTCATATCCACCAGTGTTTATAATACTATCAACTCAACATGAGTTATTCTTCTATAATTAATACAAAATATTTACAAAAACAAGAATATTCAGGGAATTCTTTGTTGTAAGTTTTACAGACTTTGATGTCATATGAACACATTTCCATTTACTCGTGCATATTTTAAAATGATGCAGTTCATCGCAATAGAAATGGGTTTCCTGTATATCTCCTGTAAGAGCAGCCATTAAATTTTAGATTTGTTCTGTGGAATTTTAAATAAATAACATATGCCTAAGCGGTAAATACAGTCTATTTGATCCTCAAGTGAATTTGTTTTTTCACTCCAATGCCACACAGACATCAGGGTGTGGTTTTAAATACACATGCACTTCATCTCGGGTCAAAAACCAGAATAGAATAGAATGATAATAGAATGATCCACTTATTTTTCCAAGAGAAGAAGATCTCAGAGAAGAATTATTACATCAATAGTGTTTTCTGATGGGATTCATACAGTGACCTTGTCAATGCTTGCTTACCTGCCCTCTAACCTGAGAGCTAAAACCTTTACAGCCTGAAGACACACATATTCGATATTCGAAGTGTGCAGCTAGTGTGTGTGTGTGTATGTGTGGGTGGATGGGTGTGTACACATTTCCTGTACTTTCTGTGAGTGCAGTTTATTTAGTCACTTTGAGCCAGTTTTTCCAGGGTGAACGGTTGGGCACTGTGGTGCCGTCCGGTATGCAGGACACAGAGGACGATGCTTTCAGTGGTTTGCGGAAAAAAGAGAGACCACCTCCTCCTGACCTCTTTGATGGCATCTGCTGCTCTGTCTGGCTCTTCAGCTGCTGGTTAATGATCACCTGGATGTCATCCTTTGAAATGCAACACACACACATGCAATATTAATACAGTACATTACAGTTCAAATAATGAACCAAATGTACATAAAAGAATGTAATATGCATTTACAGGGTTGAGCAAGTCATCATATCACAAACACATTTTGATGCCAAAAAAAACCCATAATCTTATATTGATAGCATTCTATCTCTGAAAGATCTGCCGCTCCTGCAGCATCATAAAGATGGAGTCTTTATATTTATGATAGCTGCCAATGCTCATTGATGCATGTGGGGAATGAAGCCTGGCCTGTGTGAGGCCTCACCTTGCAACTTAGAGTGCTGCTAACATCTTGGTGCCAGATACCACAGCCCACCTTCAGGGAACTAGTGGAGTCCATGCCTCGAAGGGTCAGGGTCAGTTTTTTATTTTAATGTAACAAGATCACTTAGATCTGGAAAATAAGACGTATTCCTTTGGAGGTAAAAATAGCCTTTATTTCTTCCCGTATTTTTGTCGAAGCTACAGGGAGCCACTGCAGAGGGATGAAAGAGCCGCAGGTTGCCGACCCCTGTACATGAGGAACGAAAGCTGGCACGTCTGGTCTGATCTCACTGAAGAAAATTTTGAATGAAAATTTTACTGCTGGCTATTATAGAGAGTTAAACACACTCAGCACAAGGACAACGTGAACAATATTAGGCAGCAGGTGGTTTTAATATGATAACTGATAGGTGTATTTTTTGTTTATGTGCACGTTGTGCATTGCACCGAGTTGGCCAGCAGGGGGTGACACGTGATCATTATGTATCAAAAACCTCCTGGCATATTTGCTCCAACGGATCAATGTTTGAGGAAAAAAACTCTCACTATCTCCCGTTCACGCCATTTCTCTCTGATCAGCTCTCGTCTGAGGAAGCTGAGGAAATCGACCCTGCCCTCTGCTCTGATCAAATCCATTCACAGCAGTGAATCTAGGTGACGTGTCCTTTAAAGTCTAGCGATTTTAAATGTCTTGCTCATTGTCTGACAGGAAGTATCACATTGCAGTGAAGAAACTGACCCTAACCTTTGTTTTTTATGTGTGTGTGTGAGAGAGAGGGTGTGAGCGTTTTCCCACCTGCCAGGCCTCCAGTTCCTGAGAAAGCTCCAGTTTACGCTGGATGGCCTCCAGCAGCTGGTTATTCAGATTCATCATGTCATTTCTGCACCGCACCAGTTCTGCCTCCACTGCTGTTTTCCTGCATAAAGAGGGGAGTCAAAACATCATCACACACTTCAGTACACAAGCTGCTTTTCCATTTCAGGAAGTATAAAGTTAACTTCAGCATATCAAAAATTACACCTTTCTTAATCTTTTATTATAAAGTGTTCGTCGTACAAGTCTGATAGAAACAAGCACATTAATAGAAACCTGTGATTTGCCTTGCAGCTGGAACTATTATCAACGGTGCTGACAGAAAATGTAGAAATTCAGATCATTTTCTGTCCAATTTAGACAGCGCTGAGCTTTGAAAGCTTGTTTTAAAAACTTGTTTAGATTTTTTTCAGTAGAGTGGTGGTGGCTCAAGTGGCTCATTAGGGCAGTGGTGGCTCAAGGATTGGGGTTCAGGCCCTTGAGCGGGGCTCCTGGCCCACCCTGCTCCAGGGGTGCTGTATCATGGCTGACCTCTGTGCTCTGACCCCAATCCCCAAGGATGGGATATGCGAAAACAGAATTTTACTGTGTAATGTGTAGGTGACAAATAAAGACAACTTAAATAAATAAAGTATTGTTTTGGTGTAACAAAATTGTCATTACACAAACTGCATACAGTTTCACTGGACCAATAGAGCATGACATATTTGCATACTGGATCATGATTGGTTATTCTAAACTTCTAAATTACGATGTAGTTTGTTGTGACTTTAAAGCCTTTTAAATAAAAATAAACTCAAAGAGACTCTTCAGACTGCTATTAAAAACATTTATAGCTGATTTATAAAAACTGGACTTTGTTCCTATTTTTTCTTGGCGAAACAATTTTACACACCCCTTCATAGGCTCAATTACGTACTTTGAAATGGCGTCATCTCTGTCCTTAATAGCTCTTTGAATAATCTCTTTATCCAGCCTGCTGTCAGCTTTGAGACGGAGTTCAGCGTTCTCTTTTAAGAGTTGTGTATTCTGACAGGGGAAGAAAGAGAGAGAGAGAGAGAGAGAGAGAGAGAGAGAGAGAGAGAGAGAGAGAGAGAGAGAGAGAGAAGACATGATGAGTAAAATGTGTTTATTGGACTGTAAGGTAAAGAGCCCATTAAATGTGCACTGCAAGTATAATATATTAAAACTAAACTGTATGTGTTGATACACTAAAATCACTAATAGTTATCAATATGTTTAATAAAAGCTGTCTGTAGACAACTGTGGTAAAATTATTTATATTTTCTCAGTTAAAATGTAAAGTACAGTAAACGTTTTCACTCAAATTGACAAGTATATACTTGTAGATTTACTCTTACTTTTACTACATAATCACAAAAAGAAAACCTTTTAGTTACTTCAAGAAATTAGTGTCTTTTTCCCCAAATAACCAAGATATGATGGAAATCATTAGCTATCTAACAGTTTTATTCTTTTTCTTTCAAATGTTAGCAACCATGCTAAAATTTCTGTTACAAACTAGCCAAGAAACTCTCTCCAACTAGCTGAATCCTAATAGCTAGCTAACATTTGAGAGATGAGGAATTAGATATGGGTGACTAAAAACAATTTGCTAATATCATCAAACATTTGTAGCATGTTAATAACTACTGGAATGCTAATAGCTATCTAAGATAGTCAGGGATTAGGAATGAGATAAGGCTAACTCTAACAATTATATAATAACAACTGACAATTAGATCTGTCAGTTAGATAATAATAACTCTCTTCGACTAGCTGAATCCTAATAGGTAGCTAACATTTGAGAGATTAGGAATAAGATAAGGGTAAATAACAGCAGCTTTATTCCTTAGATCTGAAATGTTAACTTGTATGATAAAACCTCTGACTGTACAACTTTCTGAATGCTAAAACCTAGCTAACATTTAAGAGATTAGGAATTAGAGAAGGGTAAATAACAGCAGCTTTATTTCTTAGATCTGAAATGTTAGCTTGTATGATAAAACTTCTGACAATACAAACTAGCTGAATGCTAACACCTAGATGCCACGGTAGGAACTGCCTTGAGAAAAACATGTTTTTAGCTTGTACTGAGAGATAGTTTATATTTGTTAGGAATATAGATCAACTCATTTAAGCTGCCTGATGCTAAAAAAGTTTGAAAATGTAGAGAGTCGAAAGCAGAGGTGTTTCTTTTTAAAATATATTGAAAGTAATAGTGAAACATATTCAGTGAAAAAAAGTAAAGATAATTAAAAACAGGCTACAGGTTACTTCTGAAAATAGAACCGCCATTCATTCAGTCATTAAAGTTCTGACTTGTTCAAAAACTACTGAAGAGAAACACTCATTAAGAAGTCTTTGTCTCAACATTCTGCTCAGCTCATCAGTGCATTTTTGTAACTCGAGGACAAAAGCGAGGTCAGAAGCAGCCCTTGGCCCCCTGATAGCTCTAACACATGAGCCTTTGTCACCTGATCCTGCAGCTCCTGTATCCTGGCTGTATTCTCACACAGCGCCGTGTCTCCTCCCACAATGGGCCTCTTCAGCTCCTGAATATGCAACGAAACACAGATACGGCACTTCAGTATCACCGGGCTGATATGAGCCGAGCTCTTTGTTACAGGCCATAGGGTGGGGTCTTATGTGAAAACTAATACATGAGAACAAATGGTACAGGTATGAATGGCCTCGTCTCCTTTGTTTTTCTCTCTTCATTTCCTTTTTTTCTTTTTTTTTTTTTTATAAATGTAATGACAAAATAAAGCAATATATGTGCGGCATATATATATGTATACACACACAAATTTTGTTGAGTTTTCCTATATGATTGCATTAATATGATATAAAAACAGTTTTGTTAATTTGTGAGAATAAATGGCCACTGGACATAAGAGATAGCTGAAATGTGACGTGATGAGCAGATCAAGTTTGTAGACTGTAATAAAGCAAGCAGGGGAAAAATAGGTTAGCTATTGTTTAGGGTATTGTTTCCATGCGTGTGTGTGTGAGAGAGAGAGAGAGAGAAAAAGTGTCTGTGGTGTGTGTGCTTGTGTGTTTCAGCCTGGCCACAGAGCTCACCTGCCGTGTCTTATTGTGCACAATCCTTTCTGCTGCATTCTTAAGCTGTCCCAGCATGCCTTGCAGGCTATCTTCTTGACTGCACGAGGTTTCCATACCATGGGAAACAGGAAGCAGCATGTGTATGATGGAACTCACTTCCTGTATGACCTAAAGGTAAATTCAAGATGCTTACTGTCTTTAGTGTTCACTTCATAGCACTTGCGTCAAAAACATGTATATAATTTTAGCTTGTTAAGACTATCTATTGAGCCAGCAACATTTCTAGGTCTAGTTAGAAGGTGTTAGAAGTTAAAGGACGCATTTTATGACAATCCCCATATTGTAGCATGAACCCAAACAATTTACTCTACTGCCCTTTAAATCAGAATATGATATGGCCTGTCAGTCAGGTTCACCAACAGGCCATTTACCGCAATTAATGTGAAATAAACATGATTACCTGATGCACATGAAGTACAAAAACCTAGCATCATTACTGAGGAATTTCAGCAACTCATTGCCAACATTATTGTAATATAGAGTAGATTGTTCTGTCAACATGGTTATTACTGACACACTTTGAAACTATGACCTAGAAATGCCACAACCCGGTACATAGTTTCTGACGATTTGTGGTTCTTATTTTTCAATAATGATTCACTGGCAGTGAAGGCTGAAAGCAAACTGTTATCAAAATGTACTCAAAAGGAACAGCTATACCAATAAAAAACTCACTGCCTCACAAAGAAGTTCATTCCTATAAAGAAAATAAGATATTAAACCAACAGTGAGGTGAGATAATTAAATAAACTGATGACCGAATAGTTTCTGGTCATCCACCATAACACTAACATCCATGAATCCATCCATCCATCTTTTGTACCACATATCCTACGCAGAGTGATGGGGAACATAGCTCAGGGAACTTGGTGCACAAGGCAGGGGGTCAATGGAGACTGGACAGAGTACCAACATGTTGCACACACATTACAGAAAGAAACACAACCGGCCTACAACACATGGCTGGGGGAGGAAACCAGAGTAAACCACCAAAGCATGAGAAGAACATGCAAACTCCGCTCACAGAAGGCAAAGAAGTGAATCAAACCCCTCAACCTGCAGGTGCTAGGTAACCACATGCCCCCTAAAACTAATATAAAGACTGATAGTTTCTAGTTGTTTACTTTGGCTAAGGTCTCACAATCTATATTTGTCCAATGGGTGTCCTTATACGAGAACACAAACAGAATGTTCCACTGTTTTCAATGCTGAATGTTTCCCTACTTATCATAGGCTAAGAGTTATACTGCAACCTTTCTATCACAATCTATTTTTCTATCAAGATTCTACACTTGAGTCCATTTGTACCCTAAAATGTATCTTCAAAAGCTCCAGCCAGGAGGTTATTGTAAGAAAAAATGATTCATACAAAGAACTGAGGTATAGAATATATTGTAACACTGAGAATTGTTCAACATATAGACATATATTTATGGTATAATATAACCTTGAAGCACATACCATAAACGGAACAGATATTGTTTATGTAAGCTCATAAATTTAAGATTACAGTTTATTTTCATATCCTTCTGGGATTACTTGACTAATATCCTTGGCTTGGCAAGCTGACAAGAGCTTTACCGGTGCAGTCAGTTTGGTTTTTCCCCCTGCATATCAGTCCATTTCACTTGCGTACCTTTTCACTCATTAGATATTCAGAACATGCAGCTGCTTAACCTGATTTTCTAGGTGACTTTATGGCTCTAGGGTTGTCAATCAAGTCAATTAAGCAAGCAAAAGCTTAATAATGTATAGAATAAGACATGAAGAAAATAATATAAAAACAAATGAGATATGAAGAATAAGAATAAAAATTGTACAGTTGCCTGATGTATAAAATAAGATTACTGAGCCGAGATTAAAAGGAATCGATAATATGATGTTTCTGAGCTCCTGTGAGTTGCCATGACAATTATGTAATAGTCAACCTCATATGCAATACCGTGTCAGTTACATCAACCTTTTTTTGACAGAATGCAGAATAAAATACACAGTAAACACATACTATATTTAAAAAAAAAACACACCCAAACAATATAACACCAGAAATGATTATAGTTTTGTTGTCTATGCTACATTTTAGTTATTTAGCTAGCTACATTTAACAGCCTTGGAGAAGCAGAACCTTGGGGAACATCCTTACATTCGGTCCATGATCTAGTGAACACTGCATGCTGTGAGATTACAACCCAGAGCTTATAAATTAGCTAGCCAATATTATTTGCCAATCTAGCACAGTTCGAATGCAGTTCCATATAAGCAGAATGAGAAAGAAAGTTCCAGTCCAGAGATTTTTAATTTTGGTTAGTAAAACTCCTGTTAGGGGGGCACGGTGGCTTGGTGGTTAGCACGTTTGCCTCACACCTCCAGGGTTGGGGGTTCGATTCCTGCCTCTGCCAAGTGTGTGTGGAGTTTGCATGTTCTCCCCGTGCCTCGGGGGTTTCCTCTAGGTACTCTGGTTTACTCTCCCAGGTTGATTGGCATCTTTAAATTGCCAAAATCTGTAGTGTGTGACTGAGTGAATGGATGAGAGTGTGTGTGTGTTGGCACTCCTTCCAGGGTGTATCCTGCCTTGATGCCCAATGACGCCTGAGATAGGCACAGGCTCCCCGTGACCCGAGAATAGTTCGGATAAGCGGTAGACAATGAATGAAACTCCTGTTATACTAAATCGTATATCACTATTTTTGGCATACTTATGGCGCATTATGTGGTTTGGGCAACAGTCTACATGTGTGTACTCGTAGCCATGAGATTAACGTGTGGTGGAAGAAGAACACAGTATAATGTACAAGACAAAATGTCCAAAATGTAATTGAGTAAACTTTAGATCCACCCTCATTCAGTGTCTGCTTTTAAAATAACAGAATGTATTGTATAAACAGCATGTGCACCTCGAAAATTCTATTTAAAAAAATGCTGTTTGTAGCTGCATCAGAAACGATGACTGCAATTTTGGTATTTTTGCTTGAGGAAATGAAGATTCTAAATACCTCCCTTGCTGAATGCTTAAACATGCTAGTATGCTTGTAGGATACTTATAGGAAATGGAAAATAAATCCAAGTAATAATTTTCTCAGCAGTACGGGCAATCCTGTACTTAAAGCATCCTGTTAAAGCTTGACCTTTCGTGACTTTAGGATTGTCCCAGGTACAGCCTTCTAATATTATGATCATGAATTTTGCACTATGTTTGTTCATCACTGGTGATATCGATGTGTTGTGTTTTGGATTTTGTTTTGCTGGACTGTTTACCTGCTCCTTGTCTTGGCTCCAGTTGATGGCATCTATACTACGCTCCATCTCTGAAAGCAGGGATGCGTTCCCATCAGCCGTCCTCTGGAGAGAAACTTCTTCCTGTAGTTCCTCTATCTGAGACTGGAGATCTTGTACTTTGCCTTTCCCAAGCTCCGCTTCCTGAGAGGCTTCTGCCAGCTACACACATATTGCAATGTTGTTATGCATAGTTTGTAAGGCAACAAAGACAAAGGCTATTTCACATACTTGAAAATTCTTCTCATGGCACAAAAACTGAAAGCACCAGATATGGAAGTCAACAGTCACTCATGCATGACAAAAATATAAGCAAGCACAACAACCTGAGGCCTGTTGTTTTCAGACAGTCAGACTGGGAATAAAGTATAATGCTGACTGTGTGTGTGTGTATATACATGCGTGTGTGTTGTGTACCTGTTGTGTTTGTTTGCTAATTTGTTGCTTCTGCATGGCCAGTTGTTTGTCTAGCAAGGACACACTGTCTTTCAGACTGGCATTCTCCTCACATACTGTCTTCAAATCCTGTTCCAGGGACTGCTCCCGCTCTGTCAGTCGTGCAACCTAGTCAAAAACACACACACACACACACACATCCATGTATTCACAGGAACTAATTCTCACAGCACTGTTCTTTGGATCTACAGTGTAGCAACAACTAGTGCAGCCTTTGTTTCATTATACAATTATACAAGACAATTTGTCTTGGGAGAACTAGTTGTTCTAGATAAGAGTCAATAACTAATAAATACATAAAATAATTTGAAAGAAGATGCTGGAATGGAGCTAAGGAATACATCAGTTCTGTTCAAACAGGTAAAATACATTAGGCAGGTTGATAAGGTGCATGGAGCTGACAGTTTGCTGTGTGGGTATATAAGGCTGAATATCTCACTTTGTCTTTAAGGGCATTGAGCAGTTCTTCATCTTGTATTTTTGGGTGGCCTCTGTCTCCCAGCTTCTTCAGGCTCTGCAGCTCAGCCGTGATGGCCAGTTTCTCCTCCATAGCCTACACACACACACAGACAAACAATGTATTAACACTTATAATAGGAGTACTGTGTGCGCAATATAACTGAGTGAATTGGTATCAGAAAAGTATCAGTAAAGATGTAAAGCAAAAAAAAAATACATCAGTAGGCTAGATAAACCAGACACCAGCCAGTGTTACATTGTGTACAGTGTTATTGTGAATAACAGTCCTAAGATGAGTACAGAAAAGTCTTTACTTAGGTACATAATTACGTCATGTGAGATTGATGCATTTGTGAGACTTGTGAGACAAAACTGTGTTTGAAGAGTGCAAATCTTTAGGTTTCCTTCATTGTATAAATTTCCTCCCTGTTGCCTCTGGGGTTGCTCACATGGATCTAAATACATGTCCTCATTTCTTTCTGTTAAAAGTGGTACACAAATAAAACTGAAATGAATAAACAATATTTTTCAGCAGCCTTTAACCCTACCTTGAGGATCAAAGGTAGGCAAGTGATTTTTAGGACACTATTATTTTGCAAAAGCAGTATTTCATTACAGGTTTTTGGAGCAACAATCTCACACTTTCTTTCAAAGCAAGTTTTAAAGTAGCTCTGAACATATAAGTATAAACCATTTATGATTTATGTTCAAGACGAGTGGTAGGCTCAACACAATGCTACCGTCATCATGCTTCACTCTGGGTAGGGTAGGGTGGGTAGCTGGGGGGTTGTTCTCAGTATTATGACTACTGTTAACTCATCTCTGAATACGACCCTTTCGGAACATCTAAGCTAAGTTATGCTTTTGTATTTGAGCACTATCTGACTTCTAGGGTACATTTTTGCCCAATTTGATACCAGAATTTAATATTTCTTTCTTTCCCTAGAAGGCAAAAGCACAAATATCGATTTACGTACAAGCCAAGCGGAATCTGCCGCACAATGCAACCACCACCATGCTTCACTGTGGTGATTGTGTGCACAGGCTGATTAGCAGCTTCTCATTCATTTATTCAATTCATAAATACTGGCTTTTCAGAGCAGTTTTAAATGAAAAATGTGAATTAAGTTCACAGTTTTGAATATCTTGAATGTAAACAGTCATACTCCTTGTGTTACAATTACAATTTAGACACATACGACTTATTTAAAAAAAAAAAGGTGATAGCTACAAATCTCGATTTAAAAGCTAAGAAGTTGAATATTCATGTTAATACATACAGTTATCGAGTGACGGCTCCAACGGTTCCCTTGTTATTTCCAATAAAGACAACCTAATTGACTATGGGCCCCGTTATTATTATTTTTTTCTGTAAAACAATATTAATTGATGTTTTCTGCCACAAGTAATGTGCCTCGGTGACCAAACAGTGAAAGGGAGTTATGTGTGCTTGTCAACACCAAAACAAAAGGCTGGCCTGATCCTGATTCAGCGCTCTGTGCCCCCTCACGTCAGCTCCCATCACACACGCTCCAGAGGGGATCAAAGGCTAGCTCGGCAGATGGAGTGTGGTATCTTGGTCTTGGCAGTGGCACATCATCATGCCACATTAGTCACAATTGGGGGTGGGGTGGGGGTGGAGTGTATGGGACAGTTTTCAGTCAAACTCAACGGTAATGAAACCCACAAATAAAGATAGTGGCATCCTGAGCCTGTCTGCGGTCTTAGTTCTGTTCTGGTCTAGAGCTTATTTTCTCTATTTTCTCTTGAAATAGAGATTATGATCAGAGCTTTAAAATCTAGGTAAAACACCCATATGTAAAAACACAGATTCATACTGGTGCTTTAACACATTTGATCGAAGCATTTCACTGTAGAGAACACAACATGATGGTCTAATAAGCATGATGGGAGGTTGCTGGTTCACTGTTTTGTATTAATGCACTTAAACCAGGAAGGTAAAATAAATAAATTACAAAAAAAAAACACCACAGGATGAGACAAACCCAAGGGAGATTTTTTTCTCCCTAAGGGGCGGAGCTTGGTTTAAGGGTGTGTTTCAATCCAAACTAGAAGCAAAATCCCCCCTCATTTTGGGTGCACTGTTTAAACATCCTGTGGGGATTTTTACCAGAAACTTGGAACACCTAAAATATCGTTATCTCGATAGTAAAATAAACAAAATGCATAATGAAGCACAGATTACGGATGAATCAGAAACTGAAAGTTAAAATAATTCAATTTTATCAAGCACTAAAACAACATTTTCCACCTATCACCCTGTTGTTCTCAAAACAAAATAACTGCATTATGAATACTTTAATATATGGAAATGCAAATTATTGTTCATGTTTATCAGACAAATTGAGGCAAACACAAAAAGGATTTATAAGAATTTATATCCAGTATCGTTTTACTAAAAATAGAGTCACTTTTTACACCCAAAAGTGTGCAAAATTTAACATTAATGCTTATTTACAATAGATATTGAGTCTCAGAATGAACTCAAGAGCTCCTTCTTTATGACTCCCTGAAAAAACTTTCAGTTAAGACAAAGTTGACAAACTGAGTTAAGACAAACCAGTCATATCCAGTTTACTTCTTCATATAATATTTATCTCCTTACGTCAGAAACGGCACAACAGTGAATAATTTACTAACACAATCTCATTTGCTTGGTCCTCGGTTTGATTTCAGTCGAGGGATTTGTGCAACTCTGATTCATTTGCAAAACAGTAAACATGATCGAGGTTTAGTTGTTGTGCAGGCAGGAAATGTGACTTATTAAAGGTGTTTTGTCATTTTAAAAGCTTTACCGTTTTCCTACACAATAAAACCAGCACGTTTTATGTTGCTTGATTTTCACCTGGTGCTTTATTGAATCCGTTTTTGTCACCAGACGTTTGTTTTAAAGTGACGGCTTTTACATGAAATGTCAACGCTGCAAAAGCTGGGACTGTCATGAGTGGGAAATTATAAAGAGTTGATTTGTAAGAGTTTCTTTCGCTTTTCTCTTGCTAACCTCTTCTGTTTGTTTGGACAGACATGCAAATAAGTATCGCTATATCAGCCGTGATGTTGGACCTCCTATGGTGTGTATATATTGACACAGCCTGACTGCAACATCATATATTTCCTTTTCACTGGAAATCAAACAACAGCTTGACAACAGCATAACGGTTCTACTGAGGCGCTACCATGTGAGAATGTCAGGGTGTTTATGGGCTGAAAGGCCAACCTGTGCGCACACACACACACACACACACACACACACACACACACACACACACACACACACACAGCTTCTGGGTGTCTGCACTCACTGGTACGAAGAGATACGGCATTCCTGGCATGGTGGCTTCTTGTTTTCAGTGACCCCGTAACACCTGCTGTCTCCTACACTTTCTGACTCCCTATCCTCCTTCACATTTCTGCCCTAGATAAGCAGTAGCCAAATTACTAAGATTGAGTAACCTGAGGACCTCTCTCTCTCTCTCTCTCTCTCTCTCTCTCTCTCTCTCTCTCTCTCTCTAACTCTTACACACAGACACTGAGAATATTCTAAACTTACCTTTTCAGGCACCTTGGAAATCAAGGATACACTATTCACAACATCCGGTAAAGGCATACCCTCTATCCAGCTGCTCAATCTGGCTATATTATAGCCATATTTCAGGCTGCTCTCTAATTGTTCATTTACTTGGCTCAAAATCTGCGACTCATCCATGGTGAAGACAGAAAGCGAATGAGCCATTTCCTCCTCCCTCGAGAGATGGAACGTTTCTTGTAAACGTGCTAGTTTCCTTGAACTTTGATTTCTGGCAAGAGCCTGCTGTGCAGTCTGAGTTAGGAATTACACCAGGAAACATGTGTGAATGTGTGACAGTACAACAAAGCACTGCTGCGGGCAGTGAAAAAAACAAAACAACAAAAAAAAAAAGTCCTGGTTTGTTTTATCATCCCTGTAGCTGTTCTGATTACTCGAATAAAACAGATAAGACGTCCTCGTGAGCTCGAGCAAGGAGTCTTTGAAAACCAGTAATATGTGCTGATGTATTTTGCAAGCTTTAACCTTGATAGGATGTTTTGGAGATTAGATTACAATTGAGGAGCAGAGAAACAACAGAATCAGCTTTAAATCCCAAATTGTTCTTTTATATTCACTGTCATTTTAATGTGCTTATGTGTTTTCCACTTGCTCAACATACTTCACTAATGATCCTGTACTCAGGAAGGAAGCAGGAAGAAGAGGAGCAGTGCTGCTGACAGTAAACACACACGGCAATGTTTTTTTCTCTCCTGTAGTACAAGCACAGATTTTTATTCCACATCTCTCCTTTGATAGCCTTCTTTACAGCACCGAAAGTGAACTTATGTCTAATTCTCCTTATATATAAATATAATGGATATTTCCATTTGTTCTTCTAATATTTGTTGCCTTTAGTTTGTTTGATGTGGCAAAAAGTAATTCAGTAGTTTTAATAGTGAGTAATGCCACTCCTTACCTATTATGTGCTACATTTTTTAGTACTGGGAGTGATGCTGGGAATGCTGTGGGTTTGTGTGTGTCCTCAGGGTAAAAAAGTGACTCAGATAGTGGCATTCTGTCATTCCTGTTTTTAGCGATGTGATTACATGAACAATTGGGGCATTTGGTTTTGAGTCAGCATGTTTGCTACATTCCAAAATACATGATGTACATCTCTTCCTTCAGCTGATTTTACGAACAGGAGGCTTAGAGAAGAGATTCATCACTCAGCGGATCAGCATTCTTCCTTTATTAAAAGTCTTTCTGAGCAGAAATCCTGACTGGTATTCAGTCATAATGTTAATTCCCACATGGTCACTAAATGATGATGATGATGATGATGTATTTTTATATTTAGAATTGTTGACAATGCCTCTTGGCAAATATTACTCAACAAATATTACTTTGGATATATTTTTAGCAAGGAACATCCTTCCATTTTCTGTGCTGCTTATCCCACACAGGGTTACATAGAACCTAGGGACTCGGGGCACAAGGTGGGGGACACCCTAGACAGGGTGCTAGGCCACTGCATTGGACAATCACACGCTCATTTACACACTACAGACAATAAAGAGAAACGGCAATTAGTCTACAACACGTATCTTTGGACTGGGGAGGAAACCAGTGTGCCCAGAGGAAACCCCTGAAGATATGCAAACTCTGTACACACAGGGCACATGTGAGAATCAAACCCCTAACTCTGAAGGTGTGAGGCAAACGTGCTAGCCATTAAGCTAACATACCCCCTCTTACAAATTAGGATTAAGAACGAGGGGGAAAAAAAGAAAGAGTGTGGCATAACTAAACCAAACCATGTTACACTCTAAGCAGTGACATCACTGATTATTGTTTCAATTGGACTCTGAAATGTGTATCATGACATGATTGTTTATTATCACGTGGATATCACATTAATCTTAGTGGTCACTAAATAAAAACTGACCTAAATTCCACTATGAAATGCATCCACAGGACGAAAACGGCAACTTGTCAGGTTGAGGAGTTAGAAGCTCACCGCGTGGAGCTGCTCCTGAAGCTGCTGACTGATCTGGTTGTGTTGCTCTTCACTCCGACTCTTCTCTCTCTCTGCCTCGCTCAGTTGCCGTGTCAGCCGCTCAGCCTGAGCGTTCAGCACCCAGATATCCCGCTCCAGCTCGCCCACCTGACTCTCCCACTGAGCCTGGCATCCCTGCAGCTTTAGCCTCAGATCGTATCTGTCCTGCTCCAGCTCCTGTGGAAGAGGGAAGTGAGACTGGGTTAATCACACACTTACACCCTCCTGCTCTGTTCCAATAGATGACTTACTATAAAATGTCTTTTGTACAGGGATTTTATTAATCAGATATCTTTAACAGTTAATAATATTATAATATTAAAAATATTATTTATTTTTAATTGTTAATTATTTTAATAATAATAATAATATTAGGCTAAAGGACGGGGTTATAATCATGGGAGTGAATTGTTATAGGAAAATAATCAACAATGTTCTAGTGTAGTTTGGCCTTCTTCATATCTACATTTATAGTTTCTATATATTTATCCTTTCCTTGTAAAGGTAATAGTTCATTCTTATTCAATTTTCTATTTCTATTAACTATTTTATTCTATTTTTCTTTTATTTTTATTCTGTTTTTACTCTCTGTTTATGACACAGACAATCAAAAAACATTTCAATGCATGTCATGCTGTGTGTTGTATATTTGACTAATAACATTTTAATTTGAAAATATTTACACGTTCATAATTCCTGTTATCATTATTTTATATGATAACAATCGCTTTTCCTCTTTCTTTAAAGATAATTTGACAAAATGAGACAGTAAAAAAAAACTAAAAAACACAGCTTGTCCTGTTACTGAGAACCTGGAACACATAAACACCTCTGTCTTGAAAACTTTTCTGTATCAGGAAACATTAAAGTTACAGCTTTTTCCTCTGACTGTTCCAAAGCAGTGACACTGGAGACTCCTTAATCAACACCAGCTGACCAATCAGATTTGAGAATTCACTGAACTGCGGTATAATATGGAGTAAATTTATAGATGTTTTTCCCCCAAATAATGTTAATAATAATAATAGTAATAATAACACTACTATTACTACTACCATTACTACTCCTAATAATTATAATAATAATAATAATAATAATAATAATAATAATAATTAATAATAATAATAATAATAAGGACACTCAGTGGACAAGCACCCAGACTCAATGAGCCGCAAATTCACAGACACACTACAACTGTCGCCTAAGCAATCACAGGAACACTGAGCCATAACTTTAGGCAAAGCGATTCAAGAGTGATTTGTAGATTTACTTATTCGTCTATTTTGACCATGGGCAGTGGTGAAATTCTATGACTGTAAGAGGAAACGTCTAGATGAACAAATGAGCAGGGTGGCACTGCTGCTGCAGCTTCAGCTATCTATGGTGTTGTCTGTTGCTACTGTGACATTTAAACAGGTGTCAGGTAGCAAAAATGGCACTTTGATGGAAGCCTTTTGGGCATGTTATTAAAACCTTTGACCAGTAAGTGACACTGCTACGAAATCTGTTGCATAGCCTCAGGTCATGATGGCTACCAAGTTTTGTGTCACTGTCAAAGTCAGTGCTGAGATACAGCCTCACTTCTTGCTTAGAGGCTTTGCTTTCAGGATTGTTTTGATCACATTTTTGGTTTTTGATCACATTTGGTGATGGTTGGAAAATATTTGTAAAAACAAAAACAGTTTTGTCAAAATCCAAGATGGTGGAAAATCTAATAAGGAGTTTGAGATATGGAAATACAGATAATGAATAAAAAAAAAAAAAACTAATTTCTTTAAATGCAGTTAAAGCTACATTACAAGCTTCATGGTACAATAAGAATATGTAGTTCTAACAGACAGGGTGGGGTCTGTTGTGGGAAGGGGAAGGGGGTTGTTATTTTTTCCTTTGCAACTGCAATTCACAGGCTTCAGAGCGCTATATAAACAGACAAACATAGACACAACATTTACGGAGATAATAATCGGAAACAAAGGCGGTGTGATAGTGACTACAATCACTTTTCGCTTCATATCAAAAGACCAGTCATTTTTAACACTTACCTCAAGTTATTAATCTCAGATCGAAATAAATGGCCAACACAAAACTTCTGAAGTATAAATGAAACAGGACTAAGCATTCGTTCATTCCTTTATTTATTTTCAGGAACCTCTTGCTCCTGGTCAGGATTTGGAGTGTATATGCTCAGGAACACTATATGCTAGATGGGAATACATGGTGGACTTAACGTCAGTCCATGCCAGGGTATAACACATGCATTCATCATATGGGCGATTTAGAGTAGACAATTTACCTACATGCATGTTTTTGGAAGGCGAAGGGGGAAACCGGAGGAAACCCTAACCGCACGAGCTAAACTAACCACACGAGCTGTGAGACATCAATGCTATCAACTGTATGCCAACATTTCCACAACCACCAATCAGCAAGAAACATATTTATTAGATTGCTCTTGGCATTCTTACACCAAGAACAGAATAGATATGGAAAAAGAAGAGAAATCCAGCATGTGACCCAACCCAGTGCTACAGCAAGAGGATGGAGATAGATGAAATTAATTATTCTAATCTCCATTAGAGAGAGAGAGAAAGAGAGAGAAACAGAGAGAGAGAGAGAGAGAGAGAGAGAGAGATACTCAAATGTAATCAAATTGATGTAAATGTAAAAAGAGAAAAAAGAGAGACACTCTGTGTTAATGTGACACTCATTACCAAGTAGAATGAGATACTTACAGCTAGCAAATAGAAATGGAAATGACTTTTTCTGAGTACATGTAATTCTTCCAGGTTGCTAAACAACTGAACGTCAGCTGGTTTAATTGCTAACCGCCCAACCGAACACAAGGGACTTCTTGACATAGTGGAGGACCTACGTAAAGAGAGCAGTGAAAAACACGACTGTATAAGCAGTGGAAATTTTTAGTACTAAATCCTTCCCTTGAAAACAAAAAAAAAGAAAGTTGCCATTGGTCATGCTTCATTAAACACGCGATTGCAGGACTAAATGGATTGTTCTTTAAGCATGATATTAACCCTCTGACTGGTTACGCAGAACAAATTCAAATTTATTCATGTGAACGTAACGTCTTAAGGTTTCGCAATCGTCCCCTTGAGCTCATCAGCTGTTGCCTAGAAGCACATGTTCTTTCAAGCACAGCGGCTACGTAGGGTCAAAGGTTACAGTCAAGATATACGGCTGTTAACTTTTTTTACTGCCCATGCAGACAGAGTGGATTCGGATCGGTGAGCGAGGGCTTATTGAGACGTCTCACTGATCTGAGTTCAGAAAGCGTTGCTCTCACAGCCTTATACTCAGGAAGCTATTACGACTTCACAAGATTAAGATATTCGTATCAGATGAAAGATTAAAGGCAGACCTGGAACCAGGTACATAGTTAAGGATTTACAACATAATTTGCTTGCGATGATTTGGTTATATATTGAAAGGTTGTGTATTGCTGGATAGTGAAATAAAAAAAAAAAAAAACCTGTATGATTTAACAAAAAATATATCAGAAAATATCTAATAACTTATTATTGTTTAAAAAAACTGTCTTTTTAAAAGACCAACCTCTTCTTACAAGCCAAACTACTTTCCTGGACATTTACATACCTTTTGTGTTATTTTCATCACCATTTTATTTATGTATTTGCTGTCTTACTTTCCAATTTCATTTTTTCCCCCATTAAAGTGGTACACAAGATTATTACACAAGGTCATGGTTGGAAAAGGAGAAAAAAAAAAAGTAATATTCAGTGCAAAGAAACATTTCAAGCTGCAAATCATGAACTGGTGTGGTGAGATAACTTGCATGAACAGTAATAATCCACTTGCCCCTTATTATGTAGTCATCTATGGTTGAATGTTTGATTTGTTTTAGGTTGCATCTTTAATTAAAAAAAAAAAAAAAAAAACCTGCATATAACGATGGACTTGTTTCTCTGTTAAAAATGAATGTTACTACCTGCTTTTTAATAAACTCCATATAATCTTCAGTTGCATGTAACGGACCAGATGCTTATAGACAGAGTTGCATCTTGTATTCTGCCTGCATTGGTCACTATTTTTTTTTTTTTTTCACTTCTGTGCATGTAGTTGCATCTGGTGCAAAAGTTGTTCCGCCCAAAACATGAACGGGAAAAAGTCACCTCATTAAAAACAAAAAACAGGTGAAGCTAAAGGAAACTAAACCCTACACTCATTTCCCCCTGAAATTTCTAAAGATCTGAACTTCACTCGCGACTGTGACCAGTGGAAACTCTGACAGGTGCCATAATCGCGTGTCTCACTGCGACTCAACACAATTCACACGCCATTACACCTGATCTTACCTCGATCTTCTCCGTGTACTGGTCCAGCAGTTTGTTCTTCTCCTCCTTCAGCTGCCGGTTCTCGGACAGGAGCGCGTTCCCGAGCTGAGCCGCGAGCACGAGCTCTTCTTCCTTCCGGCGCAGCGCCGCGCGCACCTCGCCTCCGTCTCCGTACGGGTAAAAATCCTCCTCCAAGTCCATTCTGTGCGCCCGGAAACAGAGCTCCTCTAACCGGCTCATGATGCACCTGTAAACTGTTTCAGCTGAGACGTAACGCTTCACGAGTTCAGTGTGGAGGTTTTCTGTTGTTAGCCTGAGGGCGAATGAAGCAGAGAGGTGGAAGGAAACTCCTAACCTCCAACGGTGAGAGGAAAAAAAGAGGGGCAGGACCTGTCACATACAGGTGGCGGTGTGTGTTACACTGAACCGAACCCAGTGTGTTACACTGAACCTAACCCAGTGTGTTATACTGAACCTAACCCAGTGTGTTACACTGAACCTAACCCAGTGTGTTATACTGAACCAACCCAGTGTGTTACACTGAACCGAACCCAGTGTGTTATACTGAACATAACCCAGTGTGTTACACTGAACCGAACCCAGTGTGTTACACTGAACCGAACCCAGTGTGTTACACTGAACCGAACCCAGTGTGTTACACTGAACCGAACCCAGTGTGTTGCACTGAACCGAACCCAGTGTGTTGCACTGAACCGAACCCAGTGTGTTACACTGAACATAACCCAGTGTGTTACACTGAACCGAACCCAGTGTGTTACACTGAACATAACCCAGTGTGTTACACTGAACCGAACCCAGTGTGTTACACTGAACATAACCCAGTGTGTTACACTGAACATAACCCAGTGTGTTACACTGAACCGAACCCAGTGTGTTACACTGAACATAACCCAGTGTGTTACACTGAACATAACCCAGTGTGTTACACTGAACCGAACCCAATGTGTTGCACTGAACATAACCCAGTGTGTTACACTGAACATAACCCAGTGTGTTACACTGAACCGAACCCAGTGTGTTGCACTGAACATAACCCTGTGTGTTACACTGAACCAAACCCAGTGTGTTACACTGAACATAACCCAGTGTGTTACACTGAACATAACCCAGTGTGTTACACTGAACATAACCCAGTGTGTTACACTGAACCGAACCCAGTGTGTTACACTGAACCGAACCCAGTGTGTTACACTGAACCTAACCCAGTGTGTTGCACTGAACCTAACCCAGTGTGTTCACTGAACCGAACCCAGTGTGTTGCACTGAACCGAACCCAGTGTGTTACACTGAACCTAACCCAGTGTGTTACACTGAACCGAACCCAGTGTGTTACACTGAACCTAACCCAGTGTGTTACACTGAACCGAACCCAGTGTGTTACACTGAACCTAACCCAGTGTGTTGCACTGAACCGAACCCAGTGTGTTACACTGAACATAACCCAGTGTGTTGCACTGAACCGAACCCAGTGTGTTACACTGAACCTAACCCAGTGTGTTACACTGAACATAACCCAGTGTGTTGCACTGAACCTAACCCAGTGTGTTGCACTGAACCGAACCCAGTGTGTTGCACTGAACCGAACCCAGTGTGTTGCACTGAACAACCCAGTGTGTTACACTGAACCGAACCCAGTGTGTTACACTGAACCGAACCCAGTGTGTTGCACTGAACAACCCAGTGTGTTACACTGAACCTAACCCAGTGTGTTACACTGAACCGAACCCAGTGTGTTGCACTGAACATAACCCAGTGTGTTACACTGAACCGAACCCAGTGTGTTGCACTGAACCTAACCCAGTGTGTTACACTGAACATAACCCAGTGTGTTACACTGAACCGAACCCAGTGTTACACTGAACCTAACCCAGTGTGTTACACTGAACCGAACCCAGTGTGTTGCACTGAACCTAACCCAGTGTGTTACACTGAACCGAACCCAGTGTGTTACACTGAACCGAACCCAGTGTGTTGCACTGAACATAACCCAGTGTGTTGCACTGAACATAACCCAGTGTGTTGCACTGAACATAACCCAGTGTGTTGCACTGAACCTAACCCAGTGTGTTACACTGAACCTAACCCAGTGTGTTACACTGAACCGAACCCAGTGTGTTACACTGAACCGAACCCAGTGTGTTGCACTGAACCGAACCCAGTGTGTTACACTGAACCGAACCCAGTGTGTTGCACTGAACCGAACCCAGTGTGTTGCACTGAACCGAACCCAGTGTGTTACACTGAACCGAACCCAGTGTGTTGCACTGAACCGAACCCAGTGTGTTGCACTGAACCGAACCCAGTGTGTTACACTGAACCGAACCCAGTGTGTTGCACTGAACATAACCCAGTGTGTTACACTGAACCGAACCCAGTGTGTTACACTGAACCGAACCCAGTGTGTTGCACTGAACATAACCCAGTGTGTTACACTGAACCGAACCCAGTGTGTTGCACTGAACATAACCCAGTGTGTTACACTGAACCTAACCCAGTGTGTTGCACTGAACCTAACCCAGTGTGTTACACTGAACATAACCCAGTGTGTTACACTGAACCGAACCCAGTGTGTTACACTGAACCTAACCCAGTGTGTTACACTGAACCGAACCCAGTGTGTTGCACTGAACCTAACCCAGTGTGTTACACTGAACCGAACCCAGTGTGTTACACTGAACCGAACCCAGTGTGTTACACTGAACCGAACCCAGTGTGTTGCACTGAACATAACCCAGTGTGTTCACTGAACATAACCCAGTGTGTTACACTGAACCGAACCCAGTGTGTTACACTGAACCGAACCCAGTGTGTTGCACTGAACATAACCCAGTGTGTTACACTGAACCTAACCCAGTGTGTTACACTGAACCGAACCCAGTGTGTTCACTGAACCAACCCAGTGTGTTCACTGAACCTAACCCAGTGTGTTCACTGAACCAACCCAGTGTGTTACACTGAACCAACCCAGTGTGTTACACTGAACCAACCCAGTGTGTTACACTGAACCTAACCCAGTGTGTTACACTGAACCGAACCCAGTGTGTTGCACTGAACCTAACCCAGTGTGTTCACTGAACCGAACCCAGTGTGTTACACTGAACCGAACCCAGTGTGTTCACTGAACCTAACCCAGTGTGTTCACTGAACCAACCCAGTGTGTTGCACTGAACTAACCCAGTGTGTTCACTGAACCAACCCAGTGTGTTACACTGAACCTAACCCAGTGTGTTACACTGAACCGAACCCATGTGTTACACTGAACCAACCCAGTGTGTTGCACTGAACAACCCAGTGTGTTCACTGAACAACCCAGTGTGTTCACTGAACCGAACCCAGTGTGTTCACTGAACCGAACCCAGTGTGTTCACTGAACAACCCAGTGTGTTCACTGAACCGAACCCAGTGTGTTCACTGAACCGAACCCAGTGTGTTACACTGAACCAACCCAGTGTGTTCACTGAACAACCCAGTGTGTTCACTGAACCTGTGTTACACTGAACCTAACCCAGTGTGTTCACTGAACCTAACCCAGTGTGTTACACTGAACCGAACCCAGTGTGTTACACTGAACCTAACCCAGTGTGTTGCACTGAACATAACCCAGTGTGTTGCACTGAACCTAACCCAGTGTGTTACACTGAACCGAACCCAGTGTGTTGCACTGAACATAACCCAGTGTGTTACACTGAACCTAACCCAGTGTGTTACACTGAACCGAACCCAGTGTGTTGCACTGAACATAACCCAGTGTGTTACACTGAACCGAACCCAGTGTGTTGCACTGAACCTAACCCAGTGTGTTACACTGAACCTAACCCAGTGTGTTACACTGAACCTAACCCAGTGTGTTACACTGAACTAACCCAGTGTGTTACACTGAACCGAACCCAGTGTGTTGCACTGAACCTAACCCAGTGTGTTACACTGAACCGAACCCAGTGTGTTACACTGAACCGAACCCAGTGTGTTGCACTGAACCGAACCCAGTGTGTTACACTGAACCTAACCCAGTGTGTTGCACTGAACATAACCCAGTGTGTTACACTGAACCTAACCCAGTGTGTTACACTGAACCTAACCCAGTGTGTTACACTGAACCGAACCCAGTGTGTTACACTGAACCGAACCCAGTGTGTTACACTGAACCGAACCCAGTGTGTTGCACTGAACCTAACCCAGTGTGTTACACTGAACCGAACCCAGTGTGTTGCACTGAACCGAACCCAGTGTGTTGCACTGAACCTAACCCAGTGTGTTACACTGAACCGAACCAACCCAGTGTGTTACACTGAACCTAACCCAGTGTGTTACACTGAACCGAACCCAGTGTGTTACACTGAACCGAACCCAGTGTGTTACACTGAACATAACCCAGTGTGTTACACTGAACCGAACCCAGTGTGTTACACTGAACCGAACCCAGTGTGTTGCACTGAACATAACCCAGTGTGTTACACTGAACATAACCCAGTGTGTTACACTGAACCTAACCCAGAGCCAGAATCAATGAGATGAACTGAAGACTGCCATGGTTCACTTACACTGTAGTGCAAAAGTTAATGTAATAAAATCTGGATTTAAAATTTATTTATTTATTTATTTTTTTTTTTTTTAAAGAATTTTTAACATTCTAAAAGCAAAAAAAAAATATGTGCAACATCTTATCTAGTCATTATTCAATATGTTGCACATTTGTAACACACTAATTAAATGCAAGCAAATGTATGCATACTGACCATGAGGACTTCTTTGCACAAAAGGTCAGATTTTCCAGGAGTTTTATCCCTTCTACTTATGACGCACCGATAAATCTGATCTAACACGAATCATCAGGTTGTACACAAATGAATAGAGTCTGTGCCAGCATGAGAGCATTAAAGTGTCAGTAAAGAAAAATGGGTGATACTAAGTCTGAAATTCATGTAAATATAAAAAAAAAAAAAAAATGTAATTTTCCCTCATGTTGTTGCTGATAATATAATCTGTAATGAAAACATTTGTGTTGAAGACTTTTGGATCCAACTGTATGTTTAAACTAACTAACTAACTACTACTACTACTACTACTACTAATAATAATAATAATAAGAAAAAACCGAATAGATTGGCATTATATTTGGTTTGTAGTAAACCCATACAACTGAATCTAAAGATTTACAGTAGCCTATTCACCTACATGATGAATCTTTTGGAAGTTGGGAGAAAACCAGAGAACCCTCAGGAAATCCATGCAAATACAATGAGAGCACAAACGCAGTTAAAACTCCACACAGTCAATGCACGAGTTATAGATTGAATTACCCAGCCAGCTAGAACAAAAGCTAGAAATAAAATTTGTACTGATTTAAAAAAATAAATAAATTGTACATTCAGTGATACCTGGTCTCCATTAACTGTGCTAGATTATGATTGAATTGCTTTAAACCAAGAAAGTCAAATTCATGTTATTTTTGTCCACAGTTAAATTTCCCCCCTTTTCTAACACACCATATTCTTTTAGAATGGGGGTAGAATTCATACTTCATCCTCAGTGCTGAAACTAACAAGTCTGGGAATTGCTGATTAAATCTGGCAACCCTTGTCATTCTAATATAAGCTTGGCATGCAGTGACAGTTTGTTATTAATGAATGTGTGCTATCTCTGGTGGTCATTTAATTTTCTTGGGATAAACTTAGTAAAGAACATAAGACGATTTAACACACTTAATCTGTAGCTCCAACACAGGCTTACGTTCTTAGAGGTCAATTAGTCTCTGTGTCTCTAATGAAACCAGCATGGTCACCAGTATTTTGATTGACAGTGGCAATATATGCACTAGGGTGGGGGTAAATCTGTGGTTGCTGTCAAGGTCAGGGGTGAGAGCATGAAAAGCTGTTTTAGGTAGAGATTATCGGCGATGTGAATAAAAGAGGATAGCATCATGACGCATGGCATGCTCATTGTTTTCAGGAGACCCCACGCGTCTGTGCATATGGCCTGGGGTGAGACTCTTCCCCCTTTCCCAAGAACACAATGGTCTTATTGTCATTAAACAGTTTGTGACCTGCTAATGAAAAGACGCAGCCTCTGACGGACGCACAAAAGCATCATATTACATAACTGAATAGAAAAACTACTTCATTTAACAATAACCTATTTAAAAACAAGAACTGGGATTACTTTTGTTACCTCACAGCCTTCTGGCTAACAAGCAATCCAACTGACTACAAACCTAAAGAACACTGCTGGGTTTCTTCAAACACCTAGAACAAGTCATTTATAGCTTATATGGACAAGCATTTTATTAGGAACACCCATACATCTACTCATTCATACAAATATTTAATCAGCCAATCAGGTAGCAGCAATGCAATGTATGATGCTTGTACCAGATGGGCTGGTTTCGTTTGGATTTCTATAACTGCTGATCCCCTGGGAAGACAAAAACATCAAGTTAGTGATAGTTTTATGGATGAAAATGCCTTATTGGCGAGAGAGGTCAGAGGAAAATATCCAGATTGTTTGCCAACATGATGGATTCAGTAACTCATATAATCACTCTTTAATACTGTGGTTTAGCAGAAAAGCATTTCAGAATAAACAAAACATCAAACATTGAGGTAGATGAGCTATTCTTCCTGTTGTCTTGAACCAGTCTGGCCATTTTAAACACAAAACTGTGACTCATTTCATGCTTTTTTTTGCACCATATTTGTTTGTGTGAAAATCCCAGGAGCATAGCAGCTTCTGAAATACTTAAACCAGCCATCTGGCACCAACGACTATGCCACAGTCACTGAGATCACATTTTCTCTGTTCTGATGGTTAATGTGAACAAAGTCCTAATCTGTATCTGCATGACTGTATATATTATGCTGCCGGCATAAGGCTGATTAGATAACTGCATGTGCATGTGTACAGGCTTTCCTATTAAAGTGGACGGTGAGTGTATAGTCAGAATAGATTAAAGAGAGTGGTCATACCTGTGGGGAGACACTAATGTGAAAAAGCTGATAGGGTGAGAGGTAGCTTAGTGGCTAAGGTGTTGGCCTAATGGTTGGAAGATGGGAGTTTAAATCCCAGGTCCACCAAGCTGTACTGCGGTGTGCAGATTTTCCTAATAAAGAGCCCACTGTGTGTACATATTTAATTTAAGTGATGCCACAAAGTAAAAACATTTGCCATTATTATTATTATGGTGGTTAAAGTATGATGTAGCTTTGTAAAGATTTTTGAAAAATTCCCTGTACTAATGATTAACAAATAAAACATAATGCAACATTAACAAATTTGTTAAAATACAATTTTTACAATAGCTCCCAGTGAAAGTCTGGGCTCACTAAACTCATAATGCTTATCTTTTAGAAACGCTCATCTTCTCATAAAGCTGGAAAGATCAATCCTTCCACCTTGTGGTCAGATCTACACACTACAATTTACTATCCATCACTTGCTACAATTCCTACTAGTACCTTCTAAGTTCATATTATGAACATATACAGAACACACAGAGTACAGGAAGGATTCAGGCTTTATACAATGTGTTATAGATTTCATTTAAATGAGCTTCCAATTTAAAGATTTATTAAATCATTTTGATAAATTAATAAAAGTATTTCCTTTTTCTTGCTGTGGCATTTAGTTATTTTGAGGACATTAAAGACAAAAAAAAAAAAAGTAAATTTAACCCATCCTGAAATAATTATAATGAATTAAAATTCTAAAAATATAGTAATGGAAAACAAAACACAAGTGGATTCTCCTTTTACACCCAGATAGCTTCCTCCCCAAAGACAACATACTGTACTACTAGAATGGAACTTTTTTTTTTTTTATTCAATAATTTTTTCCAAACATGTACACAGGGATTTTATTGTTACAGTATATACTGTATATACATACACATTTGTGTACATAACGTTATCTAAAAAGTCAAGGGCATGGGATATGGCTGCTGTGCGTTTTAAGATGTCTAACATCAGTCATGTTCTGTCACAAATCCACACTGGCAGGAAGGGGGAGGTGGACTTAAGCTAAACATACGTACAATGGGGAAAGGGGACTACAGCTATCTCCAGTGCACTTCAGTCGAGCGAAATGGGTAGAAAAAACAGGGGTTTGTGCCGACAGATGGGTGTATGACGGACAGTGGAGCGTCACAATACTGAAAAACTGTGTGGAGAGAGTTAAACAGTCGAGTAACTACAGGGAGGAGTTAAGTTAACGCAAGTTAAGTGTGCGTGTTTAGGCTGTACAGTTGTCTCAGGGATCTCATTTATATGACAGATAGAAGCTCAGGTACAAATGAACTCGTTCTGGCTCTACGATATAGAGAGACATACGCATGACGGAAGTTGATTACAAAAACCCAAGTAGCACAGGATGATGTCACTGCTACAGAATTACAGAAACACACGCTGTCGTCCCTCCCGATGAAGCTTCAAATAAAATGAGTTTCACAAATGTAGTTTACACAGGAGGACACTTTATATTCCTAATTCAGGATCTTAATGCATCAAGCGGCTCATCCACATTCGTTCTAATGGTAGGGTGCAAAAGAAAAAAGAAGAAAAAAAAAAAAAAAGAGACACCCTCGAACCATCTTTCTACAAGCCGTTTGCTACACATGACCCCAGGTCTTTGGTACAATCCAGCTCATTGTGTTCTATAGCTCAGACTGCTAATACTGGATTTAAAAAAAGAAAAGAAACAGAGGGGATAACAGACAGATACACATCAAAACAGATTAGCAACAGAGGTCCAGTTTTTTCCCCCCATTCTTCCAGCTAGGCACACTCAAAAGGTCTTCTCCTTGCTAGACCAAGAAGCATGATCTGATCACGGAGTGCTTGTGTGCGTTAGAACACCAATTCCTTGTAAGGAAAGAAAAAACCAAAAAAAAAAAAACGGGAATGACAACTGTGACGTATCTGGAGGGACTGCTGTGGACTTGAGAGAGTAACGGCTGCTAAGAGACGGCTGGAGCCTCTACATCATTCCCAACTGCAAGAGCGAGTTGGCGTATGCCATGGGCTTTACATTCGGATGAGGCTGTGGAGATGGAGGAAACAGGCAGTTAGTCATGGAAGTTGGGAATATCGCAGGTGCGAGACTTTGGAAAAGATTGTAAATTGGAAAACATTGAAATAAAACGAAGGGAAGGCAAGATCCTCATAGATCATAAAATGCATATGATTTATACAAACATTAAGCATCATCCTCGTCTTTAAGAATTAATCATCAGATGATCTACTCAGCTCCATAGCCTTAATAATAATTTCCACCCTCTTTCAGCACTGCATTAAGTGTTATTTCATTATGAATGGATGATAGTATTCTAGCACCACCTAGTGGTTGATATATAGCATGACTGTCGTTTCTATGTTTGTCATGGAGAGGAACAACAGATTAAAATGGAGCAAAATAGGAAATGGTTAAAAAATAAATAAATAAATAAATAATAATAAAAAAAAAAAAATTCCAAAAGATTTGTTGTCAGTTTAACACTGAGAAAATAAAAAGTCTGAACTCACTGCATTAAAAATCTTATATGAATCATCAACAAAACCCCCCCAATGATATTGGACTTAGCACTAGGGACATAAAGGAGGCTCATTAACAAAGACTTGAATCTGGACTGGCCAATTCGGTAATGGGTGAAGGGAACCATGGTCCCAGTTATTTTCAACCAACAACAGTAGCGATTTTGTGAAGTTGATTTGCACTACATTGATTTCAAATGCCCCCCCTCATGTACCTTGATGACTATGAGTATATTTGCTGGATAAAAACATGATCCAGCAAATATACTCATAGTCATCAAGGTACATGACTTGATGAAGAAATTGTGACACCTGCAAAAACCCAAAAGGCTGAATCATCATAGCTACATCTACTGACGACATCACAGCAGGAAACTATTCGGTTATAGAATTTTGTTTTGTTTACATGCATGAAATGCTCATATAGGAGAGACGACAGTGTAAAGTTTTTGAATAGTCTAAATCTTGGGTGTTTTTTGGGTGCCTTATTACTGATTTTCTTCTGATTTTTCTACTATAACAAACCAGATCACCTTGAAACAGTAACAAATTTACAGGAATAAAACAATATCCCACATCAAAACCAAACATGACTAATAACTGATATTAATTCCTGTCACTTTGTCACAGTCTCACTGTACAGTATGGAGAAGGGTGAAGATACTAACCACAGCAGTGAACTGGTGGAATTCAGGCTTGAGGTCAGATCCCCTGAGGTGAATGTAGGCTCCCTTGTTACCCATCTGGTCACTATAGACACAAAGACAGGATGCTTACATCAAGTCACAAGTAATGCAATAATTCACAGACACAAATCTTTGACCATTATTTGACCTTAGAATGAATATGAAAGCCTGAATTCTGAATGGCCTACATATCTACCTCAGAATTTATAAAAATGTTCCTGATGTTTGTGTATAATGCAGAGGGCAGAAATATTTCTAAGTCAATGATAAATAATTAGATTTGAACGGTCAAAGCAGCACGTGTTTATTCTCCAGTATGTCCAATCACAATAAATCCTTGATAAATCCTTCTTTTAAATTTTATCCCATGTTATATTTTACATTAGTGCGTATATATATCTCCATCCACTTTATTAGGAACACCTGCCCATTCATGCATTTTTCTCACCAGCTGATCAGGTGTCAGCAGTGCAGTGCATAAAATTATGCAGATAGACATCAACAGCTTCAGTTAATGTTCACATCAAACGTCGGTATGTGGAAAAAGTGTGATCTCTGTGACTTTTACCGTGGTATGGTTGCTGGTGTGAGATGGTTTGACTATTTCAGAAACTGACTTCCTGGGGTTTTTACACACAACAGTCCTTACAGTTTACACAGAATGGTGCATAAAATAAAAAAAAATTCTTGTGTGTGAAGAAACTGAAGGATGTCTATAGCAAGTTTCTGAAATACTCACACCAGCATGTTTGACACCAACAACCACACCTTGGTTAAAGTCAGTGTTTCTATTAAAGTGGACAGTGGGTGTATATAGTATGTTCAGATGGTGGTTCTATTTCTTTTGAAGACTAATGTGAGAAAAAAGGAAGTAATTTTTCATGTTAATAAAGGGGTACTGTACCAGTAATTGGGTGCGGAGAACACCGTGATGCACTTCCCTGAGTGAGTGACCTCATAGCCCTCGGCCTTCACCTCATGACTGCGCACGATGTACTGCAGCTTGTTCTGTTCCAGGAACCGTTCGGTGACGTCAGGCCCGAACTGACAGCTCACGCCACGCTTGCTGATAGACCGTCCGTTCTGAAACAAATCACGTTAAAAGTTACACGTTAAAAAAGCACTTTCATTTTAGTTTATTTCCTTTTATGTTTGAATGTATTACTAGAAGTTGCTTTCGGCTGCTCCCTGTTCGGGGTCGCCACAGCAGACCAACTGGTCCGCACAACAACTTGGCACAGGTTTTACGCCGGATGCCCTTCCTGTAACCCTCCCATTTTTCCGGGCTTGGGACCGGCACTGCATCCAGTGGCTGGGGTTGAGGCATTGGCTGGGAATCGAACCCGGGCCTTCCGCATGATAGGCGAGAAACCTACCACTGAGCCACCAATGCCTCTGTTTGAATGTATCATGAATTACTAGCTTGTTAAAATGAGGTCAACCAAAGCTTCGATCATAAGTACAGTGACTTTACTACAAAATAGCCAGTAGGTGTTTCTACTACTGGTTACCATAGTAACATGGGTGGCACATTGAGCATTCCACTTTCAACAAAAAATCGGTTTTATTGCCGTTAAAAGTAAACATTCTGAAGGGAGATTTGGCATTTGCATATCAAATGAGATGAAAGGTGTGCTCTTTGCCATTGCGGCCATCTCTATTAGGCAAAAGTGCAACCGCTGGACTGTCTGGGTCCGTGAAACTAGAGATGGATCACACGTGCTCTACGGTCTTCACTCTCACTGGTAGTCGTTGAAAGAAGTTGAACAACATTTACATAACGTTAAACTTTTCTTAACACGTCACTGGACACGCCCACATCTAGTCACCAACTCTCACTATTGCTCATATCACCAGCTCTCATTGAAAAAGAATGAGTCCAGACTCTACGTCACTGCGAGTCACTGTATGTGTAAGCATAGCTTAAGAACCATGACCTCATTTCAAGTCAGTTTAAATCAGTTGTAGTTGCATAACATAACGTAACGGTTATTAAAAAGCAAGCTTGGACAAAGTCTATATCCCACAAGCCAAATTTAATTTATATATTTTACTACTCTCAGCAGACCAGTTTAGCAGGTTACTTTAAAGAACATAGCTTTATAATTAGAGCAGACTGACCTGCGGCTGAGGATCTGACCACAGGAGATCGCACATAGGACCTGGCCAGTTGATGGACATTTAGAAATGTGGCGAGGGGGAGAGAGAAGAAGAAATATAGCAAAAAATGAGAAAATGAATGAGTTAATGACTTAAAAGATATTATTTCATTTTTTCAGTCATACAGTGCGGTTTAATTTCCTACCCGAGTCTGGAGGTTGTCTGTTTCTGTCTATCTTTCTAAGATCATCTAAGGTCACACCATCTTCACTGAACAGTCCCCCATGCATCACCTAAAACACACAATACACAGAATCACTTCAACACACGAACAAAAAGCATAATGCATACTCTTACGGATAAAACAGCAATGACGAGGAAAATCAAAAGACTAAACTTTTTAGACAAAACTAGACTGACTAAAATAAATAAATAGTCAGCTTATTAAAAACGTTACAAGCGTTGTTATGAAATGAACCGTAACGGTTCCTCACCAGCACTTTGTTGTTGATGCACTGAGCGAGTGGAAGCCACTGAAAGACCTCGCTGAACAGCTGGAACATCTGCGCCGTGTACTTGGCCTTGACCTCGCCTTCGAAGCCATACATCTGATTCATGTTATCTGTTTCGTGATTACCTAGTGATGAACCGGAGGTTAGTCTTTTACTCTGTAAGTGTGTGTGTGTGTGCTTATGTGAAATACTGAAGTGAAATGCTGAAGGTAGAGCACACCTCTCAGTAGGTGGAAGTGGTCTGGGTAAAGGAGCTTGAAACCGAAGAGTGTGAGAATGACCTCTACTGAGAAAGAGCCACGGTCCACAAAGTCACCGTTAAACAACTGCAGTTTGTGGTTAAGACTCATTCACGTAGTAAACAATAAGCAGAGTGTGAAATAGATGCAAAGATGCATCAAGTTTTTTTCCCCAGATTGTATGCTGCAGCAGTAGAGATACTGAAATGAATCACCTTCTTAATATTAATCAATCAGAACATGTTATTCTGCTCTGTTTGATAATTTGCATTTTAGCTATTAGGTTTTTACATTGCTAGCTAGATCATGGATTGAGTAGAGCTGTAGTGGAGAAACGCTTGGTTCAGTTGTAAGTAAAGTATGTTGTTTGGATTGTGCCAGAATCCCTCACTGACAAGACACACAGAGGGGAAAAAAATGACTTTTTTTCTAGTCTTACCTAGAGGCCCATATTGTATTGTATAAAGATGCTTTGATCTGGTTGTCATCATTACTTAATGATCTAAATCCAGATCACGGTCATGTTGTGTTGTCTGTTCGTTACCACAACAAGGACCACTAGGCTAACGTCACATAGTATTACATGGAATTGGATAAACAGAAGTAACAAAGCCCAAGGTTGGACTAAGCTCCAGTTACTTTAATGGATGAGTCAAATAAGAAAACGCTTCCAGTCATGGACTGCTCTATGCTTTTTTTCATCTCTTCAAATCGTGTCCAGTGGTGCTGGCTAATCCTCAACAGACCTAAATCTCCCTGAGGAATCAGCATCTGCTTTAAAAGCTTTGAGCTCATAGGGAAAGGATACGTATGGGTTGGTCGGAGATGGTAAGCCGTTCAGCTCGAAAATGTTTAGAAGGTCGTAGTACTGGCCATGCGTGTCCCCACAAATAGTTATTTTCTCTGTCTGGAACAATGAGAAGGAAAGCAGTTGTAACATCAAGACTAATTAGTGTGTAGAAGAAACAAGAAAACATTTAGATCAAAATCACACACACAAAAAAAAAAAATCCTACCAAACCTTTGGCCTTGGTGTATTTTCTTACCTCTTTTAACGTAATTTCAACCAGACTTGGTAATTTGGATAAAACATCTTTTACTTGAACCAGTATCTGAAAAGCAGGTCACAAACAGCAGAGTAATTAAGTACTGTGTAGAAGAGTCTGTTAGTGTTCAGTCTTAGATGAGTGCTGGGGATTATTATGCCATGGTAAAGTCTGATCTAATCTAATAAAGTCAGACATGGTTTGTGCACAATGGTGTGAAAACCTGGAAAACATTCTGGGAAATTTCAACAGCGTCTATAACAAACTTTTTTACAGACATTTTTAACAGCTGTTATGTGATTGCACACTGAACAGATTAGGCATTTTACTACAGCACAACAGATGGATGAAAGCTTGACATTCACGTCCCAAATCGCATACTTGCGCACTATTCTACACCATTTTGTAGTATTAATTGTGCAAGTAGTGTGTTCAGCCTGAAAATTCCAACAAGTGCATTTCAAGTACCTGATGATGCACATATTCAACTGAAAAATTTAAGTATGGAATGTTGGACACTTCATGCACTCGACCCTTGTAGCTTTGCTTACGCAGCAGTAGAGGATCGGGGCTATCGGGCACTGATGCTGGAAGAGAAAAAATTTCCACGATGGCTGTCGATACCTCGTTGGACAAGACAGCTTATAAACGTCTTATATTAGCAATTTAAGATGGTGTGTCCCTGAAAAATTCATCCACTAGACAGCAGAGTGCATAGTGCACAGTGTAAGCGTAGTACATAATTTGGGATGCAGCTGGTATGAGAAAATCTCACTGAGAAAGGAAATTAAATTATATGTATTATAGAATCATATATAATTAAATTATATTTTATTAATATACTTGATCAAATATTACAAGTAAAAAAAAAAAACCCTCTGGATTTTTTTTTTGTTGGGCTTTTTGCCACAGAGAAAGCTGACGAGTTCTGAAATTTCTGATGGGATTTTTTTTTTCTTGCAGTTAAGTTACTTGAGTTATGAGTCAGTGAATAAGAAACACAAGCCAAGTTTAAACGAGTCACAGGATGAGTAGTGAGACAGCAAATTAGGGACTTGATTTGGACTCATGTTGTGAGGTTTACCTGGTAAGCACACTTTCGGTGGAGTTTCTTCTGGTCTTTAAACCATTCCATCAGCTCCTTCATGAACTTCAACGTGAGCTTACTGTCTTCCAGTTTAGGGCCTATATACTCATCCTCAATTGCTGCAAAGATGAACATTTAGAAAGGCAATACATTTTTCCCCTAAAGATAACCGGCATGTTTTTAAAAATAATGACAAAGTAGATAAAGATAAAGACAAGTAACGAATATTTACTCATGTTCTCAATGTCTAATGAATCCACCACTGATCGTTTAAGCTCGTCACTGGCGATGGCTCTCTCGAAGGCTTTCTGCTTTACTATCTTGTTGCACTCCTGATATTTGAGCTTGGCATCCTTGTCGTTGGGTCGCACCCTCACTACCTGCTCACATCAAAGAAGAGAGCAAATCAGAAAAAATAAGTGAAACGGTTTTATCAGAATGTGCAAATGTACAAAGAATATCTTGACTGAATATGTAAATGTAAAGCAAAACATCACTCCATCTATCCACTTTCTGTACCACTTATCCTAAACAGAATCATGGGGAACCTGGAGTCTATCCCAGGGGGCTTATCAGGCAGGGGACACTCTAGACCCATCACAGGACACAATCACACACACACACACACACACACACACACACACCCACCTTTAAGAAATGCAATCAGCCAACACATGTCTAGACTGAGAAAGAAAACCAAAGTACCCACAGGAACATGTACACTCTACACACACACACTCACAGACACTGAAAGACATGCACAGGGTGGAGGTCGGAAAAAATCCCCCAACCCTGGAGGTGGCACACAAACAGAGACGCTAACCACTAGGCTGCTGTGCCACATAAACCACATAGAGGAAGTAGTAAAATACGCCTGAGGACCCCAAAAAACAAACAAAAAAAAAAATTCACTGCATGCATCTTGCTGGCACCTTCAGAAATCTCTCAACATTTTAAAAACGTTTTTAACATACGGTATTTATCGCAGGTGCAATAACACGAATGCCATGATTTGGCTGTTTAATAAACATACCGTTTCATAATCTTTAAGCGCGGCCTTGAATTTGCCCAGTGCCATGTTGGAAGTTGCACGCCGGTAGTAGCCCTTGATGTAGTTCTTGTCGATCTCCAGGGCACGGGTGGCATCTGCCAGGGCGTAGCCATAGCACTCGGTGCGCAGGTATGCCAGACTCCTGTTACTGTAGTAGATGGCATTGGATGGATTCAGCTCCAGTGCCTCACTGTAATACTTGATTGCATTCTCGTAGTCTTTTTCTGAAAAGAAGAGTTGAAGAATGAGAATCGCAATCTCATTCTTCGCAGTCGGCATTTACCTTTGTTCTTTCAAGTGACACTACATAATGCTGATTTGATAAACAGCCACAAAATGTTACTGTTGTTAACAAGATAAACATTCAGTGCAGAACAAGGTGCAAACTGCTGGAACCAGTGGCATATTTATGATTATCTGCAATTATCTAGGCAATGACAGCAGCAGGACGATAGAGCTGGGTTAAAGCAGGTGTTCCTAAAACACAACACTTCTCAAGCACCCTGGATTAGCTGAGGTGTTAACATTAAATAATTTGTTGTAATACACAGATATGACACCGGAGGCATTGGTGGCTCAGTGGTAGGTTGCTCGCCTATCATGCGGAAGGCCCGGGTTCGATTCCCAGCCAATGCCTCAACCCCAGCCACTGGATACAGTGCTGGTCCCAAGCCCGGAAAAATGGGAGGGTTGTGTCAGGAAGGGCATCCAGCGTAAAACCTGTGCCAAGTTGTTGTGCGGACCAGTTAGTCCGCTGTGGCAACCCCGAACAGGGAGCAGCCGAAAGCAACTTCTACACAGATATGACACCAAATGTTTTTATCTGTCCTGATACTAGGCTAGGCTGCTGACTCAGGCTTTATCTAATTGATTTGTTGCTGAGCTTGAACATGAACACAGGCCTAAAGACACGCTGATATCAAGAATCTACAGGGAGGAGAGGAAGTTGGTACTGGTTAAAATAAAAAAGTAAATGGAATTTGGTGAAACCCTTGGCAGGAGTGACTAGGACTGAACAAATGCTTTCCAGTAGCAGACAGGATTGCTTACATTTTCCACAGGAATGGGACAGATTGGTGAAGAGTGTCTGAACAAGTGAATGAGATTGGTCAAATTTTCCATATGAGCAGGTAGGATTAGTCAACCTTTCAGTAGGAAAGGGTGGAATTAGTCAAACTTTCAGTGGGAAACAGTGGGATTAGTCAACCTTTCAGTGGGAAACGGTGGGTTTAGTCCAACTCTTGGAGGGAGAGAGTGGCATTGGTCAAAAGTTTTGCAAGTATGGGGCAAATTGGTCAAAATTTCTCCAGTACTAGGTGGGGCTGGTGAATTTTTATGGTGGCAAAGAAAGGGATTGCACTTTTGTACATCACTCTGGATAAGAGCGTCTGCCAAATGCCAGAAATGTAAATGTAAATGAAATGGATTGGAGCGTCTGCCAGAATCCCTTCAGCAGCAGGACAGAACAGGAATGAAAGGAAAAAAATATAATCACATGCACTTTCAATGACTTCTTGCATGACTTGCCAAAAGTTGGCTTGGTTACTGTGAGGACATGCATTTTCGATCTATATCAGGAACTGACTGTATAATATTATATAAATTATAAATAACTTTCCACCTTCAAAAAGGCAAACCCTTTTTCCCATTTGATGGTAATTCAATTGAATGTAATCAGCCCTGAGTGTAATATCAGATGCTATATAAGCAGTAAATTCAAGTTATTGACCGCAGGTTGCTAAAATGGCAATGGGATGTTTAGGGCTGCACGATATATCGTTTTAGTAGAAGACATCGCAGTATGCGCATGCGCAATATTCACATCGCTGGGCGTGCAATTACAAATAAAGCTCAACTCAAAAAGATAATTATGCTACAACTTATTGATGCTCGATACAAAAGGAAAACTTGAACAGAATATGCGAAGGTTTAATAAAACCATTATTCATTGAGCTTTAATGCGTAAACGTACTTATCACGTGGCCACTGAATATAATCAACAAATGCGAAAGTTTCACTTAAAAAATTAGGACCATCGGCATGTATGACGGCTGTATAGTAGTATTAGATAGTAAATAGTATTGCTAGCCAAAAGCCAGAACTTAAGAGTTTCTGGAAGTTTGCTTTTTCAAGCATATTTCAGTCCACTACTCTAAAGTTGGCCTCGTGAATGAATGGCCATCACTCTTGACTCGAACTGATTTGTAACTGTAACAATAAAGGTAACATTCAACCAATAAGCAACGCCTGGCTTACCTGCTGAGCATCTGTGGGTGTAGTATAGGTAATGAATAATGTAAACAATACGAGTTCATTAACTTGAATAACAGTACAGCGATGCTAGCAACCGCGCACGACTCACCATCACGTCACGCTAGTTAGCACGTTGGATAATAACACCACCACGTTCCAGACTTCGTTATTCACCAACTACGAATCAGAGCCACTTTACGACACATTTTGTCGCCGTCCGGGAACGTTAATGTTTGGTACAATTACGGTGTTCTGCTGGCTGAAAATGGATTTAAGCTACCTGCCGGCTTCGTGACTCCAGAATTCTCCAGCAAGGCTAACTACTCCGCCTAATACATGCGTCAAGCTTTCCGAGAACACAGACACTTTCCCATAACATGCCACACAGTCACGCTTAGGTCACACGACTATTGCTTTTAAATGCCATTTGTTTAACTTTACCTTTAAAGTAATTATTCGCCTTCTCCTTGAGTTTCTCAGCCTCAGCACTCCGCTCCTCCTCCGCCATTTTCTTACTGTCGTAATCCGTTACAATGGCCGACAAAAGTCAAACGATTGTCGTAAAAACTGAAGTTTGCGACAGCTTGTTTTCTTCAATGCTCAGGATTACGGGCGTTTTTATCTCGCAAACAATTTATGAACAAACAACCAAATAAATAAACCACCTTGCACAACGAATGACATAAAATGTGTCTTAATCAAATGTTTTTATTTTTATTTTATGTAGATGTAGGCTATACCAGTCATATCATAATCTTTTCATAGGTTTAATACTTTTAAAATGTAATTTTTTTCACGTTTCCGTTATCTATCTATCTATCTATCTATCTATCTATCTATCTATCTATCTATCTATCTATCTATCTATCTATCTATCTATCTATCTATTCTGTGTGTCCTTGACTATTTTCTTTCTTTCTTTCTTTCTTTCTTTCTTTCTTTCTTTCTTTCTTTCTTTCTTTCTTTCTTTCTTTCTTTCTTTCTTTCTTTCTTGCTTTCTTTCTTTCTTTCTTTCTTTCTTTCTTGCTTTCTTGCTTTCTTTCTTTTCAACCGCAGCATCCGTCAGAACGTCCAAACAAATTCCTACACATGTAATATTTCCTTTGGGTCTGTAGGGGACACTGTATGTCCGCTGGAGACACGTTATGTTCTCATGGGCCATAATAAATAATCTAAACCACCTTTTACATGTCATATAAGAGTTCATACCAATAACATATGCTAAAAGCTTACTCAAATATTTTCTCATTCTAACACGCAGAAAGCTTTCTGATTTAAGTTTTTATTATTCACAGATGGTCTCCTGATCTGGGTTGCAATTGCCCCAAGTTTATTTACACTTTCTGTAGAGTTTCCCTCTCCATGTGGTATTCTTAGAAACAAAGAAGTACGATCCCAGTGAAAGCTGTTGAAACGTACCGCAGGTGTCCAGTGTTACTCACAAACAGCCTTGCCATCTGACGCACACACCCTGCCCTCTCCTAGTGTTTGTCAAAAACAACACGCAACCTTAAATTAAAACCTCACAAACTCAATCAGCGCATTTTTCATAAGAGCCTATTGTGTATCCCATCTGCAAAGACTAATGCTCTAGGCTTGGCAATGAAAATTCTCTTTCTTTCTTTTCCAAAACTTGATTCATGGGGTCTGACTTAATTAAACATTCTACTGTTTGATTCAGTTTAGTCAAGCATAGAAGGTGAGACACTGTTCAGCTTTCCTCCAGTGGATCCATATCATGACTCAGAGCAGCGTGAATGTGAGACAGTCATCCAAATAGAAAGGAACTGTGTCTGTGTATATGTATGTGTGTGTGTGTGTGTATGTGTGTGTGTGTGTGTGTGTGTGTGTGTGTGTGTGTGTATGTGTGTGTCAGTAGGGGGTCCTGTCATTTTGACTCACTAGGGGTATCCCATGCTGAAGTGATTCATCAAGCCACATTCAATGGCTTAAGAAGTAGACATTTTTAAGTGCAAGTGAACTTTCGCTCGTTGGTGTTTGCGGAATGAGTCTTTCTCCACAGCTCTCATTCCTCATCCAGAGTAAAGAGAAGTAATGCAGGTGAGAGACAGGGAAGAATGGAACTTACTGGAAAGAATCTCTCACAGGAAGCTGTAGTGCCAACACATTAAGCGAAAAGGAAAAGAAGGAGTGAGGCGTGTACAGTCATATAAAAGTCATAGAATTAAAAGAGAGCAGGAAAGACGGATTATTATTCATCTCACTGAAATGGCAAGTAATATGTGTTGCTTTTGGTCTGCCAAATATGACATACTGTATAATACAACATGAAGCGTCAGTGAGACGTTTCTTTTGTTTGTGTATGCATGATTTCTGGATTTTCTGGAACTGAAATGAAAGCCTTACAGCTCCCAAGGTCCCAGACCTCAGGTTACTGTAGGTGTAGAGATGCTGTGTATCATTTCCCCATGTTTATATCGGTCTTCTCTGGGTTTTCCAGTTTCCCCTAGTCTGAAACATGCAGGTAGGTGGACATATGCATATCTGCCCCAAAGTGTGAATGTGTCTGTGAATGTGTTTGTGCAGAATGGACTGCTGTCCCATCTGTCATGGATTTTTCTGCCTTGTGCCCAGTGTTGACCAAATGTTACTAAAGATGATGATGATGATGATGATGATGATTATTATTATATATAACCAAATGTATACATTTTATGAAAGAAAAAAAGAGTAATGTTCATACAACTGGTTTCCCAGAGAAGATTTAATCTTAGTCTGGTATTAATCATGTCATGCAGCTGATGAATCATTTTAAATCCTTTTTAGTTTTCACTGCATCTAAAAAAACCTTTTAAGATGATATATTAGACAGTTCAAAATGTGCAGAGAATGAAAAATGAATGTATGATACAAAACAGACATTTATTTCATTTTATGGGAAAGGAAAAAGTGGCACATTATGGCATCCTATAAAAACGTTACATCATATGACTGAGTGAAATGTTAATGTTTAGGACAGTTTATACAGTATTTGTCTGAGAAATATCACTAAAGAGTTAGTTTTTTTCTACAGTTATTTACATTTATTCATTGGCAGATGCTTTTATTCAGATGACCTACAATATTGTAGTCATTAAAATATTAATATAAAAAGTAAAGTCTTGATGTGAAATATAGCTACAGATTTGTGCAGCTACTAAATAGTTTAGCTAGTTATAAACAAACTAGCTAGCTAACAAAGCTAGCAAACTAATGAATCCCCAATAGCATTTGGCTGAGTCAAATAATTTTCTTAACTCAAGTGAATTATTATTGGTGTGTTAGACAGTGGTTTATACTCTTTCCACCCAGGGTTTCAAAAAAATAATTGAAAATATCTGGGCTTGAACCTATAGAAAAAGATCTACAGTTAAAGGTTAGGGTAAGAGGTAATGCTAGCAGTCATCTGTTCTCACATTAGCTACAACATAAATTACGCAAGAGGTCAGGTTTGAGCCACACACTCTTCACTTGAACAGAGACATTTAGTGGCCACACTGTCCCTGTAAACATACCATTCCTCTGTGTGAGTGTGTGTGTGTGTTTTAAGTGACATACTTTGGTTTGTAGTGGTACAGGAAAGCCTGGGTGTGGTCCTTTGGCTTGCTTCCCTCCCTTCAGCCTCACGTTTTCATTATCAGCATTCCCTAAACTATGGAACGTGAGAGATAAGCACTTGAAAGCAGTGAAAAAGTGCAGCTTCCTCTTTATCATTAATGACTAGATGACTACAGGGGGTCTGCTGGGGGTCTGAGGAAGAGGGAGTTTTCATTTGTCATTTGCATTGCACAACCACATGTGCTGTTGGAATGGGCTCAAAGAGGCAGTGAGAAAAACGTCAAAAAAGAAAAAAACAACACAAAAAAAACCTCTGAAGTCACTGTTTAAGTAAATAGACGTTGATTTGTGTGGTCCCACCCTTCCGCCCTACACACACACACACACACACACACACACACACACACACACACACACACACGCACACACACACACACACACACCCCACTTTCTCTGCTAGTTTCCTTCCTCATTCTCTTCGCTGTGTTCCAGTGCTAGGGGGCATCCTGTCATACTATGCTATTCACTTTTGTGTTTTTGTGCTTTGATTGTTTCAACTATGTTAATGTTAACTATTAACTTTAATTTGTTTCTCCAGAATCAGACAAGGGAAATGTGCGTTATAAAATTGCTGCCTGTGTGTAAATCAGTGTTGAAGAAAAAGTTCACTAGTGTTGTTCCAGTGTGGCTGCAAGGAGGGAAATTTGATATAGCTGAAAATACTACAGAATACCTACATACCTTAGTGAGCAGTGCCTCCTTTCCTTTCAAACACACACACACACACACACACACACACACACACACACACACACACACACACACACACACACACACACATCTAAATAGAAACAGAGAGATAAGACAGAGACAGAGTGTGTTTATAATATCTGAAGGGTATATTTACATTTTTTCCCCAAGCTGTTTTAGATGTACTACAGCGCTTTATTTTTAACCCCGGGTTCTGAAATCCCCTAAATCCCAGATTCCTAGCTTCCTAGTGTCCATGTCCAGTGGGGAATACACACTGATTAGATCTAATGACATTTCTTGGAGATTTAACATAAAGAGTGGACAAAAGGATTACAGTGCTTATATAGTATACTATACATTTTATTGATGTACAGTTTGCACCACATCATATGAGAATTGCACTGCAAGGACTACTCTAATAAAATGTGACAATAAAATAATCTTAAATCTTTTAAACACTGTTATATCTGTAATAAACATCTTTCCCTGTGATCAATAAAAATATTAATATAATAAAAAAAAAGGTTTGGCTTAAACAAAGGGAAAAATAACTAGTCCATGGACAGTATGAAAACTGACACGTGAATGATTCTGTGATTGTAAAGGCAATTGTTCATATGACATACATAATGCCTACACTGGCCTACATAACAACTAAACCTAAACCTTTATTCCAACACCTTGCCAGCAGCTGCCATAGATAGCAGGTCCTTCGATTTTACACCAAATTGAAGACAGATTTTAGTTGACGTAAGGTCGTGTTAAGACCTTTTAGAAGCTGACTTACACAATACAATACATACAATTGGATATGTCTGAAATGATGTCACCATAAAACATGAGAGCCTCCTTAAGTTATGTGAACTTATTTTGTCTCTTTAACGCCGATCGTCACGACAAGATTCGCATATTGAGCTCATATTCTAAGTTTTCAAAAATGAAACTTAATGTAATCCATTGTCTTGACTACTTGTGAGTTGAAGCAAAGCTCATCTTCCAGACAAGTTTACTCACATTTACTCACAAGGCAGCAGGTGAACCTTTGTTTATACGTTTAATCATCTTAACTCTTGCATAATGTTCACTCTTTGGAAAATATTGGGGTTTTATAAGCACTACAGAAAAAAAAAAAAGGCAATTACATATATTATCTTTATCTCAGTCCAAACCAGTACAGATCACTGTGCTATTATATGCAATATCCCAATTTCACAATATTTACAATATGTATGTTAACATAATACTGATGGAGAAGTATAGGGATGGTCAGAGGGAGTGATGGAGAAGTATAGGGATGGTCAGAGGGAGTTGCACTGTGTGTTTGTAGACTTGGAGAAAGCGTATGACAGGGTGCCAAGAGAAGAGCTGTGGTACTGTATGAGGAAGTCAGGAGTAGCAGAGAAGTATGTCAGAGTGGTGCAGGACATGTATGAGAGGAGCAGGACAGTGGTGAAGTGTGCTGTAGGTCAGACAGAGGAGTTCAATGTGGAGGTGGGACTGCATCAGGGATCGGCTCTGAGCCCCTTCCTGTTTGCTATAGTGATGGACCAGTTGTCAGTGGAGGTCAGACAGGAGTCTCCTTGGACAATGATGTTTGCAGATGACATTGTGATCTGTAGTGAGAGCAGGGAGCAGGTGGAGGAAAACCTGGAGAGGTGGAGGTTTGCGCTGGAGAGAAGAGGAATGAAAGTCAGTCGTAGTAAGACTGAGTACATGTGTGTGAATGAAAGGGAGGGAAGTGGAACAGTAAGGTTACAGGGTGAAGAGGTGAAGAAGGTACAGGAGTTTAAGTACTTGGGATCAACAGTCCAGAGTAATGGAGAGTGTGGGAAAGAGGTAAAGAAGCGAGTGCAGGCAGGTTGGAATGGGTGGAGAAAGGTGTCGGGAGTTCTGTGTGATCAGAAAATATCAGCGAGAATCAAGGGGAAGGTGTACAGGACAGTGGTGAGACCAGCCATGCTGTATGGTTTAGAGACAGTGTCACTGAGGAAGAGACAGGAGTCAGAGCTAGAGGTAGCAGAGCTGAAGATGTTGAGGTTCTCTTTGGGAGTGACAAGATTGGACAGGATTAGGAATGAGTACATCAGAGGGACAGCCCATGTTGGACGTTTGGGGGACAAAGTTAGGGAGGCCAGATTAAGATGGTTTGGACATGTTCAGAGGAGGGAGAGTGAGTATATTGGTAGGAGAATGTTGGACATGGAGCTGCCAGGCAGGAGGCAAAGAGGAAGGCCAAAGAGGAGGTATATGGATGGAATAAATGAGGATATGAAGCTAGTGGGTGCAAGGGTTGAGGATGCAGAAGATAGGGATAGGTGGAGAGAGATGATTCGCTGTGGCGACCCCTGAAGGGAAAAGCCGAAAGAAGAAGAAGAAGAAGAAGAATGTTAACATAATACCATGTGCAATATCACATCATGCGCAATATCATATTATGTGCAATATGGTATTAGTTCCCTTTTTTGTATTTTTGTACACACTTTGTATGTTTAGAATATTTCATTTATATGTATTTTTCTTGTGAAGCAGTCTCTTGCAAAAAATTTCCTTTGGGATTAATAAAGTTCTATTTTACCTTATCTTATAAAATGCGTGATTAATTACCAGATTACATTTAACAATGAAAGTCTTGTTCACTTTTGTGATAGTTATAATTTGTGTATCAAAATATACTTTATGCTAATAAAGACCTTGGTGGCATAAATCAAAAAGAAAAAAAAATTAAGTGGAACGTTCCATTCATTCATTCATTCATTGTCTACCGCTTATCTGATCTACTCTCAGGTCACGGGGAGCCTGTGCCTATCTCAGGCGCCATAGGGCATCAAGGCAGGATACACCCTGGACAGAGTGCCAACCCATCGCAGGGCACACACATTCTCATTCACTCACGCAATCACACACACTACGGACAATTTAGAGACGCCAATCAACCTACAATGCATGTCTTTGGACCGGGGGAGGAAACCGGAGCACCCGGAGGAAACCCCCGAAGCACGAGGAGAACATGCAAACTCCACACACACGGCAGAGGCGGGAATCGAACCCCCAACCCTGGAGGTGTGAGGCAAACATGCTAACTTGCCACTTATTGGAAGCATTTATATAAAAACCTGAAATCCATTGCTACACAATGAAAGCATTTATATATTTCCTCTCATTTTTCATTAAGGAAGTTTTCACTAATAAGACTGTTGTGAATATCTATGGCTTCTTTAAAGACAGTAATGAGTCATGTGCAGTATATTTTCTCTGGCATTTAACTAAAGGGAATTTCATTTCACTATTTATACAAGTTTATGACAGCATCATGAAAGTGTAATGACATAGTTATGTTCAGTATATTTTCTTTGAGCCTATCAATAGCACTCTGTAACATGTTGGAATAAGCCTTTAACATGTTTACATAGGTTAATGTCAGTCGTAAGGAGTAGGCGGCTCGTCACCCACTCATGTACAAAACAGACACCCACTCGTGACTATGAAAACAAATAAGTGGAGACAGTGTGGGCCTTGTGAGAGGCGGGTTGGAAGAAGAAATTCTCAGATGGTTTGCTGAGAATTAACCAATGCACACTCTCTGGGAAGTACAGGGAAATTTTTTATTATGCTGTCATAACCTGCTGGTGCCCCTGCTTGAACAATGTATATCGTACTTAACCATTACGTGACATTAAGCATGCCTCAAGAACTGTGTTTCTTCTTTCTTTCTCTCTCTCTCTCTCTCTCTCTCTCTCTCTCTCTCTCTCTCTCTCTCTCTCTCTCTCTGTTGAGCTACACATACTACTCCTAAGATACCAGTGTTTCTGACCCCTTCTGTAACCCCTTCATGATCCATACTGATGCCCGAATTCAGGTTGGAAGATGGCACTACATGGACCGTCTGGAGATGGCTGTGGATGGTATGACTTAGAAACCATGAAGATGCCTTAGGGCTACAGTTGCTACAACAGCTTTAGGACTGCTGTTGACATGAACACTCATCTCCATCAGTGAACAGCTGATAACTATGATTAATTTCCTGGTTACCCAATTGCACTTATTGAATATATAGAACACAGTTGTAGAAAATAAATTATTTATAATCACAGACACTATCCAGTGTCACACAGATGATGATGAGTTCGTTTTGGAGACAGGTTCTTCTCAAGGTTTCTTCCTCACATCATCTGATTAAGATTTTCCTTGCCACAGTAACCCTAGCTTGCTCATTAGGGATAAATGTACACTTTTAATATTCATTTCTATAAAGCTGCTGTTGTATAAATGTAAGTCACTTTGGATTAGAGTAACTGCCAATGCCATAAATGTAAATCAAAGGTGCCAGGCATGATGGGCAAATATGGAAGACCATAGTTAATACTTCAATTAGTTGGTTTTACTTGTGGAGAATCCCACATGCCCAGCTCATTTCCTGGAGTAAATCTACTTATGCTACTTTACCTTGTGTTTGCAACCTCCACCAGTGGTTTGGCACAGGGGAGGTGAAATATCTGTAATACTTCCAACCTGCTACCAGAAGACTTTCTGGGGTAAGTGGGATGCTGTGTTCACTTGCTTAAGATGTGTCTTTTTATGCTAATTTTGTTCATTTTTAAAATGATTGGTGAAAAAATGAAAACAGACAAACAAACAACAATACACAAAATCGATGCCGTGGCATGTGAGTTATTGAGTTATTTATTTATTTGATTATTTAAAAAAAATTAAACTGCTTTGAAGGATGGATTATTTTCTTATACCTCTATAATAGTATTTATTTATTTATTTTTACTGCCGCTTGTTATGTACATATTCACTGGGTCCATTCTTACAATTTTCAGAACCTTTGAATATTTTTTTCTGAACCCCAGCCTCAAAATTTTTAGCATGAAAAGTTTAGTTCAGAAAATGCTAAATGATTTAGAATTTATAAGCCCTGGCTATGTAGGTGTATTAAGTGTTTCTAGGGAAAAATATGTTAACATTGGTGGAGATTCGTGGCTAATACATCGTTTTCTCATGAATGACATAAACATCCTTCCTTAACTGTAAAACTTCACTTAATGACTCTTTCCACCAGTAAAAACATTCCCACTTTTGCAGTGATCCGTGGATATTCAAGCTGTCCAGTGCCTCATTAACCTCCCACATGGACATAGTGGACAAGATGACCTGACAAAGTTTATGTAATATATTTTTTGTCTCTCTCTTAGATACAACTAGGGGTTGATATCCTATTTAACCAATAATGAGGATACCAAATGTAATGAGTGAAGGGGATTAGTGAGTTTTATTGGATTAAGCCATTACGGCCCTCTCTAGCTTCACTGGCACCACAGTTTCATTAAAAGGGATTAAGAAAATGACTGGCTAAGTAAATTACTGACATAAATAAAATGAACAGAGTGGAAGAAAATGTTCGACATGTCTCAAAACCCAGCATGTGTAAGTGGGAAAGCAGTATTTGGGGAATTGAGACTTTTTGCCCTCACTGATTTAACACATACAGACTCCTCACCAAGCTTTGAGGACTGTTGGGAATTGGTGTAATTAGCCCCTGTGATACTTGCTCCTTGTTTTTCTTGCTCCTTGTCTCCCTTGCCTCCTTCTCAGTGCTTCCTCTGAACTGCTTCAGTGGTTTATCAGCCTTCACTTTCTCCCTCTCCCATATGTTTCCAATACCATCAGTATTAGGTTAGAGGTTTCACCCTAGATAGTTCTTCATCTCACCGCTCTCTTCCTGTACTCCCTTGACTCCTAATTCTCTCTCCCACTCACTCATTCCCCCGACTGCCACTCGGACCTCTCGGAGTCCGGCTCCCTCCTTTCTCTTTGATGTGTGTTGGGCAGAAGAACAAGGGATGAGGTACACACCCCAAAACAGGAAATGAGAAATTTATGCTAATCAGCCAATGCCTGTGAGAATAGACAGCACATATGCCTGTTCAACCATCTCATTTAGGAAGGAAGTGAGAAAGGAGAAGGAGGGTTTTTTCAGGGGAAAGAAAAGAATTGTGAGTAATTGTTATGAAAGTGAGAAGGTCAGTAAATTAAATTTTGACCTGTTTTTCCATCAGTCACAGTAAAAAAAATAAAATCAGTCAGGCTGCATGGTTACCGGGTTTAGTTTTAGCCAAAGTAATCCAGATGTACCTCTGTTTACTGCGATGAAAAGGCCATGTCCGTGCACAGCATCAGAGGAAACGCCCAACCACCTCACCTCACCTCACCTCACTCACCTTCTTTGAGTGTTTTATCCCCATTCAGGTAAACACTGCACCGTTTATTTGCTTCCTTTGCCTGGCAATGTCTGTTCTGAAGCAACTCTAGCATCCCCACACTGGCTCATGTGTTGGCTCACCAGTCGCTAGTGGTTACTAAGTGTGGATCATAAAAAACAGCCACCGTCTCAGCCTCAGAAGTTTCCTACAGAGCAGAAACAAGTCTTTCATGCTAGTCCGGTTCATATTGACATGCGGCTACTTTACTCATGCTACTTAACGGTAGCCACAATGTTTTGTGGTGGGTAATTTGCGTGTTTTCTTGTACTGGATTTATTTGTTTATGGGCAATCTGTGTTGGCAAGGGCACATATGGTTTACCTAACCCACAGCAAGAATCCACACAATGACTGAGTCAGTTAGTGAAGCATAGAGACTTTAGTTGAACTGTGTAGGAAAGCCATGAGGAAATGATCCACTGCAGGGTGTTTCAGACGTGTTATTAGCGAGTCTCAGGTCATGACATATATGAGACAAGAAGGTTTTTTAACATGAACTCCCACGCAAAATCTGGTACTGCAAACAGTCCCACGAACACAATAAGCCTTCTGTGCCGTGTGACGCAAAAGCTAATACATACTCAAATAGAAATACTGAAAATAATCCATGACTCAAAATGGGCTTCTTACATGTTTCCTGTTCCTGTTTGTCACTGTTATGAAACGTCCTGTTGTCTCAAGTTAGTACTTTGGCTGGAACCTATGTTTGTACAGTGATAAATAACAAGAGAATGTAACAGTGAGTTAATGTGCTCATTGTATCAGCAATACTAGGGTTTACTGCGATAATGTAAAAACTCATTTCAACAGAAAATAGTTTATTCCTCCCACTGATGTGATTTGATCTTCCCTGGGTGGCCTGAGAGAGAAGGATCTAGAATAATTGCTTATTGTCATCATAACAGGACAAGTACTAAGCATAGTGAGACAGTTCATCATTCAGTGGGGAATTACATATGACTGTAATTCCCCATTACCTTGAAGTACAGATTAGATTAAACAATTTAGTCTGACTCTGTAAAGATTAGCATAATTCTCCTCAAAGAGCAATATTGATGATCACTATTCTCATGTCCTCTTGCTTAATATTGTAACAAGAGGAACTCTGGAATGTAGTGTGGCTCTAAGTGCAGACTTATTTAGGGGGTTTCCATATCCAGAGTCTGGGAATAGACATATTCACTAAGTAAAGAATGCAAAAATTGAAATCAATCACCACAACCTTCAAAGCAGTGATGGCTCATCCATGGGGGCGAAGTATTTCCATCATACTCTCACTTATCAGATGGCTAAATATTTTAATGTGGCTTTTTTTTTTAGTCTAGTCTGTGGTTTTTTTTTGTTTTTTTTTTGTTTTTTTTTTTTTAATTGAACACTGACAACATTATTTATTGCTTTCAGCTCTACTGTGATCATCTCACATGCTGGATGCATTGAGGTATGTCTAATCTAGGAGTGTCCAATCTATCTAGTTTTCATTCCAATCAAGCAGAAGCCACAGCTGATTCCACCTTTGTAATCAGTTGATCTTGGTTTTCATTTGACTCAGTTGTGGCTTCTAACTGTTTAGAATGAAAACCTGCAGCCACACTGGAAATGACTGGACACTCCTGGTCTAATATCTCTCAAAACAAGCTGCCACACTGTATGCTGACAGACAGTATGTTGTCAAATCTCAACTGCTGACTCTTAACAAGGGGGTTGCACAAAATATGTACCAGTAGGCACATCGTCATTTACGGATACAAGCTGCATCTGACAAATCACAGAAACATTTTCAGGAATGCAAGAGCCACTGACCTTTTTGATATTGTTGTGTTTTTGTCCTTTTTATGGAATTATGTCACTGTCTTACTTTGTGATCCCTTTCTCATAATGCTCACGTTTGCTGCAATGCAGTGGGAACAAAGAACAGGAACTCTTCCCATAACTGTGGAGTTTGATTTCAGTTCTTCAAAAGGTTCCTGGAACATGTGTAAGCAATCAGGACAGGAAGCAATAACCAGATTAGCAAATTAGAAAGGCAGAAATGTGAAGTAATAAGTATTCTAGTCAATACTTGCTCGACCCCTGTTTCCTTCAAGACACCAAATTAGGAAGTTATGTGATAGACTTGGTGGGTATTTCCACGTTGTGTCAAGTGTCAGCTGGAAGTCAGTGACAAACAACAAACGGTCAACTTTATATTAGCAATGTGTGGCTTTATAATGGTACACTGAAACATGTTTTAACTGAAAATGCTTTATTCCTCCTGCTGATATACAGTCATTTCCTATTCCCTGGGTGGCCTGAGAAAGAAAGATCCAGAAACATTGCTCAATGTCAGCAAAACAGGACTAGCAATACAAAAACAAGTCATAATTAACTAGGGATTTAAAAATAATTATAATTCCCCATTATCTTGAAGTACAGGTTAGTGTGTATTGATTATCTTCAGAGAAAGGTTAACATGATAGATTGTCTGACTCCTCAAAGAGCAACACAAATGATTACAATTATCATGTCAGCTATTCAGCTCAATATAGAAACAAGAGCAGGGCAGGGTTCAAGATAGATATAGTGGTTACTGATGGTGAATGAATCTACATAAGCACACTACATGGCCAAATGCTTGTAGACATCTGACTATATATGCTTTTCAAGCATCCTATTCCAAAATTATTCTCTTCTTGCTCTTATAATGACATCTACCCTTGTGTAGGGATTTGGCCATCCAGCCACAAGAGTGTTAGCGAGGTGAGGCACTGATGTCAAGCTACTGATGCCGCTGCTGATGAGGATGATGACAGAACTAGTTTACTATAGAAACTGTGAAGATGGTTTTAGAATTCGCTTTAGGACTGCAATTGGCACAAGCAGTTTTGCACTCAAGTCTCCATGAGTGAACAGTGCAACTATTATGATGAATTTCCTGTTTGGACATTTGTGCTTTTTGACCATATAAGTACACAGCTATAGAAGGGAAATGATTTATAATCACACTCTTCAGTGTCACCCAGATTAGTCTCAAGATTTCTTTTGAATTGATTTGAACTGATATCAGGGGTGCAGTCAGCTTTTAAATTAATCCCAAAGGTGTTCAGTAGAATTTAGGCTAGGTCTCCATGGCAACCCATGTCTTCATAGTGCCACACAAGTGCACTTTCAGGCTGTAACAGGATTGGACTTCTTAGTTTCCGTAAAGGAAATTTCAAATTCTACAATGACATCTTATACTTAAATGTGTGCCCAAATACGTGTGCTGGTCAGGTGTCTACATACTTTTAGCCATAACAGTGTATAATGAAGAGCATATCAGTGAATCATATGGCTGAACTACATTGCTAATGCTTCTGTTAACCAAACTAAATAGCTAACAGTATTGAATGCATGTATCTGCCATTGTGTTTTTGTTCCCCAATGCACTGAATGTGTAGACACAGAATAAGTGGGCTTTACTGTAAATGGTAAAATTCCAGAGATACCACGTGAAAAAGTTCCCTTATTATCATCAGATGATGTAATGGTTTGGTGGAAATCTTTTCTTAAGTCTTTTCTTAAGCAGGAGCAGCACCATGTTATAGGAGAAGTAGTAGTAGAGAAGAGAAGTAATGCTAACGACAGCAGAGAGAAAACGTTTTTGGATGATGAAGCTACATATTAATGTGGTTCTGTGCCTAGCTTGGTTGTCCTCAAGACTCAGTGGAACTATGAGAGCAATGGTCAAGTTTACAGACCCCCCTCTATGGAGTCATGAGCGTTACATAAACTGTGACGAATGTGAGACACTTGAAAGCTTGTTTGCTCCTAGGAGGTGCTGACAGGTCCATGTACTGGTCACAGAGACTGTATGAGTTTACGGAGGTGTTGGATCGTTCCGAACCATTACACTGTTCCATGGTGAGGTGCCCAGAGGAGACATGAACCAAGAGCTGTTATTCTTAGGCACTGATTATTTACCAGTTTTGCTGCTTTACATGTGTGTGTGTGTGTGTGTGTGTGTGTGTGTGTGTGTGTGTGTGTGAGAGAGAGAGAGAGAGAGAGAGAGAGGGAGAGAGAGAGAGGGAGAGGGAGCGAGAGAGCGAGAGAGCAAGATAACTCATTTCTTTTGTTTTTCTTTTTTAGATATCTTATCTTTCACTTTGGGAAATGCCCACAAGTGTGAGGTTCTGTGTGCTTATGAGTATACACAGGCTCATAATTTAGTGCTCTTGACCCCTCCCAGACTGCCCTTCTCACAGGAAATGGCCATCAGCAATGACTCAGCCTTCTGCCATTCCACCCCCCTTTCCATGGCATCCTAAATTAGGGCCGCCACTTGTTTGTTTTCTATTACCCCCCGTGCCCCCCCCCCTTCTCTCTCTCGCTTAAGGAGATGATTCACAGCTTTCTCCTCCACCCATCCCCTTCTCCCACACCATCTCTCTCTCTCTCTCTCTCTCTCTCTCTCTCTCTCTCTCTCTCTCTCTCTCTTCTCTATCTATCATCTATCTCTCTGCTCGTGTAATTGAGACATTCCAGATTGCATGCTGATCAGTAAGAGGGAAACAGCTGCTATCTCATTCTCATGCAGGTGTGTGGATGATCAATTGTTTAAAGTTCATTTGTAACCCTGTATTTTTTGCCTGTAAGAAAATACGTTTGAAGACACCACTTAGGCCTTGTCAAGACAATCAGTGAAAACGCATGTTTTTGAAAAATGCTGATGTCATAGCGTGAACTTGTGCCTTGTTGCTAGCTCTTCCTGGTCACATGGCAACTATCAAACTGTCAGGAATCTCCTCTTCGAGCTGAGCACTGCATGGGGCTTAAGTAGCTTACTTTGTTTCATGTAATCATGTGGGTTTTTTTTAATGTTTCTTTACATTGCCATGCGTGTATTATTTTGATTCATCTCCACCTCTGTATTGTCATTGGTTGTTACTCTTACGCATCTTATGGATCTATGCAGAGGTGTTCTTAACAAAAATGCAAAATACAGGAAATAGGTTCATTTAGGACCTGCATTGTGATGTACTAAACATGAAAGGAACGTGTTGCTGCCTTGTAGCTTTGTTAGCTAGCTAACATCATCATTACTAAGATTAGCAATAGATAGTTAGCTGGTATGGAGTTTCCTTTGATGACAAAGAGGATTTTCTTATCCCGATGAAACAATTAGGCTAGAGGATCACTGATTAACAGAAAAAATAGTGACGGCATCAGCCCCACTCAGAGGAAACAGCCAATTTTGATCTATTGACTAGTGGCCCCGGATGTCTGTGTCATCATCAGGATTCGCAGAAAAGAGTAATATTTCAATATATGAAATATTTCAGTGCTCAAAATCAACATTTTAATGTTGCTGGAAGACTATGGTTACAAGAACAGTTCCCAACATTTTAGGACTCCTCCTCATCAACAGAGCTCATTTAATAACTCTAGTGATTTAATAACACTATAGATCCTACTTCTCTGAGCCTGGTGTGTTAAAAAAAAATAAAATGAAAATATGAAAAAACACCTTTTAAGGAAATGTATCCTTAGTGTGGACAAAGCATTGTTTCTTTGAATACTTTTATAATTTGTATCATGTAAATGTACACACACCCAGGAGTTATTTGTGTAATAAGATGAAAGCAGAGCAAGCCAGAGACAACTTGGGAAAGAGAAGGAATGTTCAGGTCCATTGGGAACTGTGAGAAACCCGTGAGAGCAAAAGACTGAACAGAAGAGGAGGGGTGGAGACAAAGCGAGAGAGAAAGAGGCACAAGGGGACCTTCAAACGGTAATGGGGGCTACAAAGTTTCACTCCCCTCCCTATGGTCATCAATTCTACCACAGCACCTGTGACTGGCAGGCTGAAGAAATATGGATACTAGGAGGCTAATCGAAAACAGAGTACACACTCTGTCCAACTCTAATCCCTTGATAACGTCAAGGGGTAACCATGATGTCCTGCAAGGGGGTCCAATTACTGTTCAACAACATACACATGAAATGTAGACTTCGGCTCATAAGTATGAAGGTTTTCAGAATTGCCCCATACTTGAACACATACTTGTAGACTCAAAGGCAAAAACCTGATCCCAGATCAGCTTTACTCTGGGAGTACATATGATATCACATGCTGGGTCATATCACGGTCAGATCTGCCAATCACAATCAAATTAAGTATATTCTTTACAGTAATATATATATATTTTTTTAAAAAAAACATTGAAATGGTGTACTGTTGTTAGTACATTCATTGGAATTTTCCATTGAAATGAATATTCCATGACAGTTTGGTGAATTATTGATTTGGTCTTGGATATCTGAAAGATCTATGGCAACTTCTGTAAGATAATACTGAGCTAATGTTCATAAATTATTTCCTCATAATCCTTAGAATTCATATTGATATAAGAATATTGAGAAGAACCATGCTAACCACTAAACATTAGCAATTGAAAGGTGGTCTTTATGTTTTGGTATTACCCCAAAGCATTTTGTGTATGTCATGTTTTTTTTTTGTCAAGTTGTACATACTGGGCTGTAGATGCAGATTGGGTCACATGTCTGGGCTAGAATGTATGTAAAACAAATGACTAAAATATAGATACATAAATGCACACTGTTCCTCTGGACAAAACCAAAGATCATCAATATAAAATTGGACAAAATGAACCAAAATTTGTGTCCTGCAAGTATTTCTGGGTTGATTTGGGGTCATTTTCTTGCTATCTAATCGCAAGGCTTACCCTCCAGGGAGAGTTAACTGTACAGCTGAACTAAAATATCCTGCTCAGCGGAATTCACAAGAGAACCCATAACCATAAAATAGAAAGCATGATATTTTACAGCAGCTTTGTATGCAGCTACTTTCTTCTTCGTTTTACTTTTTTCAAATATCCTGATGATGGTTTGTATGACCAAGAAGATGATTTTGCTCCACTCTGACCAAGAAATTGATTCCAGTTAACATTCAAATCAATGTTAAAGTTACATTTATACCTGATCCACCTCAACTATGCAAATCTGAAACTGCATCTTTTAGTATGTTTCTGCCTCCAACTGCAAACCTTTTGAAAAAATAGAAACTAATTGTGCTTAATGATATTGTTTTCTACGTAATATAATCTTGGCCAATTCCTACTCATCGGGCAGCTCTCCCATATCACACAACCAGGGTGCTTTCTCCAAAACGTCAGGAGGCAGGGTAACCCACATGGAAGCCACGTCTATCCTCCAATTTCTATATGCATGAGCTCACAGATGCCCTGATTGGCTAGTGTTGCTGTGGAGAGAGAATATAAGACCCCTCCCTCCCGTCCAGCATGGAAAGTTTTGCTCTCTTGCAGCCACTGGTGACTGTGGCATCATTGGGCTTTAAACTCATGATCTCCCGCTGATAGGTTGAACACTTTTCTGTTCTATATGTAACCTTATTTATATTTCTTTATATTATCAACAACCATTTGTCTCTTTGTTATGTTGTAGGTTCTATGGCTTTGGATGGTGGATAGCAAAAGAATTTTGTCATATTTAGTCAAAAGTTTCTGGCATGACACTTTACTCTATTAGTGAAGTTATGATAGAGGAAAGATTTCTCAAATCATTTGAATTACTATGCCTGACATTTTTTTTTTTTTACAATCTTTCTCTCCTTTTTTTTTTTTTTTTAATGCTGATAGCTGATTCTGTATTGGTCTATAATTGTGTGTACTGCTTTTCCAACTACAATATAAACCAGAAACCTGTGTAAGATAATTCATCTTTGTACATTGCTGACTATTATAGTCTACAGGTTCAAGAAATCAAAAACAGTCTGCAAATATTGTTCTGCTGTTTTGGAGGGTTTATTCACATTTTTGTAATTTCATATCACAGCTTTTCAATACCAGGAATCCATGATGCGCCTAGTGCTCATGAAGTTCATGTTGCCGTAGTCCCTGAAGCTGCGGTACTCTCCAGGCCTGAAGTACCACATCCTGCCTTTGTAGTGAGGATGCTCGTACATGAGCCAGTGGCCATCCATCACGTGGCACGAGTGGCATCCGCCGGTCCAGTGGTAGCGATCCATGATGGAGTCGCAGTCGTCGCCCAGCTCCATCATCTGACCCATGAAGTTCTCCCTCTCATAGATCCTCATCCTGTAGTTGCCTCTGTACTGTTTTGAGGTAGATACAAATAGTTTGAGAAAAAAAAAAACATTTATGCACAGCTAATATTTTATTGGTATAATATAATGTTGTCAGCATACCATGGGGATCATGCGGCAGGACCTGATGCAGTTGTTTCCCCAGCCCCACATGCTCATGTAGTCAGGGTACTCGCCCCTCCTGATGAAGTACTGGTTTCCCATGAAGTTGGGCCGATCGTACACCATCCAGCAGCCGCCCTCCACCCTGCACGAGTGGCAGCGGCTCAGGTAGGAGGACATGTCGGAACAGTCACTGCTGCACTCATAGGAGCGGCCCATGAAGTTCCTGTCCTCGTAGAAGATGACCTGTTTGGGCACATAGTATAGTGCATAGTTTAAAAGAACAGTTATCAGAAACCGATTATAAAAAACATTGCTATCATGTCTGGTCCTTACCCTGCCCATGATTTCAATGCGAGTTCAATACTGATGCTTCGATCGTCAGAGTCGATTCCGACTGGTGAGCTGATACTGTGCTGGGTTTAACCCCTTGCATTTATACCTGACCATAAACCCAAAGAACAAGAGCCACCTATTGAATAAAATGCAAGCCAAGCAACAAAACAGAGAACCAAAAAGAGCTGAAGGGCTTTCCATTTGATTCGGCCTCCAGAAGAATTTAGATTTGGAGCTACAGCCAAAACAATACAGGGCTACTGTATTCTTTTGTCCTTTACATGTTGGATTAGTGTATGTGTTCGGCACTGAATGGCCTTTAGCACTGGCCCAGTAATATCCTTTTTATCTCATCCTGCATTGACAGCCTAAATTGGACTTATTTACCTCACTGCCAGAACTTTTCCATGCACATTACACTAAATGCACATTTCAAATAAACAATGCAAATGCATGAAGGAAAGAACTGTCAAGATTTCCCAGAACCCAGCACATTCCTGCCAACAAAAATAGTGTCATCTGTTAAAGGTTAATGTTGTGTCAGTTAAACTTCAGAAGCTTGTTCAGAAGCTTTATGCTTCTTTCTAAAGTTACTGAAATACTGGTCTATTTATTTGTTTATTTATTTATTTATTTATTATTTATTTATTTATTTATTTATTTATTACCTCTTTTGTGGTGTTCATGTTTAGCATTAAATGTCTTTACATGTCACAGTACACAGTAGTAGTTAATATGAAGCTCATATGAAAGTAGACATTCAGGGCTTCAAGATTTTGTAGTTTTTTTTATAAGTATTTCTGTTTTTATCTAGCATACCAGGGCAATATATTCCTAGAAAAGATCCAATTCCTTTACACAATTGTTTCTATCTTCAAAATAAATGGTGATATCACACCCATTTCTGCTCTCAGAGATTCCCCAAGTGCTTGTTCATAAGCATATAAAATTTGAAGGTGTTATCTCCAAACTCATAAATTCTGTGTAAGGTTAATCCAACAGAGAGAAAAACACACATTTAAAACTGATAGACAACAGAGTCCTGACTCATTTTATACCAGACTTGAGACGAGAAAATAATTCCTTTGTTGAAACTGATTGAAAATGTCTGATAGGTTGATTTCTATGTAGTTGTTCTTTTGGATGCTGCAGTTACTGGATACCATAGCAGATCACTGATATTTGATTTAGCACAGGTTTTATGCTAGATACCCTTTCCTTGTGAGTTCACTAACTTGTGCAACCCAGTGGCTGGTTTGAACTCAAATAGAGCAGTGAAAGCGCATTCAGTTACATGCTTCTAAGTAATTACACCTTGTTAAAGGAAAGGTGACAGGGTAGAATATTTCTTCAGTGTACTTTCTAGGGATGTAACACAATACTACTAGCAGGGTTGGTTCCCTGCCCGGGAATTGAACCCAAACCAGAGTGATGAGGGCAGTGGAGCCTAGCTACTGGACCACATAATAGTGTCTCATGATAATTATTAAGAGCATTCAGTTGCAAGCAATTACATCTTCTAAAAGGAAAGATATTTCTTCAAAGACCCTCTAAGGGTGTAAAATGTAATGCAGTACCACTATCTGTGTCTGCATCCGTATTTGTGCTGTGTTACAAATATTTGTATATTTATCTGTGCTGGAATTTAAACCAGAGGGTTGTTTTGGACCCTATTACTATGCCATGGAGATACTAGGGAAAAAGCTGCTGAAAAACAGAAATTGTTGCAAAAAAACCCCAACTCTTTTGTGTAAAGGCAAAATGAAGCAACATTTCATTTAATGGGTTTTAAAATAAGCAAGACATTAATTCACCAGTTTCACCACTTTTAATTTATGATATATTTATGTAACACTTATGAATGTGTTATGTAGGCTCAGGATACTGATATATAAATAATACTTAAAATAATTCAAATAATAAAGCATTCCTGAAAAGTTCAGTGAGATAGAGTGAAGATTTATTTCATGTTCACAAGAACAGCAGTCAGGCTTCTTATCAGGATCAGTGTTGAGTAAAAACAGTCTGTTTTGCTTTTAATCATGAGTCATTACCACATCTGACTGTAGGAGTCAGGTGAAACCACACACATTTTATGTCATACATGGAATCTATTGCTCAGTACAGACACACACACACACACACACACACACACACCACATACACACACACACACACACACACACACACAGACACACAGACACACAGACACAGACACAGGCACAACCTGAAACGTAGGCAGAAGGTCAGGACTAAAGCAGGTGAACACACACACACACACACACACACACACACACACACACACACACACACACACACACACAAGCTGAACCTTTGACAGAAGTTCAAGACTAAAGCAAGCCAACACACACACACATGCACACACACTCACACACACACACTGAACCTTAGGCAGAAGGTCAAGACTGAAGCAGGTCAATACACACACACACACACATGCCCCACACACACACACACACACACACACACACACACACACACACACACACACACACACACACACACACACACTGAACCTTAGGCAGAAGGCTAAGACTAAAGCAGGTCAACACACACACACATACACACACACACACACTCAAGCTGAACCTTAGACAGAAGGCTAGACACACAGACACAAGCTGAAACTTAGCTAGAACACTAAAGCAGTTCAAAACACACACACACACACACACACACACACACACACACACACACACACACACACACACACTAAGAAATTAAATTCCACAGTTTGGGATATTCCCCTGAATGACCTCAGAGATACTGAGCCACTCTTCTACCCAGAGGGATTTCATCCCATAAAATGCTGGACAAGGACTAAATTATACTGGTTTGTTTGTTTATGTGTCCTCATGACCTTCATTCTTCTCACGACACAGAGAAAGAGACAGAGCATTCAAATAAAAAAAAAAAGGAAAAGGGGAGGATGTAGGATGAGAAATAGTCAGATATAATTCAGATCATTCTTTTTTTAGAAAAACGATCTCACCGAGGCCAGGCGAATGAGTCATGCTTGACCAGACCTTTTGGACCAGACAAACTCGAGCTGACTCACTACAACACCAACACCAGTCATTGAAATACACGTACACATGATAAACACAGCCAGACATCATGCACAAGACAGAATAAGTGCTTTATACACACACATTCATGCTCAAGCCGGGTGTCATAACCTCATTAGACACATTGCGCAATGGAGTCTTAAAAGGAAATTGATGTTGTACTAAGACCCTACAGGCAGATCTGTCTGTCTGTCTCTCTCTCTCTTTCTCTCTCTCTCTCACACACACACACATAATATCCCAGTCATTCTTCCTCTCCAATTTGCTGTTTGATCTAAGGACTCTGGTTTCCTTTCACCAAAGTTCAAAGAGATGTCACTTTGATCCTCGGTGTAAGTATTTATGATATCTGCTATGACCAACACAGCCTTAACCTTTAGACTGGATTTGAGAAGTTTGAACTTCTTTCCCACAGAGAAAAAGACTGACTTTATGAATCATTCTCACTTTCCGTAGCATAAATTGCGTAAAGAAGATAAACAACTCCTCTGTGGTCATCTGGTGGAGGTGTGTGTGGTCTTGTCTCTTTGCTTTTGTCCTCCCTTTCTTTTCCTTTCTTTTCCTTTCTTTTCCTTTCTTTTCCTTTCTTTTCCTTTCCTTTCCTTTCCTTTCCTTTCCTTTCCTTTCCTTTCCTTTCCTTTCCTTTCCTTTCCCATCTTACTCCCTCACTCATCCCCTATCACGTATTCTATGAGAAAGACAAAAGGCCAGAGATCGTCTTCAAAGTCCCCTACCTGTACTACTAAGAAAGAGAAGTAATGCTCTAGTGAGCTCTTCAAATTTGCGATAGCTATCTTTCCGTAAATTGTGCAGGTGTAAAATAGAAAGACCGAGCAAGGATAAAAGGCTGAAGATGTGAGAGACAAGCATGGAGCAGTGTTTAGAAAAATCTTTTGTAACCAGGGATCTTGAGATGTTTCACATGAAGGCTGATAAATAATACTTGTAAAGGGTGTGACCTGGTATGAGTTAACAATTTTCAATAAAATGTGTATAATGAAGTCCCATTAGACTCCGAGGCTTTATTTTCTCACCCATTCGGAACTGACATTTGGATGTAAGTCAACCACAATTTTACTGTACAATGTGTTCTTTCACACATAATTATACAGCACAAAGCAAGAATGTTTCATACATTACTTGAAGTGAACTTGATTGAACCCATTTTACCGACTGATGTGTAAAATTTTAGTTGTGTGTTAAAAAATATCTGTTAATAAATATCTCACTGTTTGAATGCTAGAGTAAAGGAAGCTAAGTACCTGGTTTACTGTAACACTTTATTTGGATACTCTGCTTGAGACATGGTTGTAGACTGTCATATTTATCTTTTAGCAACAGCACAAACTGACAGCGTAGTTGGCCTACTAAAAATAAAAAGCTATGAACTCGTTCATTCATCTTCAGTTACTTTATTCTAGTCTGTGTCATGATGGATTCAGGGCATATCCCTGAAAAACTGGGCATGAGGCAGGAATATCCTGAAAATACACACACACACACACGCACACACACACAATATATATATATATATATATATATATATATATATATATATATATATATATATATATATATAATATATATATATATATATATATATCTGTGGAGTCCTACATACCACACACTCACACACACACACAAACACAAAATTACATACAAGTTGTGTTTATGGTTCATGAGTTGTCTCTGTGGAGTCCTATACACACACACACACACACACACACACACACACACACACACAAACACAAACATACATACAAGTTGTGTTTATGGTTCATGAGTTGTCTCTGTGGAGTCCTATACACACACACACACACACACACACACACACACACACACACACACACACACACACACACACACACACACACAAACAAGTGGTGTTTATGGGTCATGGGTTATCTCTGTGGAATCCCACACAGACACAGGAAGATCATGTGACCTAGACACAGGATTGAATCAGGAAGCCAGGAGCTGTACCACCATGCCACACAGCTATGGTGAAAGAAAAATAAGGAGGTTGATATTCTAAAATTTGTTGGGTGCGTGTGTGTGTGTGTGTGTGTGTGTGTGTGTGTGGGGGTAATTTTCTTTTTTTCCATACTTTGCAATGTCACAACACTGACATTCAGAATGTATAATAAGCGTGCCAACAAACATTGCCTACATAACTGTGGTAACCTTTAAATCCGTGGTCAGATCTATTAATCTTCTTCTTCTTCTTTCGGCTTTTCCCTTCAGGGGTCGCCACAACGAAGCATCTCTCTCCACCTATCCCTATCTTCTGCATCCTCAACACTTGCACCCACTAGCTTCATATCCTCATTAATTCCATCCATATACCTCCTCTTTGGCCTTCCTCTTTGCCTCCTGCCTGGCAGCTCCATGTCCAACATTCTCCTACCAATATACTCACTCTCCCTCCTCTGAACATGTCCAAACCATCTTAATCTGGTCTCCCTAACTTTGTCCCCCAAATGTCCAACATGAGCAAACATCACTGTCCAAGGAGACTCCTGTCTGACCTCCACTGACAACTGGTCCATCACTATAGCAAACAGGAAGGGGCTCAGAGCTGATCCCTGATGCAGTCCCACCTCCACTTTGAACTGCTCTGTCTGACCTACAGCACACCTCACCACTGTCCTGCTCCTCTCATACATGTCCTGCACCACTCTGACATACTTCTCTGCTAGTTCTGACTTCCTCATACAGTACCACAGCTCTTTTCTTGGCACCCTGTCCTATGATTTCTCCAAGTCTACAAGCACACAGTGCAACTCCCTCTGACCATCCCTATACTTCTCCATCAAAATTCTCAGAGCAAAAACTGCATCTGTTGTGCTCTTTCTGGGCATGAAGCCATACTGCTGCTCACAAATTTCCACTACCTTCCTTAACCTAGCTTCTACTACTCTTTCCCATAGCTTCATTGTATGGCTCATCAACTTTATCCCCCTATAGTTGCTGCAACTCTGCACGTCACCCTTATTCTTAAAGATCGGCACTAACACACTTCTTCTCCATTCCTCAGGCATCTTCTCACTCTCTAAAACCCTGTTAAACAAACTAGTTAAAAATTCCACTGCTGCCTCTCCTAGACACTTCCAGACCTCCACCGGGATGTCGTCAGGACCAACTGCCTTTCCACATTTCATCCTCTTCAAAGCCTTCCTGACTTTATCCTTTCTAATCTTATCTACTTTCTGTTCCACAGAGTTCACCCCTTCTACTCTTTCTTCCCTCTCATTTTCCTCATTCATCAGCTCCTCAAAGTACTCCTTCCATCTCCTCTGTACACTCTCCTCGCTTGTGAGCACCCTTCCATCTCCATCCTTAATAACTCTAACTTGCTGCACATCCTTCCCATCTCGATCCCTCTGCCTAGCTAACCTGTACAAGTCCTTCTCTCCTTCTCTAGTGTCTAACCTAGTGTACAACTCGTCATATGCCTTCTGCTTGGCCTTAGACACCTCCCTCTTCACTCTGCGCTGTAACTCCTTGTATTCCTGTTTATTCTCTTCAGTCCTGTCCATGTCCCACTTCTTCTTGGCTAACCTCTTCCTCTGGATACTATCCTGAACTTCCTCATTCCACCACCAAGTCTCCTTATCTTCTTTCCTCCTTCCAGATGACACACCCAGCACCTTTCTCCCTGTCTCCCTGATCACTTCTGCTGTAGTTTACCAGTCATCTGGCAGCACTACCTGACCACCCAGAGCCTGCCTCAACTTCTGTCTAAATTCCTCACAACATTCCTCCTTTTTCAGCTTCCACCACTTGGTTTTCTTCTCTATCTCCATCTTTGACCTCTTCTTCTTGCAGACAATCAAAGTCATCCTACACACCACCATCCTATGCTGTCTGGCTACACTCTCTCCCACTACCACTTTACAGTAACTAATCTCTTTCAGATTGCCTCTTCTACATAGGATGTAGTCTACCTGTGTGCTCCTACCTCCACTCTTGTAAGTCACTCTTGTAAGCAGAAAATAAGTGTTAAGCACAGCAATTTCCATCCTCTTAGCAAACTCCACTACCATCTGTCCTTCAAGGTTCCTTTCCTTAACTCCAAACTTGCCCATCACCTCCTCATCACCTCTGTTCCCCTCACCAACATGTCCATTAAAATCCGCTCCTATCACCACTCTCTCACCCATGGGAGTACTCTTCATCACCTCATCTAATTCACTCCAGAATCTCTCTTTCTCCTTTAACTCACAACCTACCTGTGGGGCATAACCACTAACAACATTCAACATCACCCCTTCAATCTCTAACTTCAGACTCATCACCCTGTCTGACACTCTCTTCACCTCCAGAACATTCCTCACAAACTCCTCCTTCAGGACCACACCTACCCCATTTCTCTTACTATCCACACCATAATAAAACAACTTGAATCCTGCTCCTATACTACGAGCCTTGCTACCCTTCCACCTGGTCTCCTGTACACACAGTATATCCACCTTCCTTCTCTCCATCATATCAGCCAGCTCTCTACCTTTTCCTGTCATAGTACAAACATTCAGAGTTCCTATTCTCAGTCCTACACTCTTACCTTTCCTCTTCTCTCTCTGTCTGTGCACTCTCCTCCCTCCTCTGCTTCTTTGACCAACAGTAGCCCAATTTCCACCGGCGCCCTGTAGGTCAACGGCGCCGATGGCAGTCGTTGTTAACCCGGGCCTCGACCAATCCGGTATGAAATTCAGAGTACTGACGATTCGCATGGTTAAACAGAAGTCACTGTACTGTGACCCCCATGGCTAGATTGGTCAGATCTATTAATAATAGTAGTTTTCTACATATTTTAGAAAAGCCTTTATTTGTCACATATACATTACAGCACAGTGAAATTCTTTTGTCACATATACCAACTTTAGGGTTAGAGCACAGGGTCAGCCATGATACAGCACCCCTGGAGCAGTGAGGACTATGGGCCTTGGTCAGGGGCTCAACTATGGCAGCACTGGGGCTTGAACCACAATCCTTCAATCATCAACCCAGAGCCTGAAACGCTTGAGTGACCACTACCCATATTTTTACTTATCTCTCATTTTTAACACCATATTGATAAATCCTTATGCACTGTATGTTCTTTTGTTGTAGTAAAGCAACTCTATTTAACATCCCAGCATCCCAGGTTGCAGACATGTCAAACCATGTCAAATCTCTTGACTTAATACTTTGATAAAAATAACTATAAAATAATGCATCTTAACATTTTGACTGGTTTTGATTTAGACTTCCAATACCCATTAAGGGTCCTGATGTACATTCCTAACTCAGGTAAATCTGGTAAGCATGGTTAAAACAAGTACAAAACCAAGATGTACACTGAAACAGAACCCCTGAACCTAATATAACTAACTGCAATAATAATACTTTGTTCTATTAATAAGACTTAATAGGTTATGCATGGACCAATTCATAAGGACTAGCACGGTATAGGCGAACACCATCAGATAGCAAAAAGAATGACGGGGCACAAAACAAAGGCACATGGAAACAAAGGCACATGGCATACTTAATAAAAGCAAATAGAGAATAACAACACACAAGGCATGACAGCAGATTTCATCATGCTTGGATTGTGCTTTTTCATGTGATTTAACAGCAGGGAAAAAAGGGAACAAACCTTCACTCCATTAATTATTAAGTTATGCTTCAATAAACAGCAGAAAAAAAAACCTTGAGAATGGGAACCAACTCTCACTCCATTAATTATTAAGTTATGCTTCAATTTACCTTATTGCTAAACTGCAACTTGCTGCTGTTTTCTTCTGAAGGTATTGGACATGTTGATCTACAATATCTTCTTCTTCTTCTTTCGGCTTTTCCCTTCAGGGGCTGCCACAGCGAATCATCTCTCTCCACCTGTCCCTATCTTCTGCATCCTCAACACTTGCACCCACTAGCTTCATATCCTCATTAATTCCATCCATATAACTCCTCTTTGGCCTTCCTCTTTGCCTCCTGCCTGGCAGCTCCATGTCCAACATTCTCCTACCAATATACTCACTCTCCCTCCTTTGAACATGTCCAAACCATCTTAATCTGGCCTCCCTAACTTTGTCCCCCAAACGTCCAACATGAGCTGTCCCTCTGATGTACTCGTTTCTAATCCTGTCCAATCTTGTCACTCCCAAAGTGAACCTCAACATCTTCAGCTCTGCTACCTCTAGCTCTGACTCCTGTCTCTTCCTCAGTGACACTGTCTCTAAACAATACAGCATGGCTGGTCTCACCACTGTCCTGTACACCTTCCCCTTGATTCTCGCTGATATTTTCCTATCACACAGAACTCCCGACACCTTTCTCCACCCATTCCAACCTCCCTGCACTCACTTCTTTACATCTTTACCACACTCTCCATTACTCTGGACTGTTGATCCCAAGTACTTAAACTCCTGTACCTTCTTCACCTCTTCACCCTGTAACCTTACTGTTCCACTTCCCTCCCTTTCATTCACACACATGTACTCAGTCTTACTACGACTGACTTTCATTCCTCTTCTCTCCAGCGCAAACCTCCACCTCTCCAGGTTTTCCTCCACCTGCTCCCTGCTCTCACTACAGATCACAATGTCATCTGCAAACATCATTGTCCAAGGAGACTTCTGTCTGACCTCCCCTGACAACTGGTCCATCACTATAGCAAACAGGAAGGGGCTCAGAGCCGATCCCTGATGCAGTCCCACCTCCACTTTGAACTCCTCTGTCTGACCTACAGCACACCTCACCACTGTCCTGCTCCTCTCATGCATGTCCTGCACCACTCTGACATACTTCTCTGCTACTTCTGACTTCCTCATACAGTACCACAGCTCTTCTCTTGGCACTCTGTCATACGCTTTCTCCAAGTCTACAAACACACAGTGCAACTCCCTCTACCCATCCCTATACTTCTCCATCAAAATTCTCAGAGCAAAAATTGCATCTGTTGTGCTCTTTCTGGGCATGAAGCCATACTGCTGCTCACAAATTTCCACTACCTTCCTTAATCTAGCTTCCACAACTCTTTCCCATAGCTTCATTGTATGGCTCATCAACTTTATCCCCCTATAGTTGCTGCAACTCTGCACGTCACCCTTATTCTTAAAGATCGGCACTAACAAACTTCTTCTCCATTCCTCAGGCATCTTCTCACTCTCTAAAACCCTGTTGAACAAACTAGTTAAAAATTCCACTGCTGCCTCTCCTAGACACTTCCAGACCTCCACCGGGATGTCGTTAGGACCAACTGCCTTTCCACATTTCATCCTCTTCAAAGCCTTCCTGACTTCATCCTTTCTAATCTTATCTACTTTGTGTTCCACAGAGTTTACCCCTTTTACTCTTTTTTCCCTCTCATTTTCCTCATTCATCAGCTCCTCAAAGTACTCCTTCCATCTCCTCTGTACACTCTCCTCGCTTGTGAGCATTCTTCCATCTCTATCCTTAATAACTATAACTTGCTGCACATCCTTCCCATCTCGATCCCTCTGCCTAGCTAACCTGTACAAGTCCTTCTCTCCTTCTCTAGTGTCTAACCTAGTGTACAACTCATCATATGCCTTCTGCTTGGCCTTAGACACCTCCCTCTTCACTCTGCGCTGTAACTCCTTGTATTCCTGTCTATTCTCTTCAGTCCTGTCTATGTCCCACTTCTTCTTGGCTAACCTCTTCCTCTGGATACTATCCTGAACTTCCTCATTCCACCACCAAGTCTCCTTATCTTCTTTCCTCCTTCCAGATGACACACCCAGCACCTTTCTCCCTGTCTCCCTGATCACTTCTGCTGTAGTTTCCCAGTCATCTGGCAGCACAACCTGACCACCCAGAGCCTGCCTCAACTTCTGTCTAAATTCCTCACAACATTCCTCCTTTTTCAGCTTCCACCACTTGGTTTTCTTCTCTATCTCCATCTTTGACCTCTTCTTCTTGCAGACAATCAAAGTCATCCTACACACCACCATCCTATGCTGTCTGGCTACACTCTCTCCCACTTCCACTTTACAGTCACTAATCTCTTTCAGATTGCCTCTTCTACATAGGATGTAGTCTACCTGTGTGCTCCTACCTCCACTCCTGTAAGTCACTCTTGTAAGCAGAAAATAAGTGTTAAGCACAGCAATTTCCATCCTCTTAGCAAACTCCACTACCATCTGTCCTTCAAGGTTCCTTTCCTTAACTCCAAACTTGCCCATCACCTCCTCATCACCTCTGTGCCCCTCACCAACATGTCCATTAAAATCTGCTCCTATCACCACTCTCTCACCCGTGGGAATACTCTCCATCACCTCATCTAATTCACTCCAGAATCTCTCTTTCTCCTCTAACTCACAACCTACCTGTGGGGCATAACCACTAACAACATTCAACATCACCCTTTCAATCTCTATCTTCAGACTCATCACCCTGTCTGACACTCTCTTCACCTCCAGAATATTCCTCACAAACTCCTCCTTCAGGACCACACCTACCCCATTTCTCTTACTATCCACACCATAATAAAACAGCTTGAATCCTGCTCCTATACTACGAGCCTTGCTACCCTTCCACCTGGTCTCCTGTACACACAGTATATCCACCTTCCTTCTCTCCATCATATCAGCCAGCTCTCTACCTTTTCCTGTCATAGTACCAACATTCAGAGTTCCTATTCTCAGCCCTACACTCTTACCTTTCCTCTTCTCTCTCTGTCTGTGCACTCTCCTCCCTCCTCTGCTTCTTCGACCAACAGTAGCCCAATTTCCACCGGCGCCCTGTAGGTCAATGGCGCCGATGGCGGTCGTTGTTAACCCGGGCCTCGACCGATCCGGTATGAAATTCAGAGTACTGACGATTTTCATGGTTAAACAGAAGTCACTGGACTGTGACCCCCATGGCTAGATTGGTCAGATCTATTAATAATAGTAGTTTTCTACATATTTTAGAAAAGCCTTTATTTGTCACATATACATTACAGCACAGTGAAATTCTTTTGTCACATATACCAACTTTAGGGTTAGAGCACAGGGTCAGCCATGATACAGCACCCCTGGAGCAGTGAGGACTATGGGCCTTGGTCAGGGGCTCAACTATGGCAGCACTGGGGCTTGAACCCCAATCCTTCAATCATCAACCCAGAGCCTGAAACGCTTGAGTGACCACTACCCATATTTTTACTTATCTCTCATTTTTAACACCATATTGATAAATCCTTATGCACTGTATGTTCTTTTGTTGTAGTAAAGCAACTCTATTTAACATCCCAGCATCCCAGGTTGCAGACATGTCAAACCATGTCAAATCTCTTGACTTAATACTTTGATAAAAATAACTATAAAATAATGCATCTTAACATTTTGACTGGTTTTGATTTAGACTTCCAATACCCATTAAGGGTCCTGATGTACATTCCTAACTCAGGTAAATCTGGTAAGCATGGTTAAAACAAGTACAAAACCAAGATGTACACTGAAACAGAACCCCTGAACCTAATATAACTAACTGCAATAATAATACTTTGTTCTATTAATAAGACTTAATAGGTTATGCATGGACCAATTCATAAGGACTAGCACGGTATAGGCGAACACCATCAGATAGCAAAAAGAATGACGGGGCACAAAACAAAGGCACATGGAAACAAAGGCACATGGCATACTTAATAAAAGCAAATAGAGAATAACAACACACAAGGCATGACAGCAGACTTCATCATGCTTGGATTGTGCTTTTTCATGTGATTTAACAGCAGGGAAAAAAGGGAACAAACCTTCACTCCATTAATTATTAAGTTATGCTTCAATAAACAGCAGAAAAAAAAACCTTGAGAATGGGAACCAACTCTCACTCCATTAATTATTAAGCTATGCTTCAATTTACCTTATTGCTAAACTGCAACTTGCTGCTGTTTTCTTCTGAAGGTTTATCTACAATATCTTCTTCTTCTTTCGGCTTTTCCCTTCAGGGGCTGCCACAGCGAATCATCTCTCTCCACCTATCCCTATCTTCTGCATCCTCAACACTTGCACCCACTAGCTTCATATCCTCATTTATTACATCCATATAACTCCTCTTTGGCCTTCCTCTTTGCCTCCTGCCTGGCAGCTCCATGTCCAACATTCTCCTACCAATATACTCACTCTCCCTCCTCTGAACATGTCCAAACCATCTTAATCTGGCCACCCTAACTTTGTCCCCCAAATGTCCAACATGAGCTGTCCCTCTGATGTACTCGTTCCTAATCCTGTCCAATTTTGTCACTCCCAAAGAAAACCTCAACATCTTCAGCTCTGCTACCTCTAGCTCTGACTCCTGTCTCTTCCTCAGTGATACTGTCTCTAAACCATACAGCATGGCCGGTCTCACCACTGTCCTGTACACCTTCCCCTTGATTCTCACTGATATTCTTCTATATAATAAAAGCAATTTGAAGTTAAAGCAAGAATATTCAAGTGATGGTATGTTACTTATAGAATATATGTATGTATAGTATATTAAGTAAAAGTAAGCCTTTATTATTTTATAGAAAAACTAAAATCTATGAATAAGTCATAGGTCATGAGATTCTGTCCATTTCGAAGTTTTAATTAAGCTTACACCATCAACCCATCCCATTTCTGAGCTATGACATAAACAAGCTCTTCTGGTCCTAATGAGTAGCTAGTGTGCCACAGTGTGTTACAAAAAGATGTAATTGCGTTCTGGTTGTTGTGGTCGTTCAGAGAAGAGGGATTCTGAATGTTTTTTCAAGGCAGGATGACATTCACTTTTTAGCCTTTTAAAGTTGTTTAAAGCTAAAAGAGTGCAAATGTAATTAGCAGTAAATGGCGTCAAGCTCTTCGGTTTCAGTTGCCTTTTAAAAGGTCTAATTGGTTTAGCAGTTGAGATACAAATGAAAGTTGCGTTTGATGCTGAAAAGAATTGAGCATATTCACATTGTTGTGGCCACTGTGCTCGAGGGAACAGTTCTCTGACCAAGTCATGACCTCGGTATTGTATTGTATTTATGCTGTGTTTCAGCCAGCTAAGCCCTAAATGTTCTGAAAATCAGCTTTTTTTAGTTGAACAGTATCACAATTTAAATTTACAGTATCACAATTAGGAGACAAATAGAACTTCTAAGCAATCTATTAACTCCATTAAATAAATAAAAAAATGATAATATAAAACATTTTAATCTATTGAGACCACATTATAATCCTACATGCTTTTCAATAAGCTTTATTTATCTGAATATAGATGAATTTGACATGCTCAAATGTTTGGCCATATACAAATGTTTGTATATGGCAGATATCATACAGTAGTTTGCAAATGTATGTTGTGTATTTTTCAAACACTCAGCTTTAATTTACTATATCAGAACTCCAGTGGGCCAGATGTTTACACCTGTAATATAAGCAAGATTCCTGAAATCTCCAATTCCTGAAAACACCAGAAATCTAATGAATTTCTAGAAGCTTCTGATTGGACAATGGTGGGTTTGGGATTGCAAAATTTGGGAGTGTGTTTGCAAAAAGGCAGTAGCTGAGACAGTAGCTGCATCCTAAATGACATACTTCAAACCGTGCACTTACAATTTACACTATCACTAACATTTTTTTGGTTGAGTAAGTGCATCGACAAAGTATGAAGTGCACTCTCTCTTGTTAGAATGTTCAGTGTAAACACACTACTCACACTATTTTTTCTTCTTCTTTCGGCTTTTCCCTTCAGGGGTCGCCACAGCGAATCATCTCTCTCCACCTATCCCTATCTTCTGCATCCTCAACACTTGCACCCACTAGCTTCATATCCTCATTAATTCCATCCATATAACTCCTCTTTGGCCTTCCTCTTTGCCTCCTGCCTGGCAGCTCCATGTCCAACATTCTCCTACCAGTATACTCACTCTCCCTCCTCTGAACATGTCCAAACCATCTTAATCTGGCCTCCCTAACTTTGTCCCCCAAACGTCCAACATGAGCTGTCCCTCTGATGTACTCATTCCTAATCCTGTCCAATCTTGTCACTCCCAAAGAGAACCTCAACATCTTCAGCTCTGCTACCTCTAGCTCTGACTCCTGTCTCTTCCTCAGTGACACTGTCTCTAAACCATACAGCATGGCCGGTCTCACCACTGTCCTGTACACCTTCCCCTTGATTCTCGCTGATATTTTCCTATCACACAGAACTCCCGACACCTTTCTCCACCCATTCCAACCTGCCTGCACTCGCTTCTTTACCTGTTGTCCGTTTGTCCTTTTTGGTACTATGGGAATATCCAAGCAACTTAGCCAAGACCTTGGACAAAAAATGTGTACCTCCACAAGTCCAGTTTATTCTTGGAGCAATTGGAGCAATTTCCATGTAACTTAAGCTACAAATATATGCAAATATAAAAATCCCGGGAGCATAGAAAGGCTGGATCATTCAGGACAAAAAGCACAAATTAACTCTCAGGGATGAAGGTTTGTCTGAAAGGTTCCCCAAGACAACATCAATATCAACATCAAATGAACTGTTGAAGGAGTACCAGTGTAGCACATTTCCCATTTAGAGAGTCATATGTCCCCATGGTTTTGAACGGCTATCATGTGATGATGAAGTCTCTAATATAAGGTCATCATAAAAAAAGATGATGGCCATTAATAAAAAAAACAGACCATTAACCAAAAAACTGGACAGTTTGGCAGTAATTCCAATACTCACTAAAGAAGGGAGGCGGTAGCTCAGTGGTTAAAATGTTGGACTAATGATTAGAAGGTTGTGAGTTTGAATCCCAGGACCACTGAGCTGCAACTGGGTCCTTGAGCAAGGCCCAACATCAGTTGTATGGAAAAAAAAATAGATAAATGTAAGCTGCTCTGGATAAGGGCATTTGCCAAATGCTGTTAATGAAAGAAGGTAAACAACATACCCTCTGTGAAGCATAGGTGTGGTAGCATTATGTTTATCTGGAAAATGAACCAGTGCCCTAGATAAAATATATAACCTCATGAGGAAGTAGGATTAACAAGAAATATGGAAGCAACACCTTAAACCAGATAGTAAAAAAATTGACAACAACTGGGTTTTCCAGTAGGACAATGATCCTGAACATACCTCTAAAATTGCAACAAAACGGCTTAAAAGTTTTGAAAAGGCTTTGGAGTGGCAAAAGCATGTCTGAGCAATGAGGCCCACAAGCCATTTCAGCTTGAGGTGTACCAGAACAATGACACTAAAATGTTGCACAATATTAAAAGAAGATCTCATGGCAAGCCGAACAAACTTGTACAGCACCTGAGCCACCGAGTGTGTCCTCCTTTAATATCGCAGCATTTCTGTCGCCTTAATTAAATTGGCTAATCCTATTTATCTTCTTTCATTTGAACCTGAATTCATCGCAGGTTAACAAAAGTGAGTTTAATAAAATTCCTATTAAATGTCTGTGTAATTGAAATAAATAAGCTATCAATCAAGGTTTATATCTGTGAGTCTCTTAATACATACATACTGTACATTTCTACAAACTCAGCAGCTCTCGTGAGAAGCAGAGACTTTTCTGAACAAATATGTCTTTGTCTTCATCATACAGTGTAAATAACAACATCAGCTGAACAACCTGAAAAGAGCAAAAAAAAACAACAACAACAACAACAAAAAATCTAAAAACTCAATATATTCAATTCAATTCAGTTCAATTCAATTTATTTGTATAGCGCCTTTTACAATGGACATAGTCTCAAAGCAGCTTTACAAAAATAGAGAAACAGAAAGTACAGGAAAAAAAAGAATCATTAAATTATTAAACTATTTATCCCTATTTATCCATAATGAGCAAGCCTGAGGCGACGGTTTCAAGGAAAAACTCCCTGTGATGATATGAGGAAGAAACCTTGAGAGGAACCAGACTCAGAAGGGAACCCATCCTCATTTGGGTGACACTAGACAGTAAATAATGTAAATGTAAATAATGTCTATCTACAACAGCAACCAAAGGCCCATGAGGAACTATTAGGTCAATGTAGTTTCTGACTTCATTATAGACAATAATTCCTTGCTGTCAAAGCTGACAGATGTAACAGCAGATCTGTGACGGTGTTATAGTTCCCAAGTGGCTCTGTCAACAGCTGTCTCCTGGACACAGGCTTTCCACACAGATCCATCCACAGCATCAGTGAGCACCACCAAGCGACGAGACTCCGACCAGGGGTAGAGCGAGTGGTCACGCTGGAAACTCAGAGCACTGGGAGCTTGGGAGTGGGACGTATAGCTCGACAGACAGAGAGAGAGAGAGAAAGATATTAAGTATGCTTGGGATATATACATTATACCTCACACTACACACACACACACACACACACACACACACACACACACATACATATACATTCTCATTCATACATATACATTCTCATCCACACTATAATCCTATGCCCACATTCATGACTCAGCATTTAAAATTTTAACAGCATTTTTCAAGACTTTCTTGCTTAATGTCTCAAATGAAGGATTCCTGAATAAATCCAGCTTAATATACAGTATACTGGTCCTGGATGATGATTGACTGGTAGATCAAACCCTTTCAAACCAAGCTTTCTTGTGAATTTTGGAGTTGGGGTCAAGAAGTGCTGAAAAGAAATAAGTTAAAAGGATTTATGTGTGTGTGAAAAATCCAGTAATCCTACATCCTACTCACAGAAGAAAGGCTTCTGTAAAATACCCAGTTTTTGACCAGCCTGTTGTCATGCTGTAAGACTTAGTCATGATGTAATTGTTTATCTCTCGGTGATGTTTGGTACATTTATTAGAAGTGCTTGGCTTGTATGAAACGCAAATCAGACACCGAGACGATTGCAAGACACGACTTGTGTAAAGATTTAATAGAACATGAATAAGTGCTGGTGACAGTGGTGTTTGTTGTGCATGTGTCTATGAAGTGAGAGTATGTCACGCTCATTATTCACTCAACAACTACAGCATAAAAAGATTGCACAACAGACAAAACTACTTCAAAAGCAAGTTCAGATTGTCGCTCCAAACAGCAAGCTGTGTTAATTGCACGAGCTGACACGCAGTACAAAACCACATCATGAGTCTGAGGGTGTGAGCACAGCATGGGCAAAATCCTGTGTGTGTGTGTGTGTGTGTGTGTGTGTGTGTGTGTGTGTGTGTGTGTGTTTGTAAATGGTCACACATTCTGTTTTAAACCTAACTGTTGAGTGAAGTGCGCTTGGGGAACCAGGGAACGTGGCTGTTTTATCTGCCCAGTGAGACTACTATATTAGGGCTGTGAAAGATTTATGTGACAGTTAACAATACTGTCGCTTCATGTTGTCATTAGTGGCCTGGTAAAGCAGGTGCAGCTGCTGGGAAGTCGCTCGCTCCTCCTCACTCCTTGTCTCCCTATGTTTCTCCTTGCTGCTCTGCCTTGATGAAAAGCCGTATTTACAGCATCAAAGGCATACTAACACGCTAGCACACGTCAAGCCAACACGTGCCATGTTATGTAGTCAGAATGCGATGCTGGATAACACTCGCGTTTTGAAATGATGCTGTGTTGAATTGTGCTGTCCGCAGTTTCCCGTGTCCTTGCCGTGTGAGAAGCTGTCAGAGCTGAAATGTTCCAGAAGTCTCTGTGGGGTCTGGATAGCATGAACGCTCAATCTTTGCACTTCTGGGTGTGTTTACAGCATGCGTGAAGGCCCATGTGTGTTTGTATATGTGAGCTCAAGAAGCATAGGACTTAGAAGCGGGTCTGGGCCTGCTCATGCGGTAGTGGAAAGACACTAATACCAAACCCACCCCCCCCCAACCAAGTACTGGGAAGGCGAGAGAGAGAGAGAGAGAGAGAGGGAGAGAGAGATAGAGAGAGAGAGAGAGAATGAGAGGATGACCAGGCAATACAACAATACAAACAAGAACAGTTTCTGGATTTGAACAAACAACCTTCTGGTTATTAGAGCAGAACCACTGAGTTACAAGCAGTTACAGCAAAATGCTGTAAACACTTCTTTGCTGAAGTCATATACAGTATCTAAAACAGACCCTGATATACAAAATATAATATAGACAATAGCATATAGTGTCACTAATACAACTGTAGAGCAGATAATAAAAGTGCAGAAGTTATAAAAATATGTTTTGGTATCTAAAATATTCTTATTTCCAAGATAAATCCCCCATCAATTTATTTTTATTTATTTTATTTAAAATCTAAGCTCTTAGTGATTATATATAAGCTAATGTGTAGTAAGATGCGTGATTATGACATGCGTGTTTTCGGTTGGACAAGACGCTACTCCAATCATGGAATCACCCAAACATGGATAGCTAGCTAACATGACTAGCTTTATTAGCTAGTACAGCTATTACTTTTTAGTTATGATTATGTTAAGCATGGCACTTGAGTAGATAAATCTGGTAATATTATTACAGCAAAATGAGTAAAGCTCATGTGCAAAACTTTGCTTGACATCGACAAATATTAAGTGCTATAATTATGCACACAGCTTATACTGGACTATACGTATATAGTATGTAACATACTATTTTGCACTTTATTCATAAAATTCCAACGATTTTTAAATTCTTTTCTCAGTCTATTTATTTCATTTTATTTTAATTCTGTTGATTCTCTCTCTCTCTCTCTCTCTCTCTCTCTCTCTCTCTCTCTCTCTCTCTCTCTCACCCTCTCTCTCTCTCTCCTACACTAACCTAAGTGCTTAATCTGCTGGAGTTAATCGGTTGTCAAACAGCTTAATGTCACATCAATATCAGTGATATTTTAAAGATAAAAGTTTTAAGTCCATTTCAGCATCACCCTTTTGTTGACTGGGTATGGAATCATTTAACTAAATCCTGAATTAGATCAACTCCAGCTCGAGGCAGATTAAATCTAATTACAAACTTGAAACTTAGCTCTGCTCAATTTGTTATTGGGAATTTGGGGAAAAAAAGCCAACTGCCAGACCAATCAGCAAACCAACAATGTTGGTAATGATCACAATTTATATTTTTTGAAATGTGAGGATTTAGGAGTGAGGTGAGAAAAAAGCTAGAAAATAAATTTTAAATGCTAAGTACATTTAACTTTATAAATTTATAAATTTTATTTACTACTAAGCAGTCCCTTGATAATTTTGCGATTACAGAAATTCACACAAAATCTGTTTTTTCACAAATTTAAGCCAAGCTGCATCGTGGGACATTTAGCTAAAGATCCTTCGATTCTCGTGCATCAAACATGACTACAGCTATCACAGAAAGTAATTACATGTGTGTTTTCACTGGTAGGAGTTTAAAAGAAGAATCCTGTGCTTGCAATTTTGCCGATTCAAGTAGATTGAAAAGGTGCAAGCATTTTTGTCCTGAACAATTGCAAGCATTCCTACTTTACCTATTTCTGGCGCAGTTTCACTCACCGAAACATGTGCCTCAAGTGACAAGTAATTATTAATTTCCAAAAGGATTTTTTTTGTATTGTGTCATTAACATTTATATATAGTTTTGTTAAAATCCCATTTGGGATTAAGTCTAAGCCAGAGAGCAGGAAGAAAAAAGGAGCCTGAGGGTTAAGAGGATCGTGGAAGTCTGAAAATGAAAATATTATGCAAGAACCTGTCAGCATTGGATAGATGCATGATGATCATGTGATGAGTCAGAAAGAGAGAAGAGACGGAGTAAGAGAATTAAGAAGAGTAAAAGGAGGAGAAAAGGAGGAGGAGGTCTTTCGGGAACTTTGTGCTTTCCTCAATCAGATGTGAAGCCCAACTGTGCCTGGCAGGGACGAGAGACTCCAGCACAAACAGGTGTGCACTGTTTACCAGTGGCTTCACACACACACACACAACCCCACACGCCCACTGTGTTTTTCCACTGCTTTATCTTCTACATGAACAAACATTATTGATTTTTTTCCCCTCATAGTTCATATGATGTTCTGATGTTCCTATGGTGCTCATGATTTTTTTCCTTCATGGTTCTTATATATATATATATATATATATATATATATATATATATATATATATATATATATATATATATATATATATATATATATATATATATGTATAATAAAGAAAGAAACCACAAACGTGAACTTTAGTCTGTAGCATGTTCTGGTCTGCATCCCTCTGGTAAATCTTTGGTTTATTTCAACAGCGTGTGTGAAAATAATGGAATAAATTTGGTGCAAATATAAACCACTATGGTTGCTGTGAACAGTATGAGTTATGACCACAACAAGACAGTACTGATAGAATTACACAGAAGAAAACATCTGTTTCACACAATACAATAATAATCATCATCATAATAATAATAATAACAATAAACACAACAACAAACTCTACAATAAAACAAATAAAAAACACTATAAAGATCTAAAACATCCTACAAAATATTAATATTATATTTCACCTCTACACGAGGTCAGAAGATCTTTCCGTCACAAAATATTGGTCTTTGCCAGATTGCCGCTATAAATACCGTCGCTATGTTTACTGTACACGTCAACGCATCAAGGCCAGAGAAAAGAGACGTGAAAAAACTTGCCTCTCCATTGGACAGAGAACAGAGACGTGTACATTAAACACAGGTGAAGGAACATGAACAAGCCCTTCTCTGCTTGAACAAAAAAAAAAATGGATGGATGATTTGGGGAAAATAGTAGAGGGCCATCCATTAGGGGTTACATGAACTAGTCGAATACAGAAAGCAAGGTTTTTTTAGTGTGAAAATATTTTAGAGTACATGTAGGAAGTCCGACAGTCTGCTTCACAAGAGTACGCTGTATCTTTTAACACTTTCATGAAGTGAAGATATTTGAGTTTTGTTTTAAAAGAAGAAGATTCCTAGTTGTTTTCCGATGCTGCTTTTTAGCAGGGTCTAAAAATCTTCCGGATTCCTCTGTGGAATATAAGCTATACGGAGCTTCCATGCTCTATTGATTGATTATTTCCAGAAGTCAGCTGAGCCACCATTTTGTCCACACGAGTGCGCTTTAAGAACTAGTACATCAAGTAATTACATAAGTGCCATATGATATGATTTATTATTTTCAGCATGTCTTGCTCCAATCATTCCCTTCAGGACTTTTTTGTGTTGATTTTTGACAAAAATGTCTGATTTTGCTGCAGATATTTGCTACTTTGGGGTGTTTTTTTCAGATAACTACTCAAATAGTTGAAACTGCAAGCACAGGATTCATCTTTTAAACTCCTACCTGTGAAGAAACATATATAATAACTTTCTATGATGTGTTTGATGCACGTGAATAGGAGATGGCTTTGGGTGAATGTGTTGTTATCCCGTCTTGAACCAAATGTGTGTAAAATCTGCAGGAATTTTAAGATTTCAAAATCTAAGATGTTGCATTAATTTCTATAATTAGATCAAATGTAAGTCACTCTGGATAAGAGCATCTACCAAATGGCAGAAATGTAAATGTAAATAATCACAAAATCGTGAAATCCTGGAGAGACTGAGTGAGGCTGGAAAATTTTGCCTCACTTTGTAGCTTGTTTAAGGTTGTTCATTAAAATGCAGTATGAAGCCTTCTGTAACACACACACAAATAGCGAAATCCTGAAACAGTCTTACGCTTCACCTGGAAAAGACGACTAGTCTTAGTTTAAATTACTAGTCAACTAGGAAAAATTAGTAGTCGTGCAAATCCCTACCCTCTTTGTGTCTCCTTATGTATACAGGTATCTAGATGTCTTAATTGATACTCTGACAAGATGTGTAGAGTTTGACTAAGTACATATTAAAAATATACATAATTAAAAACACAGGATTGGCAGCACAATGAAACCTTCAGTCAAGATGTCAAGGTAAAGTCCCCTTTATTACCAGGGGGTTTCTCATATAGCTGTCCAGAATAATGACAGAACGTTCTGTCTATTTTCAAAAGTAGTTTCTGAAGAACCCGAGGTCAACAGTCCTTGTGGTCCACGTTGCTGTCCTCTATGGATTCAGTGTCCACAAATTAGTGCAAACATCTCGGTATTTGCTGGTAAGCACATTCATTTATATATTTTCTCCAGAACACTGGACGGACTGTCCTCAGGCGGACGTTGCTAGTCCCTTTTTTTTCCAACAGCACCATATGGAAATAAATCAGAAGTGTATTTCTGCCATGTAGTTTTGTGAGACATGGTAAAATTTAGGCAGCTTGTCCTAAGCGACAATAAATTAATAGTAATACAATAGTGAAATGAATTCTAAAATGAAATGAAGTATATATTTTGGTTGTTGGTGGTGTTGTTGTACATCTACTAGGTTGTCTTCTTTAGAAGTCTTCTTTTCCTCTTTTTCAATACTTGGTCTGCTTCTCTTGTTTAGGTCCTTTCTGCTGTCTTTCCATTCCTCTCCCTCAGAGACCTTCAGTCCCAATCACTGTGTGTATGTGTGTGTGTGTGTGTGTGTGTATGTATGTGTAGGAGAGAGAACTCGAGTTGAAGGAACTTCAAAACCTTTAACTGCACTTGCAGTTTTTCACTACCATGTTGGACAGCTGCTCCACCTGAGCAGAAAAGAGAAAAGAGCCATCAATTCATAATCATCTTCTATAATCATCATATTCGTCTAAACAAGATTTGAGATATTTCTTACCTTGTATTGTCTGCCCACATAATACATGATAGGAAGAGGTTCCAGGACTTGAGGTACACAGCACGGTTGAGCCGAAGCACCGGGGTTATGATGCTTGTAAAGAGCTAAAATCTATACAGCAAAAATAAACAAATATATATATATATATATATATATATATATATATATATATATATATATATATATATATCACAAAAACAACAGAGAGGACAGTTTAGAGTGTAGTTATTCGAACAGAGTTGTGTATTTCTGCATGTATGAGTGTGACACAATAAGAAATCAGCAGAAGGTAATGCATGAGGAAGGATTCAGAAAATAAGGAACTAGAGAGTGCTAATTTGAATAAAAATTTTAAGACAGTTTATTATATTATAATTGTAACTCTAACCTCCTAATAATCATGCATTATGTCATTGTCATTTGACATGTCGAAGTGTGGTGCTTTCTGTCAGCGTGACAAGAATAATTTTGCTTTGGTTTCCCTCCGTGTGACTTTTTGTTTACATTGACCAAGAAATTGCCTATGCGATTCTAGTCCTGACTCCGCCCCCTGGTTTGTCATTGGTGTATTTCCTGATTGTACTCACCTCTTCTCAGATGTCAGTATCATAAAGGATTATAGAAAAGTTTATTTTTGCTATCCACATCCGATTATGTGCTGTTAACAAATTTGTAAAGTGGATTGCTTTTTTTTTTTTTGTGTAAGGAAACTACAAGTGCTCATTACACAAAAGGAATGAATACACAAGGCTGGGGCTGAGCTCTTTCTAGCCCAGACTGTAGATTCACACAGCTTGTCGGGAGATTTCATTTTCATTTGAGCTGATACTTTATCATTCTTCTTTTCCTCAAATTTTCATTCTTTTTTCCTTCAAATGCCTTTAAAGGACAAATTAAAATCGACAGACTAAACACATTGTCCAACCACACTAGAAATTACACAAAAGGACAAATGACAGAATTGTAGGTTTGGTGTCTTTTGTTTAAATGAAAGAGTTACAGCTTTTCGTTTTTTCTTTGCTCAACATTTTGCTAAATTACTTTTTCTCTAATAGCGTCTACTGATAGATCAGACTAGCGACAGTTAAAATTTTTTATATTAATACTTTTTTTTAGATTTTAATTTTTTTATAGGGGGGCATGGTGGATTGGTGGCTAGCACGTTTGCCTCACACCTCCAGGGTTGGGGGTTCGATTCCCGCCTCCGCCATGTGGGTGTGGAGTTTGCATATTCTCCCCGTGCCTCGGGGGTTTTCTCCAGGTACTCCGGTTTCTTTCCCCGGTCCAAAGACATGCATTGTAGGTTGATTGGCATCTCTAAATATATAGAAATAAATATAATCTCTCTCTCTCTCTCTCTCTCTATATATATATATATATATATATATATATATATATACTTCCCCCCTTTTATAACTGAATAATTAAATTTCTACTGTATTTTTGTGACACAGACAGTCATAAAAGCATTTCACTGCATGTAGTCCTGAATATAGTTATGTATGTGACAAATCTAAATTGTAATTTGGATTAGCTTTTAGCCTCAAGATTCAAGATTTTATTTGTCACATACATGGTTATATGTAATAAACAACTTGCAGTGAATTGAGGCCTAATGAGGCCCACTCATCCTTAGACTGAGCATATGAATAAACTAAATTTAAGAAATAAAGGTAAAAATGGAATGAATAGAAATGTGAATAAGCTCAAGCTTCTGGGGTTTTAGTTTTAAAACTACTGTCAAGCCTCCTGTCTACTGTCAGCTCTCACTGTGTATGAACAGCTATATGAATGATATGTAAAGCACAGAGAAGCAAGAAACTTACAAAAAATAAAATCCAACACTGAATTTCCACTTCAGCCTGCAGACACACAACATGTATTGACACAATCCAGGTATAAAGTCTGAACCTTATTAAAGCAATCCATCAGTCTTCTCATCACAGCTCACATCAGTCATATGTATGCGCTTGCAAAAGCTTTGGAATGAATCCCAGGATGTACAGATTTACAGGATAGCATTACTCATTTATTGAAACATGCCTTGAGTGGCTCACTGGTGTGGTTTTCAACAAATGCAACGCTCTAATGCTCGAGTCTCTTCACATCTCAGTCCAGGATTAAGAACTGTCAGTTCACGTACCAGCTTTTGCTAGAGATGGGGTTAGGATGCCATTCCAGATCCTGTTTAACACTTTGGTAATTTTCTTTCAAAACATAGCAATTAATAAGAAATGTTCCAGCAGGGTTGGAAAATAGTTGAATAATTGTACTTCTTTACAATACTTGAGTATTACTTCAACATGTTTTACTTTAATGTTTATTCTCTACCTTAAATACATATCCAAAAAAAAGTAAATTTAAACCTGACATTTAAGTTTAGATCTACAAAGTACTAATTACAAATCACAAACCTCTCTTCTTCTCCCATACAGCCAATGACTATACACTTTACACCAGTCTATATGTTCAAGCATCCAATCAACTTCATCAGTGTAGAAAATAACTAAGAATTTTACAAACTCAAGATTCTCATGCTACACAGTGGAGTTAATGCTATAGACTGTAGTGTGGATCTTAAGGATTAGCGTGTCCCAGCCCTACCTCAGTAAACTGGTTCAATATAGTGAAGAAAGCAACAATTAGTGTAAATTGAGGTGTCTTCTTTGTATCTCTAGCATGTTTTTGAGGTAAATTTCACCTCAAAAAACACTGGCTACAGTATTTAGCTAAGCTATCATGTTTTTTATTGCTAACACTAGGTTAGACTAGCATCAATTCCAGAAGCTACCATAAAACCCGGCAAATCAAATTCTAGCTGATGTAAATTTTGGTTATTTACATGATATTTTACATTTGATTAATTCATTATCACACTGTATATCAGTGAATTTATCATTTATATGATCAGCAAACTTAGAGATTTTTTTTTTGTTGACAAATTGACATCTTGAAAATAATCAGTAATAGTTTTAGATAAATAATAAGAGTTTGCTTTGACATGAAAACACGGCTGAATTAATTTTTATAAGTAAAATTTGAGTAGTTAGATTTCTAACAGAACATCTGTATTTGCACTTCATCCCTGAGTTTATTAGAAATTATTATATGTTATTAGAATGGTTTTAACGCAGCACATGATTATACACCAACAGTATTTTCAACTTTTCTACAACAAACTCATTAGAACAAGATTTTTTGTAGGACTGCCCCAACATAATGTCCGACAGGAAACAAGTTCAGGAAATGTCCAAGGCAGGAAGAAGGAAAGTGCTGGAATGTTGTTCTGGGAAATGCTTGCTCATCAGCGAACACTGGCTAAAAAGTATGCAGTTATTTCCCTGTCAAAGAAGATGTCTGTATGTAAATGCAACTTAACTTATGTATTTACTTTCCAAAATCAGATCAGCAAATTTACAAAAAAAAACGAAATGTATGAATAATGATTCTTAAACAACAATTTGAGATGTGTACGTGTTTTATATCATGTTTCTGGATGATATGTGATTCATAAAATGAATAACTGCATTCACATGTTATTATCCGTGACAGGAAATTGAAAAACAATTTCCTATATGGACCCTGGACTGGAAATATCTTCCTACCTGTGAGTATTTGTTCTCAGCGTTCCAGATGTAGGCACACGAGCCCATGCAGTAGTTGGCAAAGTATCCTTTAGGCTTGTGGATCCACTTCCAGCCGAGATCCTTCCGGAAATCGATGTAGAGTTTCCGCATGCAGCACGTCTCGGTTTTTCTAGCAGAAAAACCAAATGTAAAAAAAAAATTTGGAATCTTGCGAGACAACTCATAAGTGAAAAAAAGTCATAGAATTTGCACAAGAGAGAGAGAAATGGAGACCGAGCAGTAATGATAAAAGGTTTTTACAGAAGTGAGAGAAAGTATGAGAGAAAGTGACTCACTCATCACATGCTGGTTCTGGTGTAGGCGATCGCTTTTTGCGTGAAGAGGGGCTATGACCGTCAAAAGGAACAGACATGGCCAGAATGTACGGCTTGACCATTAAGCTGCTAAGAATTTGTGTGTCTCCTCTAGAATTAGTCAGACCTGAGAACCCCACACACACACACACACACAGACATGTAATGTGTATAAATGCAATCATACTTGCATGATAGTCAACAATTTTTTCTTTTAAGAGATATTGTGCATTGATTACAATTATTCTTCCACAGCATGGCTGCATTTTTAAAGGTGTTTATTGATGTTCTTTAATTTAAACCTGGTACTGTCATAGAATTGGATGCCACAAATCAATCTGTAAAACGTTTTGCCCTAATATCTCTGTCTCGGTCAACTGTAAGTGCAAATTTTGTAAAATGAAGCAATAACAATTAAGCCACGAAAACAGTAGACTACATATAAAATTGCTTATCCACTGTTGCATGGCTCACTAGAGAGTTCCAAACAGCCTCTGGAAGCAACATCAGCCCAAGATCTGTGTTTCAGGAGCTTCATGAAATAAGTTTCATGAAGCTTACTATGCACAATACCAAGTGTCTGCTGGAGAGATGAAAAGCACCCTGTCTCTGGACTCTGGAAAAGTTCTGTAGAGTCAGACATCATGCTTCACTGTCTGGTCATCGTCTGATTCACGAATGGTGGATCCCAGGTAAACTACCAGGATGCATAGTGCCAAGGTGGAGGATCGTTAATGGTCTGGGGCTGGTTTTCAGGGTTTAGCCATAATTCTAGTAAAGGGTATGGTAAGCTCGAATTGGTGTGATGATCAGGTGTCCACATACATTTGGCCATATAGTGTATTTTTCCCCCCAATTTTTATTTATTTAACAGTTTTCACCCACAGTCCAGTGACAGGATCCTGCAATCTCATTGCCTTGGCCTGGGTTTGATTCCTGGGCAGGAAACTAACCCAGCCAACGAGGGATTAACTCTCAGTACCGGTCCCAAGCCCGGATAAAATGGAAGGGTTGCGTCAGGAAGGGCATTAGGCATGTGTGGACCAGATGGTGACCCCAAACACGAAGCACCCAAAAGAACAACAACAACAACAACAACCAATTTTCACCCACTATGTAGGTCTACACTATTGGTATTAGCAAAAGCTGGTAAAAAAAAGGTCTGGTTTTGGATTACGGTAAAATCTAGAGATGTTTCCTCTATTGACCTGGATGTGTCTTGGACTGACTAGCATTTGTAATGGACCTGTCTTGGGCTTTGTTCTTAACCATGTTCATGTTTATGCTGTTAATTCATTTCACGTATACGAAGGTGAACAAGAAGAAATTCCTTCTTCTAGTAATCCAAGCCTAATAATTGATACAATGCACAAATGATTTTAGTAACACTTTTCTGTTGAGGCTTGTTGTAGGATCCATCTACACTGCTTTGTATTTTTTCTTAGATTTGCATTTGTGGCAACATGTCATATACATATAATGGGGCTGTCTTAAACCATGTGGTGTAAAAATTTGGCATGCAAAATAAATGATCAAACCTGAGATGGAAAATTTGAAGTCCTCCACAGGCATCCCACATTCACAATACAGCCTCAGCTCAAATCCTTGTTCGTTTTCTGTCAAAGAGTAGATTATTATTGTTATTACGGTTCAGTGGAAATCATTTGAAACGAGCCTTTTACTAAAGCTATTGTGTAATAGAAGTTTGCAGAATGTCCCTAGTACACAAGTATACACAAGTACTATTACCTGATACCCTGAATAGCATAATGTTAACTCAGCCAGTAAATAAATGTATCACTGTGGCAGAGGATCAGCTAATTGGACTCGGTATGTTGTTGACTGTCTGCATCTTTACTCTGGAGGTGCTGAATTAAGCTAATTCTCACCCAAATTGCTAACACTGCTTCCTTTAGTAATCCACACATACATGCTTAATAAGATGCTAGAAAGGCTAAATCACTTACCAGAAGACTGGAGCCACTCTTTGACTGTATCTGTTATGTCGATGGAAATCCATTTGTCTAGCAAATCGTTAGAAGATGTCATAGAAATCCAGGTATTCAGCAGAACTGCCCAGAATCTTGTAGATCTCCAGTCTCTGAGTCATGCCTCTTTGGATTGCCGGATCTTTCACACGCAGCCTGAGCTTGGCTTGTGTCAGGAGTTTGTAGTTCTTGATGCTCTGCTTCATTTTACTCACATCAAAGAACAGCCGCTTTTTCTCATTTGTTGCATTACTGATCCCTGCAATAAAGAGAAAATTCTCTTAGTTAGTATCATGCAGAAATGAAAGGTATAACCTACTAAGACATTGAATGATAATGATCATTAGTCATAATCAGTAATGGTACTGTGATATTTTAAGTCATATACCATTATACAGTATGTCAAGTATATGACATGATTATATCATTCTTATGGCACATACTCACAAATCTATCAATATCAAGAGCTGAGATCTTATTATCTTATAACACATTAATTGACCCTATGGCAGAAACCACTGTAGTAATTTATGACAAAATGTGACATCTAGTATTAAGTATACAGTGTATGTCATGGCTATGTCAGTCTTATGCCACATGAAGGAAAAAAGTATCAATATTGCGTGTCAAAATTTTAACTTTTAACATGTTACTTGGCCATGTGTTTTAAATGGCCATGATTATTTATAATGCTTGACATACGACATGATTGTCTATCTAACATTTAGTATATGTTATTCTTATTACACACCTTACACAGGGTCAAGACTCTATCAAAAGTGAGTGTTGAGATATTAGTCTTAACACATTACATTTTCTCAGTTATAAACTCTCCTGACAAGTTATGACAGTATATGGCATTACATATATGACATGTCAGACTTAGGACAGTCTTATAATAGGGTCAAGAGTCTATCAGTACTGAGCATCAGGATTTCATTCTTAACATGTTCAAAGATTTTATTCTTAACATAACATGTGTTATGATCTGTCACACTTGTCATCTGGAATTACTAATATGACATGTTACATCAATCTTATTACACACACGTTAATATTGAGTGTCAAGATATTAGTCAGTACACATTACATGCTCTGTGTTACAATCTCTCATACCATTTTATGACAGCATATGACACCTGGCATTACATATATGACATTATGACGCAGATGTCTTATGACACTGATTGAATGATATATCAATATGAATGTCAAGATCTTATTCTTAACATGTTACTTGACCCTGCATTATAAACTGTCATACTCTCATACGTCTTACAGTATTTGACATGATTGTCAGTCTTATCGCATGGGGTCAAGAATCTACCAATATCAAGTGTTGAGATCACACATTACTAAGTCTGTGTTTTAAGCTACCATACAGTTTATGACAGAATCATTATGTACAGTATATGGCATGTTTATGCCAGGCTCAAGTAACATATAAAGAATAATCTGATACTTAAGATCGTATTCTTGAGTTTGATCACCTCTAATGTTAATGTTACAGAGCATCAGCCAAAAGCTTCTAAGTCAGCAAGTATGGACTTACATTTACTGCTGTAAATAATTAGGAATGTGTGTCTGACTCACTTCCCAGCAACCACAAAGAGCTACTAGAAAAGGGTGGGGTGGAGGGAGTGGACATCCTGCTGCACACAGTGCTCAATAAAAAGCACCTGTAGCACTGACTCTGATAGTAGGCTACGGTGCACTTGGTAGTCCACACTAGCCACCTGCTGAGTGGAGTATGCAATTTACCATATTACAGTTATGTCGAACATTGCAGCCGTTGCAATTAATTGTGCAGATATTAGGTCTGCAGCGTCATATGCTGTATATGTGTCAGCTGATTTTCTTTACTAATAACAAAGGGCTGATTGGAGTGAAAGAAAGAAAGAAAGAAAGAAAGAAAGAAAGAAAGAAAGAAAGAAAGAAAGAAAGAAAGAATGAAAGGAAGAAAGAAAGATCAGCATATGATGTAAACATATATAACATGTTGTATGTTAAAAAAAGCTAAAAAAAAAAGCAGAGGAAGCAAGAACTCTTTAGTGTTGCCAATCACATACATATCTGTTCCAGCCTGTAATTCTCTGACATTTCCCACTCAAACACTTAATCACACACCCACACACACATTATACAGACACGTACACACACACAAACTTGGCAGGACAGTCCATACACTTCTATTCCAATAAATTCTTACATATGTCGATACACTGCAATAGTCATGCTGTTTGCTATAAGTCACATCATCTTTGACATCATTTGAGATCAGTTGTGCAATTAGGATGTCGAAATCCTGGAGCTACTTTCATAAACATGCACATGATTTTCACACACTTCATTTTTTCACCCACTGCAGTTTTTTCTGCAATTATATTAAAAATCACATTTTCAGCATTTCTGTGTTTACAGGATTGGGTAATATGTAATACATTATAAAATGATTTAGTTTTATTATAATTTCTATCAAAAATAATTTTTATTAGAAGCATTAAAACGTTGTTTCTATTTATTTATTTATTTATTTATTTAATTTTTTATTTATTTCAAAAATTTATTTTCAGTACAAATCCAATTTTTAAAATGAAAAATAAATAAAATGAAAATATAAATGATTGTGATTAGTATAATTTTCATTATTTCTATTTCATTTCTAATTATTTATTGAAAATAAATGATTGTGCTAAATATTTTGATCTTAATTAAAAAAAATTAAATGGGAATTGGCAAATGGTGAGTGGTTCTACATAAAATTAAACATATTAATTACAAAAATGATTTTTGAGCTCTACAGAGTAGAAAAGCAATTTTTTCACGTGGAATTTTTACAAGAAATATAGATTAGAATCAGGCCATCCATCCATCCATCCATCCATCCATCCATCCATCCATCCATCCATCCATCCATCTATTCATTCATCTTCAGTAACTGCTTTATCCAGATCAAGGTCATGATGGAATCATACGTTCACAACACAGGAAATCCCCCTGCACAAAACACATTCACACACTCATTCACACCTATAGGGCAATTTCGAGTCTGCAGCTCGTCTACTAGCTTGTTTGGGGGTCAGGACAGACAGTAAGCTGAGCTCGATATTTGAGCTCTTAGGATCCCTGGAACTCTGAGGTGGCAGTGCTACTGTACCTGATGCACTAATACATTTCCCTTTGTTCACTTAGTCAACAAGTGAAACAAAATTTCATCAATTTGCAAACACAAACATATCCAAATGCAGGAGCTACGAGCTGTTACATGACCTTGTGCTTGACATGAAACATGAAACACACATCAAAGAGCATACTTGCTGCAGCACTACGTTCAGCTGTTTTAATCAACTTAAGTGACCTGTATTTAAGCACACCTGTTGCCACTCCCTGTGAAACGACTGTCCTGAAAATAGCTGCTGTGGGCCTTCAGTGTGTCCTGTGTTAGAGTTCATTAGTAATGAATCAGTAGAAGACATCAGAATGGACCACTGTATACTGTATGTGTTAAGTATGTACTAAAAGTGCAAAGTACAAATGAAGCTACAATGATGTTTTACATTTTTTAGAAACTGCATTGTTGGATTGTCTAAAAGTTTCATCTGTGGGTAAATTAACACATTACTTCTGGGTTTCAGTTTCATTCTGTCATCACATTCCTGATTGACTAAACATTACAATGACATAGACCTTTTCTTTGAATCTTTGAAATGCATATTAATAAATCAGTATAATTGTCCTTACAATTCTATTTTTGATGCTAATAATGCCTCAGAATGCTGTAATAATGTGCAAGAAAATAATTATCACTATATACGACTACATATGACATATTCATGGTGGGAATTTCCCTTGAATATCTTCTGTGTCCTGAGTAGCTTCATGTGTGTTTGTGTGTGTGTGTGTGTGTGTGTTTGCATGTGCGTGTGCATGTGTCTGTGTGTGATTACTGCATACCCTCAGCACATGCTGATTTATTTCATTAACCGGCCAGCCTCATACACCACTGTCATCCTTCATAATACTCTAATTACACAACAGTCATCCTCCATGCATAAAGACTGCCTCAACACGCACAATTCTGGCTACTGAAATCCACTGTAATTGGTTAAATTATTTAGCGCCTACACTTTACAGTGACTCACTGACGGTGCGAGACGTACTGCTGCCAGCTGACAAAATCTCTCCTGAATCCACAAACATTATAAGGCCTATATATATATATATATGTTGAATCTCGTCTACAATTAATATCCGTACTCGTGTTTCCAAACTGTCCTCAGGCTTCTGCCACATTTTTGCTCTCTTTTATTTCACTCCCACTAAATACCTGGTTCATGTGTGTTCAGCATTGGGAGAAAGCAAAAAAATGTGGACCATGTGGTATGAGGTGCCCTAAGGACTGGGTTGGGAAAGACTGATCCATACTGCTTGGCAATTTTTTTTTTTCAGATTTAGAAAGAGCTGTATGTATTTGCAGGAGTGGAAAATTCAGAGAAGACAGAGATCCTTTTGTTAGTGGGAAGGTGGAGGGAGTTTGTGTATGTCTGTGTGTGTGTGTGTGTGTGTGTGTGTGTGTGTGTGTGTGTGTGTGTGTGAGTGTGTGTGTGTGTGTGTGTGTAAGCACACGTTCAGGTAAGCTCAGGACAGCTGTCCTAACAGGCACAATGGCAGACCTATCATTACCGACGGGCGCAGCCACGTTCCAGCAAGCTTAAATACCAGCCTCCAAAGCACACTGCTCCTATCCATCCATTCATCCATCCATCTGCCTCGCTCTCTTTCCTGTGAACTCAGTTGCTCCTTGGTGGCTCTTACACCCTTTCTGTGCTCAGCGAATCTCTCAGAGGTAATGATACGATATGAAAAAAAAAGAGGAGAAGTGAAGGACGTCTGAACGGCCTCGCTCCAGATAGTTTGTTAAGGGTTGAGTGTGCTCCGTTCCAGCTGTTATGATGTCAATACTGTCAAACACTCCTTCAGTTCATATATAAAACTTGGAAAATTGCTTCTATCAGTGGACAAAGGCAAATGTATACTTTATTCCGAAGCTATTTCCATAGCCCTTTTTTCATGCCATTTCAGGAAAGGTATTCCCGGGCATACGTGGCATTCTCCCCTTCAACATACCAAAATCTGGCTTCTATTTTTATTCAGAAAGGCATTTAATACTAAGACCATTGGCATGTGTGCAGGCTAAAGCAAGTGTACTATAACCACTTAAAGGAACAGTTAGAAGAAAATCTAATTTATACGATTGGAGCCACAAATGAACAAAACATCTGTGCTTGCTTTAAGCACATTCTTAAGCTACGTAATAATATTTGTATACAATTTTTGTTGTCTGTATTTCCAGATTTAAGTTAACAGTATTATTAGCATCATCCATATCAAGACTACACTTTGAGCTAATGCTTTCCAAGATGGCCGCCCTATAACATTACAACATTTGGCTACGTGGTGAGATTTATTCAATTTAATTAAATTTTATTTGTATAGCACTTTTAACAAATAACACTGTCACAAAGCAGATATACATAATATATGTATATAAATACATAAATAATTATGTATAAATCCATTTGAAATTGAGCAAGCCAGAGGACATGTGGCAAGGAAAAGCTCCCTGAGAACACATTAGGAATAAATGTTTAAAGGATCTAGACTTAAAACCGAAACCTATCCTTATCTGGGTGACACCAGATAATGTGATTATAAGTCATTTCCCTTCTACAAACGTGTACTGTATGATCAAAAAGGCACAATTAGTAATTAGATATTTTGTTGAAGTTATGAACTGTTCACTGATGGAAACTTGAGTGCAAAACTGTTGTAGTCATAAATCCATCAGAGCAATTGTAGTCTAAATTGTAGTCCTTCATGGTTTCTACCATGATACCATCAAGCAGCAAGTCCTAAAATTATAAATTACAGTAAATCATCCTATCTTCAGAACCAACTTGTGCGGGAAAAAATTTATGGATATGGATTTCAGGTTGATTTTTCTTCCTCATGGCTGAAGTGCAAAACCAAAAAATTCAGGCACGGAAAACCAAACATCTTATTTGATCTTGGCCAGTCGACTACAATAGGCCAGGGTTGGCTTGGATAAATGAGCTAGCATGGCTAAGCAAGATTAAAAAATGGTAAAGCTTTTAGGCAGATTATTTGGTATTTTTGTGCAAATAAGCTCCATTAATGATAAGAAAAATACACAATGAGGAAAAAAAAGCTCTTTGAATTTATTTATCGGTTCCATGTGACCGAATTGAGTAACATTGACACAATTAGTTTTCATACATCTGACATGATTTGAGCTTGAGTAAAAATCACAACACAGAGCTTACACCTGAGCTGAGAATCAAACCCACAACGCTGGTGTGATACAAGATTCACATTACCACTGTGCTATTCTACCATACATGTGTATCTACCTAAATTTAATAATATAATAATACGGTATTTCCCCCCAACATCCTAAACTTTACAGTGTAATTGGTTTGTGTTAATACTACATGAATTGATCCCATCCGCTCTACATCATTCAATCTAGTAATTAAGAAACTTGTTTGCATTAAGTTGATTGAATTAAGTGAATGATATATGAAGAAATGAAGCTGGCACTTATATTTCTTTCCAGCACATCCTATGAGTGAGAGTCTGGCTGGTGAAGTCAAACACCCTCTAGCTTTCCTTTCAGGTTAATGTTTTTCATCCTATTTTTATCTGCACTGCAAATGTACTAAAATAAAATAAAAACCCAAAAGCAGCGCGAGAAGTGGTTTCAGCAGTGGTTTTTAATCTGATATTAAATTAGAGGATTGGATTGCTGAGAAGATGAGTCATCTATTGGTCTATTGATGGTGTGTTGATTACAAGTGAAATAGAATTCAAGTGTAATAATAGTGAACAATGTGTATTATGTATTCTAACCCCCCCCCCCCATGCCCCTGCCTCGCACACACCACCACCATCACCATCACCATCACAAAATGCCTTTGAAGGAGAAATTACACGCATTACATTGTCCAACTACTTTACAAATGACATGAAAGTACACAAGATGGAACTGAAAGTGTAGTGGTTTTTGGTTTGAATTAATGAGTCACAACTTTCCAGTTTACCGTATTTGGTATTAGAGGATGCCAGTTGGGAATTGGGGCCTTGAAACATTTAAAATAATGTTCGAACATGAAAGGATGTCATTCCAGGCCCCCCCATCTACGATCACAATGAGCCATCAAGCCAATACTACCCTGGATCATCAAGCCCAAGCTAGCTTGGATCACACGTACAGAATAGGCCACTGTGTAACACTGTGCAAATGTACAAAAATAAAATATCAACTAACAACAGCACCGGAAGTGGTTTCAACAGTGGTTTTTAATCTGATATTAGTCAAATGAATAGAATTTCTGAGAAAATGAACTCTTCTGAGGCATCTGTTGATGGTGTATTGATTACAAGATCTTGTTAAAAATACAGCGTGGATGGAGAAACCAGAAAAGAATATATGTTACACACGCCTTCAATACAAGGAAACGAAAATAAACTGCCTTACATTTAAGAGCGAACCTCCTTAAGGACAGCGGTCAATAAATCAGATCTCCTGGAGGGTGTTTTTGCATTTAATGAACAAAATGGTGAAAACGCATTTGGGAGAGAAAACAGCTATTAAGGGAATGAGTTTATTCCTCTTGTGAATACTAGGGAAGTGCTGGAACCCTTCTGGCTAAAACAATTCGGCTAAACTTAGCTTTGGCAGGCAGGGATTCTCATGTGTGTGCATCAATAAATTCCTGTCCAGGGTAGTTAGAAAGAGAGAGAGAGAGAGAGAGAGAGCGAGAGAGAGAGAGAGAGAGAGAGAGAGAGAGAGAGAGAGCACACACTTATTTGGTAATAGCTTTGTGTGGAGATTCATTTGAATTGAATTCTCCTGAGAAGTTTGAGGCTTTCACATCAAGCATAATATTAAAAGTAATTCCTGACACACACACACACGCGCATACTTGTCCACAGATTGGCCTGTACTAAGCACACTTACACTCATATAAACCGACAGAGAAAAAACAACTAGAGTGGCTAGATGATAGTGCTGTCCGCAAGAGCGCTTGTCAGCAGGAAATTCATTGCTCCCCCTGGGACTGTTTAATTCTGACTCACACAGCATGCACCACCAGCCTTCCTTCCTGGCAAACATCTCTGCCACAAACAGTGAGAGAGAGAGGGAAAGCGAGAGAGAGAGCCCAAGGTGGCCAGTGATCGAATTACAGAAAGCCCCCTCTCTCAGAGGACCAAAGAAGAAAAAAAAAGACAAAGGACAAAAAAAAAGGGCAAAGGGAATGTCCACCCCATCTTCTCAAAACAATTATTTTAAAGTTTTTCTCTGTGATGACAGTTTGGGCCAGAACTAAACACCGTGTCTCCCATGCCTTTGTTTGCCGTTGTACATTTGTGATCAAGGGCTTCGTGTTAATGTCACCTTTCGTTTGAAGTGGTTAAAGTGGAATCGAGGAGCGGTGATAAAAAGAAGGCGGGTGGCAAGCTTCAAAAACCGACTATTTACCCATCAACAGATGGACCTAAATTGCTAACAGCAGGTTCATGAGTTAGAAGAGCAGCCTGCAGTGCCATAAAAAAGAAAAAAATTCAAATGAGGACCGCTGGAGCTATTAAATGAGCAGATGCCCAAAGTAGGTGAATGTTTAGATGTTTTTTAACATGTTTTTGGCCAGTTCTAAGAGCCTGTTGAGCCTGTTTGAACATAACCTGATTAGCAATCTGACACATGGGAACAACAACATAAACAATACACAGCAATGTCATGGATACTCTTAGGGTCATGCAAAAAGAAAAGAAGAAAAATCAGTGCTAGAATAATGCTAGTGCCGCTGCAAGAAGAAGAAGAAGAAGAAGAAGAGAAGAAGAAGAAAAAGAAAATGAAGAAGAAGAAGAGAAGAAGAAGAAGAAAAATAAGAAGAAGAAGAAAATGAAGAAGAAGAAGAAGAAGAAGAAGAAGAAGAAGAAGAAGATTAAGAAGGTAAAGAAGAAGAAATAGTATAAGAAGAAGGAATAGATTAAGAAGAAGAAGAAGAAGAAGAAGAAGAAGAAGAAGAAGAAGAAGAAAAAGAAGAAAAAGTAGATTAAGAAGGTAAAGAAGAAGAAATAGTATAAGAAGAAGGAATAGATTAAGAAGAAATATAAGAAGAAGAAGAAGAAGAAGAAGAAGGTGTTTTTTGTGTGCTTTAAAGTATATCATGGTTTATTTACTGTTAATGCTACTATTATTATTATTATTATTATTATTATTATTATTATTATTATTGCTAGTATTATTATTAGTAGTATGTTATTGTAACAAACAATCAACAGCAGAATTGACTTTATCATGAGGTCAAAACAAGAAGATTCTGTTTCTTTGTGTGTTTACATGCAGACCAATAATCTGATCTTTATCTGATTTGGGCACTTACCACATTATTGAAGTGGTCATGTAACTAGCGTACTATGAAATATTAAATCAGATTAAAGCTGCCATCTAAATGGCAAGTATCCTGTATAAGCACCTAAGTGGCATTTTAGACCAATAATCTGGTTAAACATGACATGTACAGTACAGACGTAACCTGATATATTTTGTGTTTGTACATTGTTAACGTAAATAAACAAAACAGGATAGACAAGAACTACTTTGCAAACACTAAACACCAGCAAATAGTGACTGAGCAACATTTTTTAACACAAAGCCAGAGATTAGTATCTGTCGGTAATGTGTGTTTGAAGTTATTGTCAGATAATTGGTGGGATGATGATCTTACAGGATTTTCACAGACAGGATGAAGTAAAAAACAAACAAACAAACAAACAAACAAACAAAAAAGCATCCAGTGAGTGAGCTTGATGAATAAGGTCAAAATACATTGGCTAGATTTACTGGAAGGTTCCAGCAGACAGAAAGGCTATTTCCTGGTAACTCAAATAAGCACTCTTTACAACAGCGGTGAGCAGAAAATCATCTCAGAACTTGCCAAATCTTGATGAAGATGAGCTACAGACAGCAGAAGACCATATCAGGTTCCACTCCTGTCAGCTAAGAACAGGAATCTGAGCCTACACTGTTGTCAGACTCACCCAAACTGTACAGTTAAAGACTGGGGGAAAAAACCAGGCGACATTTTTTTAATCTTTAGCTCTCTTTCAACGGGTTGAGTGAACATTAACTGAAGCTTTTGCCCTCTATTTGTGAGTGTATTTCTTGTATTTAGAATGACAAAGCATTTCTGAGCCATGTAAATGATGTAGATTTTCCCAGCAGAGTTTTCCCATTTTCATTTTCCTAAACTTTTTTCCTTCATGATATTATATTGTATTTTTTTTCATTTGTAATGTAGACTAAACTATGCACTGTGTCTAAATATCAATGAATATTTAATCTGCCATTATGGATCCAATGTGAATCAAACTCATCTGTTTTTCAAGAAAGCATTATTTAAAAATATTCCTTAACCATTTACGAACGGTTTTTTTTTGTATTTCTTTTTGTAAATTTTTTAGAAGTCCATACTATTCACACACCCAGTGATTCATTTTCAAAATCCCTACTGCTTTTAGAGGTTTAATTCAATTGATGCTGTGCCTCGATGACTAATACATTGTGTCTAATACATTGTGTCAACCATGTGTCTTCAATGCTTTAAGAAAATAACAGCAAATATTTTTGACTGAGAAAAATGGTATGTAATACTGGATGAGAAATAAAGTTGTCCCCTTTATATGAAGTCCCTTCTCTGAATGTTGTATGATGCTTGTGACTCAGTATCAATGTGGGTTTTGGAAAACTTTATCAAGAACTGAACTATGACTATAATTCATTCATTCATTGTCTACTGCTTATCCGATCTACTCTCGGGTCACGGGGAGCCTGTGCCTATCTCAAGCGTCATTGGGCATCAAGGCAGGATACACCCTGGACGGAGTGCCCACCCATCACAGGGCACACACACACACTCTCATTCACACACTACGGACAATTTAGAGATGCCAATCAACCTACAATGCATGTCTTTGGACCGGGGGAGGGAACCGGAGTACCCGGAGGAAACCCCCGAGGCATGGGGAGAACATGCGAACTCCACACACACGGCGGAGGCGGGAACCGAATCCCCAACCCTGGAGGTGTGAGGCAAACGTGCTAACCACCAAGCCACCAAACCACTGTGCGCCCCATATGACTATAATTACAGATAATTAGCTGGATTAATAGTATTGGAAAAAGTATTTTGTTCTTTGAAATGACATTAAGTAAGAGTACACATTTTCACAACACTTGAGTCAAGTATAAATACTCTAAAAATAACACTTAACTATAGCAACAAAGTACAATTACTCAAGTATTTTTCACACCTGATTACTGGTTTGGTTAACAGGGAAAACCTGTATTAGCACAAGGATTAGCATTCAGTAGAGGTATGCACTGAAAATGTTCTTTAAATCCTGTTCCCGCCCTCTGCCAAAGGAATTCATGCCCTTCCTGAATCTGTTCTTGACCAACCTTTTCCTCCCCCATGTCAAAGATGGCCAATCCCATCCAGCCACTAATTTTGATTGTTCTCTCACTGCAGTGTTTTCTAATCATCTTAGTTGACTTCATTCTCAAAATATGCAGTGATAAGTAGCATCGCTAACCATGATACAGCAGTTACTGCTGATGAATGAATGAACATGGTGAATGTAAAATGTAGCCCCCTGTTTAGCCGATTTTGGTTGCAGTTAAACACTTGTTTCTGTCTTAGGTACTGAGCACAATTTCAATTATTAGCTTTTGATCCTATTGACCATGGCTTTTACATTAAATTGGAAATGAAGACACGGAAATGTAGATTATTCCTAGCTAAAAAAGTGCCATATGGTGTCCCACAAGGTTCTATCTTAGAACCATTTAAATATTTATTTATATCCAGCTGTAAATGGTAATAGTATGTAACAATTTAAGCCTTAAGTATGTAACAATTTAATTTAAGCCTTACCCAAACAGATATTAAATAGCTTCAATAAATTGAAATGTATTCTTTTAAAATTTCTAATAAAAACAAAAACCCAGATTTCACACTAGTGCTTTATGAGTTTTTTGTGAGATGGAAAACTACAGTGAAAAAAAACGAAAAGACTGGTTAATAATTTAATTATTTGAACAGTAAGTAAGTAAGTAATCTACTACTAAATCCTCACTGTCTTTTAGCATTTCAGGAGCCAAATTAGCAAAAAAAACAAAAAAAACATTCTGCTTCCTGGAAGTACTGCTGTAGCTTTACATAGGCTTCAGCTAGTTCAGAGCATCAGCCTATTCATTTCCACATTCAAGTTATCAAAGTAATTATTTCTGCTTATAATGTTTAAAGCTCTGAATGGTTTTCCTCATGAAATATCACACTTATAGCCTGAAACAATTTAACCCATTTGCTAAAAGGATCATTTGCTGCTCTGTCAATAGACATCGGTGCCCTTCAATGTCGATTTTGGTGATGAAATGGACATTTTTTTGCCAATCAAGGACTTCCTCTTTCACTTGAAAAGTGTACATCAGTTCATAATAAGACGCACGAACAACTCAAGTGTGGGTTGTACACAGTGAGCCAAAGCAGAAGTTGCGTCAAGTAAATAATTACAAATCCTCTCATTATTGTTCTCAGGCGTTGCAATTAATGAGGTCGTTTAAACTGGGTGTTTTTAAAAAAAAAACTTTTACTTGAGTATGCTTTAAGTACTATAGTGCTACAGCATTACAATACTACAATATTACCTTGCTATTTTCCCTTCAAGTGTGCTTGCTACTTGAGTTTACTCTGTTTGTTCATTGTTTTGACTCCACTGACTATTATTAGACTGTTTACTCTGCCTACAAGTCATAACAAATTGTACAGAAAACATGAGTGGCAACAGTAGAACTGCTAATAATCACTAGAAGACGTGGATGATGCCTCAGGCAGCTACTCTTACTTTTACTTAATCATTTTTACCAGTACATTGGTGTGCCGTTCTGCCAGGGGAATGGAAATCAACTTATCAGATGTTTTTAATCAGTATAATCAAATGTTTTATTTTATTGCCGAAAGTCTGATATAAAATTAATCAGGACACTTTTGTCTTCTAGCATGAGACATATGTTTTTAGAGGTTATCCCCTGTTTGGATAACCTTACACGGAATTTTAGTGGTTGAAGATAACGTCTTCAAATTTGAGATGTTTATGAACAAGCACTTCTCAGAGAGCAGAAATGGGTTTGATATAATCATATACTTTGAAGATAGAAACATTTGAGTGGAAAAAACTAACTGTTTTTGTGTTTTGGAACTTTTCTATGAATATTTGCTCCTAGTAGACTAGGTAAAAAAAGAAATACTTATGAAAAACTACAAATTTAAAGCGCTGTGTCTACTTTCATATGAGTCATTCAGAACCACCATGAACTGTGACATGACAAAGAAATTCAATGCTGAATAGGGACACAACAAAACAGGCACAAATTCTATTTTTTGGCCTCTGGGAAACAGCTAAGTGGATTTTCCAAATTGCGTGATTGTGTTCTGAGATGTCATACCAATACTGCCCTTTCTATATTTCTTCCTTCAGTGGCCATTTCTAGTGCACTCCATTGGACAACGTCCACATATTGTGTTCATTAAGAACTACTTGTGAGGGTATATACATGGACGCTTCCTACCGCTCGACATAAGCAGTAATAAAAGGGATTCAGCAGGTCAAATCTTTCCACTCAGGTACTTACAGTGAGTCATGTCGAATTTGTGCATCTCTTTGCCAAAGTACTCCTCTTCTTCCTGTTGCTGCGAGGCAGGAACCAGCTCACTCTGCTGGTCTGTGGTGGTCTCCACGGTGCTGTTGTAGAGTGAGATGATACTCTCTGGGATGTTCTCTTCTTGCTCATCCTCTTCAGGCTCAGGCTCCTTGGCCATTCGCAGCTTACTGAGGATCTGTCCACGAATGGCCTCGATTCGCTTTCTCTTCGCCACCTCAAGGTCCAAAGTCTTGCAGGTGGACATGGCAGCAGCTATAGATGCCAAGCAAACAACAGCTAGTGCCAAGCAAAGTTGCCTCATGGTGATGGTGATCTAATTCTGAAATGTACACGATTTAGCTAATAAATGACAGGTAAGGTCGACGTCAGGTGTGACAGCGATGAAACAGTCACTTGCTGATTGGTAAGAAGATACTGGGATGTTTCCTGATGTTACTGATGAGGATGATGCAGTTCATGGAAAGCACCTGTAATATTGGTGTCACTAAATGCCGGGGTGTATTAGCAGAGGGGAATCCCTGGACACACAGAGTCTGTTTGTCTCCTGAACCCAGACAGTACACATGCAAAGGTGGAGAGTTTGTGTGTGACTATCCCTTGCCTCGTACTTGCCAAATGAGCCGATCTGTCTCACTCTTATTTCTCGCTGTCTCTGCCCCACACACTTACTCAGAGGGTGGACGCAAAGCAGTGCTCCCCAGGGTCTGAGCACATGTGATGTCAGGGCCACACTTGAACACAAATAAACACCGAATACATAAGAATTTGCTCCAAACACAAGCTTTCAGTTGCAGGTTTCAGTGTTGCTTCTCTGCTGGCAAACACACACAGGAGCACTTGTTCAAGACCGAAGGTCTGGCTGAAATCCCTGTCTTTCTCTCCCTGTCCTGGAGACTTCTTGCTCTTAGGAGAAAGACTGCTACATGGACACAATAACAAGCACTGTGTGCAAGGTACTGCTTCTTAAATGCTTCTTAGTTGGTTCTGTTATATTCTTTTTCACAGGTTGTTGTTAGGAAGCCTCTCGTTGTTGGTTTTTTTTTGGTCCTACAGTGAAACTCTTGATCTGATGACCCCTTGTTTCCTTGATAGATTCCCCCAGTGGCTCTGATACAGCCTGCAGACAAATCAGATAGCAAGAGCAAAGGGAGAAGAGAAGACAAACAGAAATGCTGAGTTGCCACAGCTAGTAATCCTAACACTTTAACACTTTAAGCATGTGAAACTTAAGAGTAAGATCATCATGCAAGGCTCAACAGAAAAGAGATCTACATCAGAATCTTAAGTGCATGGTTCAGAAGGTGTGATTAGTACCTTGATTATAAATTCAAGTCCTGCTGATGAAGTTGTCGCCAGCTGTAACAAAACAAAACAAAAATCCCCAAGTGTTCCTGCATGCTTCTTTCCAGCAACACGTTGTTTCACACACACACACGCCCCCCCCACACACACACACACACACACACACACACACACACATACACACACAAAAAGTCCTGAGCAGTAAGGAAAATGAAAGGTAAATAAATCCTTCTGGAAAATACCTTGTAGTTTTTCTGCTCAGTGATGTAACAGTCAAACAAATCGTCTTTGGAGAAAAGTCAATACAGTTAGAAACGAAAGTGAAAAACAGCCCAAAACAATGAGTGCTGGATGAAGACGGAGCGTCAGTAGCAACAGCAGTAGTTGAAGTTATGAGGCGAGCGTTCTCACTGCCGGCAGTGTGTAAGTCCTGGGATCGGGTTGCAGTCCCACTCCCTCTCCCTCTTTTCCTACTTTTCTTCTTCTCCTTCTCTGCCCGTCCACTTTTATGCCTTAAGCCCTGATGAGGACACTCTTCACACCTCCTCTTCTGCTCTCTCTCTTGCTCCTTCTCTCACGTGCTCTCTCAACCTCCTTCAGGATCAGGGCTCACTCTTGCTTTAGACTCTTTCTACCAGACCAAATTAGGTGGTGACAATATGATTTGTGAAAGACTCTCTTAACTAACAACTATCCCTCTCACTCTCATATCTTCTCTTCCTTTTTTTTTTTCTTGTTCCTGTTACTTCACTAATACAGCAGAGAGCTCTCCGCCCAGGAAATGAGCATAACGGACTCTAAAACATCTGCTTTGCACACAGCCCACAGCAAAGTGATGGTATGATAGATTGAACTAGGCAACAGTCTCTATCTCTATCTCACACACACACATTAGACGGACAGGACAGACAGGTAAACAAGCTCTGTGCGACACTGATGTTGGCCAAACTAACCACACTTTAAACTGCCAAAATGACACGTCCCAGGCGGTTCCTCCACAAAGACCTGGCCTGTTCAGCCATGAAAGACTATGACTTTACCTGTGTTTCCTGTAAAGACAAAGTGCAGCCTGGGAAAAGACTCCACACGGTCAGATAACATATCATTTTAAGACATGATTTCTTGGACTGAAATATGCTTCTCTTTTGTTTTCAACTAAAATAAGATTCAAAGATGATCTCCCTTTACATTTATAACCTAATTTGTGTACAGAAAGACAGTTTACAATAACAAATGAATGACAAGCTTCGTTGTTGACAAATCACTGTTCATGCTCACACTGGTAGTCATCTGTTTATTTTTCCTGTTGTCCTTTACATTTTTTTTATTAACATGTTTCTAAACATTTTAACACTTTTGGCCATAAACTGACTTCTGCCCGTTTGCCTATAACACATAACTAGGTGCATTAGTTAAACTTGTCCTTACCTGATGCATTTTTAGCAATACTATTAGCAGGAAATCTTCCAATTTTTTGGCTGATTTCCAAAGCTCTGTAGCCACATTCGACGGGTTTTCCCAGAGCACCTCCATTATGCAAAGCGGCAACAGTCGACTCATTGTGACAGTATAGTTTCACTTTCCTCTGAATATACACTGAGTAATGACTCACTATGTATTATAAAAGTACATTCAAATCTAAAAATAAACAATAGTGCAAAAAGGAGCATGCTTGCACTGGATACATGTTTTGTTTTTTTTACATGGAAATTAAGGTGCCAACTAAGACAAAGAAACTAGAGATTGCTATCAGCTACTACCATCACTACTATTCAGGGTACAGGGTGCATTCACACACACACACACACACACACACACACACACACACACACACACACTCACACACACACACACACACACACACACACACACTTTAACAAATGCCAGTCAGCCTACAATGCATGACTTTGGACTGAAAAAGAAACGGTAGTACACAGGGGAAACCCCTGATGCACAAAGAACATTAAAACTCCATGCATAGAAATGGGACTCGAACCATCAACACTGGAGGGCCCAGGAAAAAATCCAACATGTCCCTTATAAACACTCTTATTGTTATTAATTGCTAATTGTAGCATGAAGTCTACTTAAAACGTCTTCAGTCTAATTAAATTCTCTACAAAAACTGCATGAAGTAATGGCATAAATGTGTATTTTAAAACAAATAGGCTTGACTAGGCATTTGTGATTTTGCTCACTGCTTCAAGCAATTGTTTCATTAAAGCTCAGTAATGTGGTGATGTATATATAGGTAATTCATGTACATTTCTAACAAGCAGGGATATGCAAAGAATGTATTCACAGAGCTGTAACGTACACCCCCTAATGTGACAAAAAAAGGCCTCTTCTCATCCTCTTATTCTTCTTCACTTTAAGTACTATATCGAGTACGCTCGATGTTGGATAAATGATGGCTACATGGCGCCCTCTAGTGGACTCATTCGGATAACATACTTCAAAACCTCCTTTGGTGCTTAAATGGTTAATGTAGCATACTGATCATGGCAGTCTAGGTTAAGGTTTTAGTTCGTGTGTGTGAAGTCGTCAAAGGTATAAACTTTCCACTCTTCTCATCCTGTCTGAAGAGCTTTCTTTCTTTCTTTCTTTCTTTCTTTCTTTCTTTCTTTCTTTCTTTCTTTATTAACTAACTAAAGAACTAACTAACTAAATAAAAAAATCTATTAATTTTATTGATAATAATATTAATATTATATAAAATAATTCATTAATTTGGGGGGGCACGGTGGCTTAGTGGTTAGCACGTTTGCCTCACACCTCCAGGGTTGGGGGTTCGATTCCTGCCTCTGCCGTGTGTGTGGAGTTTGCATGTTCTCCCCGTGCCTCGGGGGTTTCCTCTGGGTGCTCCGGTTTCCTCCCCCAGTCCAAAGACATGCGTGGTAGGTTGATTGGCATCTCTAAATTGTCCGTAGTGAGTGAATGAGAGTGGTGTGTGTGTGTGTGTGTGTGTGTGTGTGTGTGCCCTGCGATGGGTTGGCACTCCGTCCAGGGTGTATCCTGCCTTGATGCCCAATGACGCCTGAGATAGGCACAGGCTCCCCGTGACCCGAGAATAGTTCGGATAAGCGGTAGACAATGAATGAATTTATTACATTTTTTTTAATTTTTTTTTTACAGTATTTCATGTAAACTACACACCCCATGTCCGCTTTATTAGGAACACCTATAGGTCTGAAGTAATTTTCCAAAAGGTTTCATGCATAAAATCATCAGGTCAAAACCTTCAATTGATGTTCAAATCAAACATCTGAATAGAAACAAATGTGATTTCAGTGAATTTCATTGTGATATAGTTGTTGTTTGCATTTACGCAAATACAAATAGTACATACTATATTTTAACTATATTTTAAACTGCATTCTGTAAATTGCATGCTTGAAGCACTTTAAATATAATAAGTGAACATATTATATTATATACAGAATATACGCCTACTGATATTTACAGAAATTTTATAAACACCAAGTAGTTAAGGCTCTGGGTCATTGACCGTAAGATCGGGATTCAAGCCCCAGCACTCCCAAGCAGCCACTGTTGGGCCCTTGAGCAAGGCCCCAACCCTCCCTGCTCCAGGGGTGCTGCATCATGGCTGACCCTGTGCTCTGACCCCAACCCCCAAGGATGGGAAACGTGAAGAAAGAATTTCACTGTGCAGTAATGTATATGTGACAAATAAAGACAACTTAACTTAACTTGATGACAATTGTTCATGTCAGAGCCCTCTACTGATTGCAGGGTGAATTGCAATTGCAAATCAAAACGTCCAAAAAGCCATTCTAACTCCTGTTTTCTTCAGCTAAGCTCATCACCTCTTTTCAATTATTTATGTTTTGTGAAGGGCCCGACCTGAGCTACAAAGACCATTTCCCTGCTTGTAATGAATAAAATAGTGAGATCCTCTTCATGCCAATATTGCTCTTTAAAAATACATGAATATTACAGATAACAATATCAGGGCTTTCTCAAACATGTCGCTTTTATGAAGTTGTTTTGCAGAATCATGACTATAACCATGAAGGTCTATTTTGTCCATAGCATAGGTTAAGTGCATCAAATGATGTGTTTAATTGTCATTCTTGTATACTGTATAAGAAATGAGGGCAAGAAGCCTTTATTATCACATACATTACAGCACAGTAGAATTCTTTTCTTCAAGTATCCCAGCTGAGGAAGTTGGGGTCAGAGTGCAGGGGCAGCTGGAGCATGGAGGATTAAGGACCTTGCACAATTGCCCAAGTGGAGCTTGGTGGTGCTGAGGCTTAAACCCGATCCTCTAAATCCTCTAATCAACAACCCAGAGCCTTAACCACTTGAAACACCACTGCCATAATATACTAGAAATGGAAATGAATATGAATTTATTATTTGGATTGAACACATAATGTGTTCTATACAGATACAAGTAAAAATATGAGAAGGAGGAGGTAGGAGACACTTTTTTTGGCAATCAGGCAAGAAAAGTAGATGGGGATGGATGGATGGGGGGTTAATTTTACAGAGGTGCAACTGAAACAGTCAAATATTAAACATGTGGAACTAACAAACACAGCAACAAAAGTTGTGTGTTGCCTTTAAAATGTCCATTCATTCACCTTTTGTAACTGCCTTCTCAGGGTCACATTGGTTTAAACCAGTTTACTAGTCTGTTTATATGGGAAACAAAAGCAGCTTGCGACATTAAAGCATGTCTCGTCCTCACTAACAGAAATCCAGAGATTTTCTCCTGAGTTCTAACAAGTTTGCAGCACTTCTTGTTGTTGGAGTGTGAAAGAACTGTTCACACATAAACACAACTTACCTCATTTCATTTGCGCAAGTAATAAGTTTTATTCCTGTGTTTTTCTAGCGGTGTATCTTGACCATTTCCGTGCCTTTGGACTTCAGTGTGTTGTGCTGTTTGAACCTTTTGCCTTGGCTTATTAGATGTGTATTTTCAGATTTCAGGATTTAAAATAAACATTCCTGTGTACATTTCCAGCTGAGACCAGCAAAAAACTATTCATATGCCATGCTGACAGTGCTGGCTTTTGCACATTTGGATTATTCTGATGACTGGAACACAACACAGTTTCTGGGAACACAAGTCGTAAAAAAATAGCCTACCAAAAAACCCTTTCAGTATGTTCCATGCTCACTTTAGGTTTAAATTTGAATACAGATTCAAGTATGGATATTTGGAGCACTAAAGATATATATATATATATATATATATATATATATATATATATATAATTAGTGGTAATATATTATACCATTATTGCAGTCATTGGAAACAAAAACACAGTAACCCTGTAGCCTGATTGGCATCTCTAAATTGCTTGTGGTATATGAACAATGTTCAAGTGTGTGCGATTGTACCCTGTGATTGGCTTGTGCCATGTCCCCCAGTGCCCTGAGATAGGCTTAGTTCCCTGTGACCCTAGGATAAGGATATGTTCCCCATGACCCTGTGTAGGATAAGCGGTACAGTAAATGGATGAATGGGCAATAACTGCCCAGGATAATACATATACAGGAAAAAGCAAGACAATAGAATAATGTTGAATGGATTATATGGCAGAGCAGAAAAGAGATGAATAAAACAGCTGTGTATTCATGTAGTGTATGCATGGGATCATATGACGAGAAACCAGTGCAGCTGTTTGTCTATACAATGCAGACTCTTCCTGCACTATAAGGTAGTTAAAATATATATTCCAGGTACCAGTAGGATGAAGAAAAATGTAACAGTAAGAGCAGCCTTCTTGACTTTGAGTAAACATAAACAATGATGTATGTTCCCAACTTATTAGTATGCTTTACAGGGATACTGCCTATTCAGACGCATGATCATCCAGCTATCTTAAGCATGCCCCATGTTTTCTGTGAAACGGATCTTTTCAGGACTGTGAAGTCAGTGTGGTATGGGCTTCTATCCAATCCACCGTTTGCGTCTGTTGGTGCATCCATTTTCACACCAACAGAACCATGTGAAAGTGTTCAAGGAGTACTTTGGCAACACGTTCAATTTGCACTTACTTTCTACTTACATCAGATATTTGCTTTTTATGTTTCATGCTGAAAGCGCTTTGGTTTTCCCCATGACAAATTGATTTATGTGTGTGCAACCTCATATTTGGTCAAAGACCTTCAGGAGACTCGTGTGGTTCTTTTGAAAAATTGTTTTCATTTGCAGAAATCAAAGCAACTTCTTCCAGGAGTTTGAGTGGAAATGCAATGTGGAAAAAAGTGCATAATGATCAAAATGATTATTTGGTCAAATCTTTTTTTTTCTTTACTTCAAAGGGTGCCGATATTTTTAGTGGTGCAGCAAGACCAACATAAAACTGATGAATAACTGCTTGTATGGGCCAGTTAAAGAGATATCATCTGTGTTCTATTGTCAGTTTGGAACTCTTCCATAAGATTTGGCACCTTGATTAAAAGTCATCTTGAAACCATTGCAATTCTCCAAAATTTCTCACGCACGTCTCAGTGCCGTGAAAACATCCTGTTATTGTATAACCTGCCTTTTAACGCCTTTCACTTATAACACTTCCAAATAAAAAACAAAGAAACTTGTAGGAATTACTCAATCCCATAAATAGGGTGTATGTAATAGGTAGGCATCCACGAGGATGAGGAAAGAATGAGGATATTTAAGCCTTTAACCACAAACTTCCGAATAAACATGCAAATGGTTAATTTATAGTTTTAGGAAATTATAGTTTTGCACTGGTCATTTCATTCAGTAGGTTTTCAACCTTTTTCCAGGTAACAGGAGAGTCCACACCAATTAAGTGTCCTGCAACCTTTAGACATTACAATACACCATATATATAATTTCATACACAGAATATGGATGTTGCTGCTTCAGAGAAGTCTTAACTAAATATTAAATATGTTTTGAATTAAAACAAGAAACAGGTCCAAAATTCAACTTATCACCGAAAACTGTTTAAGATCATTGACTGTGATTGTGTTTCTAATAAAAATGGGATTTTCTGAGGCGCTGAGTGACCCGGATGTATACTTCTCGCGTTGCTAGACGGGTTGCTAGGACGCATAAGCGTCAGGTAGCAAACAGTCAGCTAGGGTTGAATTCCAAATACTTCCACATTGCCTGTATTAGTCCACTTCATAGCCGGGATATATGGTCAGTGGTAATGGTGGTTTTACATTCTTAAAAGTACTTGAGATTTGAGATGCGACCCATTTAATAAGGTTACTCTACTGTGTGGCGTCCAGTAAACTACAGCACTGCAGGAAAAGCTTAACCTCCACAGGTTAACATCCACAAGTTTGGACAGCTTACTCATCCGAATAATATTTGGGATTAATAAATATATTTTTCGATAACTGTAGAAGCCAAGAGGGAAACACAGATGGAATAGGAATCAGCACGGCGGTGATTTGAAACAAACGGGAAACTTCGGAAAATAATCAGACCTGAGAGCTCTTCATGTATGAGCTGATTTAAGGTGAAACCAAATTGCGGTAAAGCTTGTTTTACTTACATTAAATTGCCCCAGGTGTGAATGAGTGCGTGTATGCCTGGTGGCTGCGATGGACTGACTGGTGTCACATCCGGGGAACATTCCCGTGTAAAGTACATAGGATGGGATATACTGTTTCAGGTGATGAGCATATGATATACTGGAGTAAAAACACAACGTTATAAGCAGGTAGGTCTGGCAGCTGATGCAGAATAAATGATTAAATTTTACGGAAAAACTAATTTAGCTAAGTTAAGAAATAATAGTTTAGTTTTTTTTTTACTTAAATACCTGTCTATAGTTCTGAACAGAATTAATTGACTAATGTAACAGGCAAAAGAAGCTCAAAAGTCACTAATTAGATCACGTAAACTTCACTGGTCGCAAACTGATTTCTCATTAGAATAGTGATTGAAATAAAAGTGAACATGTGGTTTCTCTTATATACTGCATGTGTGTATTCTCTTATCATATCATACGAGATGAGGGAGAAGTAGTGTATGTTGTTTGCCACGGCTCATGTGCGCTCTACTGTCTTTTCTCTCATTGGTAGTCGCTGCACCAAATCGCTCCATATTTGCATAAAGTTGATCAATTTTGTGGCTTGGACACGCCCACATCTAGTCATATCCGTTTTCTGTCACTAATGGAGGCGGAAGTCACCAGCTCTCGTTGGAAATGAATGATCTCTAGATGCTTTATCACTGTATTTGATTCTGTCATACAAGCAGGCTTATTTTAGCTTTATATATGTAAGAAATAACACACTCCAGACTTTGCTGCTATATAAAAAAATAATGGGTCCTGATGGTGGTGTGACGCAGCACAACGTGCAGCAGAGTGCCGCTGCCTATAATACACATCCCTGAAGTGCATTATTTTTATATGACAGAACAGTCTGGAATATGTTTTTCTTTTCAGTTTACAATGTTTCATTGTTTTTTTTAATGAAAAACACATCACACTTTCTAACATTTAATCTTAATGTTTCGGAACATCAGAGACACAAGCTTGTGTTCTCATTTTCTTCTATGCTACAGCTGCCATTCCCTCACCAGCCTCTCTTTGTCTCTCTCATATGTCCTGAACACTTTTCTGAGCGCCATAAATGTTAAACATAAAAATTCTTATAAAAATAACACAACATCAACAGTACATTTTTTTTTTATTCATTATTAATCTTAGACGATATAGGGCATTGGTGGCTCAGTGGTAGGTCTCTCGGCTAGCATGCGGAAGGCCCGGGTTTGATTCCCAGCCAATGGCTCAACCCCAGCCACTGGATGCAGTGCCGGTCCCAAGCCCGGAAAAATGGGAGGGTTGCGTCAGGAAGGGCATCCGGCGTAAAACATTTGGCAAGTTGTTTTGTGGACCAGTTGATCCGCTGTGGCGACCCCGAACAGGGAGCAGCTGAAAGCAACTTCTTCAATCTTAGATGATGTGGAGCTTCTGCTGTACAAGCCTCTGTGTATGAACCATTACTATAGAATCAATAACATTAGAATCGAGTGCATTAATATTAACTTACGGTCATGTTACAGCCCGAACTACCACCTGTGTGTACTATTATACAAAATTAATACACTCCTTCTGACCAATCCGAGAATTCACCCAAAGCATGTTGGAAGGCAGGTTACACTGGTGGCCATAAGTTGTGTGTTTGGGGCAGTTTATTAACATATAAAGAGTTGACAAATTATGTACAGTTACAGGGAAAGTTACAGTTCTGTCACATAGAAGCTTAAGTAGATTTTTTGAATATATCTTTCAATTAATAAAAATTGTGTAAACCTGTGTGTAAATCAGTTCCCCTGAGGTTGCCAGATATTTCTCAGGTGGAAGATCCAAGTCAGTCTTTTTCCACTAGCTGTAACCTCCACCTTTACATAAATAGTCACTTGCTTTTAAAAACGAAATAGAAAGTAAAAGGAAATAGCATTTTCTTGCTTTTCTTTTTTTATTTTGTTTTTATAGCTATTTTGCTCAAATGTGGACAACGTAACACATATTACGTTTAACATAGCTCAAAAACAAAGACATTAAAATGTCTAATTTGATAATAAATAGATAAGAAGATCAAAATCATAGTCACGTATATTTCTAGTGCTTTGTTGCTTGTATAGTTCTCGCTATCACTGCAGATCTGGATTCAGGCACTGAATGTTTAGATATTTCTTCACTGCATTCCTCCTGTTCTTTGCTCTAACATCTGTCTTGGTTTGTCATGGGATGATGATATTAGTGAAATGAGGAGTTTGTGAGGTGGTGGTATTGTTCCTGGAATATAATCGGATACTGAAAGTTGCTTTGATAGCTCCGTTATGCCGTAGTATATAAGACAGTTTCGAATAATTATACAGTACAGCAGGGAAATGTCACCTGACTGACACATTGATGGAGCTCACTTCATTTATAATTTTACAGAAAGGAAAGGTAAGGAAAAGAAAGTAAAGGAAAGCTGTCATTCCCTCCCTTGCCTCTCTTTGTGTCTCTCTCATTTGTCCTGAACACTTTTCTGAGCGGACAAACTTTTTTTCTGACTCCATAAATGTTAAAAAAGTAGAAAAAAACACCAAATCAATGTTTCAATTCACCCCAAAAGATGGAGTTTTCTGCTGTACAAGTCTCTGTGTATGAGCCGTTACTATAGAATCAATAACATTAGAATCGAGTGCATTAATATTAACCTACGTTCGTGTTACAGCCCGAACTACCACCTGTGCTGTGCTATTATACAAAATTAATGCACTCCTTCTGATCAATCAGATTCGAGAATTCACCCAAAGCATGTTGGAAGGCAGGTTACACTGGTGGCCATAAGTTGTGTGTAATTACATATGAATTCAAAAACACTTTGATGATTTTAATAAACTTTTCTTTCCTCAGTAATAACTCGTAATAAGGATCTTTGATAGATTGTATTGTTTCATGTTAGAGTAACACACTACACTGAAAATGAAGTCACTAACTGATGAAGTAGTCTGAATGGCAGAGAGTTTATTTAGTTTATTTCTTTCTAACTAGATAATAGACAATGATTCATTATTTTTTTTGTTAATTTTTGTTAGTAAGTGTTCATGAACTCAAGCTTACTGGCTCTACCATGGAGAAGTATGAGAAATTGGCTAAGATCGGCGAGGGCTCCTACGGCGTGGTGTTTAAATGCCGCAACAAGGAAACAGGTCAAATAGTGGCCATCAAGAAGTTTGTGGAATCTGAGGACGATCCGGTCATCAAGAAGATAGCGCTGAGGGAAATCCGAATGTTGAAGGTAAAATGGATTTTTCTTCCTCTTTCTCTGTTGTTCTGTCTTGCTGTTCATTGTCTTAGCCTCTTCAGCCTTACATAAATTTCCCCTAATGACTGTATCACTTACAGCTCACACTGTATCTAGCCACCTGTAGCACAAAGGTACAAAAGGAAGTAGATGTCTAATATAAACTTACTTAGCAACAAGACAAATAACATTATTTGCTTTGTTAATTGCATTATCTGTTTCTTGAGTTATACAATATTGTGTTGATAAGTATCGAAAAGAATAATGTATTTAACAGAAGTATTACAAGTCAGCTAGGTATTAATTATCGTATTATTGCTCAGTAATTTAATAATAATTGACTAGCTTTATATTTATACTGTTTTGTTGTGGCTATAATGTAGCAGATTCTACTGTATAATTTTGCTAACCAACTAGCAGCTATGCTAGTTACTGCTAACAAGTTACCACTAGCTAAGCTCTTAGCTACATCATTAATTTTTCAGTTTTGGATTAGTGCAAAATTAGAGTTTGCAACAGTGTTTCCTAGGAATTTGAATTGTATTGTTAAAACAAAATAAAAAAAAAAAGATGTATAAAAAAAGATTGCTGTCAAACCAATCAAAAACACTTAGTGGTAGGCATGCACCTTCATGGTTGGGGGTTTGATTCCTGTCTTCACCCTGTGTGAAGTCCGAATGTTCTCCCTGTATTTTAAGGGTTTCCTCTGGGTATTCAGGTTTCCTCCCCCAGTCCAAAGACATGCGTTGTAGCCTGATTGGCATCTCTAAATTCTCCATCATGTGTGAACAGGTGTGTAAGTGTGTGTGTGTGATTGTGCCCTACAATGAGTTGGCACCCCATTCACGTTCCCCATGACATTGTGTAAGATAAGTGGTACAGAAACAGATCAATGGATAACAACCAAGCGAATTTAAGACACTGGAAAAAAAGTGAAAACACAACAGCTCTTTGGACTTCACATTATTTCAGATATCTATAGCCAATAGGAAAATGAAGACAGGAAGTGACATCAGCAATGATGACGTTAAAAACAGTACTAGAATGTTGCTTCTCTAATCATAGTCCACTTGATCTCATAGTTCTCCTGTCCATCCCGTTTCCCCTGCAGCAGTTAAAGCATGTAAACCTCGTCAACCTTCTGGAGGTGTTCAGGAGGAAGAGAAGACTTCACTTGGTCTTTGAGTTTTGCGAACAAACCGTCCTCAATGAACTCGACAAGCATCCCAGAGGGTTAGTTTTCATGTCTTTTTTTTTTATTTACGTACTTTTACATATAAAGAGTTGACAAATTATGCACAATTACAGGGAAAGTTACAGTTCTGTTACAAGGAAGCTTTAGTAGATTTTTTTTTAAATGTATCTTTCAATTAATATAAACTGTGTAAACCTGTTTGTAAATCACTTCTCTGAGGTTGCCAGATATTTCTCAGGTGGAAGATCTAAGTCAGTCTTTTTCCACTAGCTGTAACCTCCACCTTTACATAAATAGTCACTTGCTATTAAAAGAAATGGAAAGTAAAAGGAAATAGCATTTTCTTCCTTTTCTTTTTTTATTTTGTTTTTATAGCTATTTTGCTCAAATGTGAACGTAACACACATTACGTTTAACATAGCTCAAAAACAAAGACATTAAAATGTCTAATTTGATAATAAATAGATAAGAAGATCTAAATTGTAGTCACATATATTTCTAGTGTTTTTCTGCTTGTATAGTTCTCGTTATCACTGTAGATCTGGATTCAAGCGTCGGATGTTTAGCTTAGTGCTTCACTGCATTCCTGTGCTCTCCTGTTCTCTGCTCTAACATCTGTCTTGGTATGTTATGGGATTATGATATTTGTGTAATGAGGAATTTGTGAGTTTGTGAGGTGGTGGTATTGTTCCTGGAATATAATCAGATAATGAAAGTTGTTTTGACAGCTCTGTTGTGCCGTAGTTTATAAGACAGTTTTGAATAATTATACAATACAGCAGGGAAAAAAGTCACCTGACTGAGGCATTGATAGAGCTCACTTCATTTATAATTCCACAGAAAGGGAAGGGAAGGGAAGGGAACAGGAGGAAAGGGAAGGAAAGGAAAGAAGGGAATCACAAGAAAATAAATTTAAGGTAAGAGAAGCAGAGAAAAATGAAGAGAAGAGAACAGAACAGTGGAAAGGAAAGGAAAGAAAAGGAAAGGAAAGGAAAGGAAAGGAAAGGATATGAAAGGATATGAAAGGAAAGGAAAGGAAAGGAAAGGAAAGGAAAGGAGGAAATAAAGGAAATGGAAAAAATATTAATTATGGAAGGTAAGAGAAGAAAAGGAAAAGAGCAGAACAGAAGAAAAATGAAGGAAAGAAAAGAAAATGAATAGAAGGTAGAAGAGGAGAGGAGAGAAATGATGAGAAGTAAAGGAAAGAAAAGGGAAATAAGGGAATGGCAAGATAATAAAAAATGGAAAGTAGGATAAATGATGAAAAGGAAAGGAAAGGAAAGGAAAGGAAAGGAAAGGAAAGGAAAGGAAAGGAAAGGAAAGGAAAGGAGGAAATAAGGGAATGGCAAGAACTCAAACATGGAAGAGAAATCTCTGAAATCTAACAGGTTTTTTTTCACAGTAACTTTAGCTGCTATTGAAAACAAATGCGTCTGTTGCTATAGGAATCATCTCCGTCACTGCAGACGTTCTGCTGCCCTGTTGTGACGGCAGAATTAAACATGTGCAGCTTTCTATTAGTGCTAACACGTCCACTAACAAGCCCTCACAACAAGTCTTTTATTCCCTGTGTTCTCTAGTGTTCCCGAGATCCAGCTGAAGAGCATCGTCTGGCAAACACTTCAGGCTGTCAACTTCTGCCACAAACACAACGTCAGTATCCAGCTTTTTGTGGCTGTATAAGCTCTCCCAGCCTGTCAAACAGCATGTGTTTATTTAACGCAGCTGCCCTTGTCTCGTTCTTTTAAAGGCAAAGAAGACACGTCAGCTTGTGTGAGCTCATCTTTAAAGCCTCACTGATCCATGTCTGTAGGATTGTGACATACAAACAGGGTTGGAAGGAAGGAAAGTGAAGCATCAGTGACATATAGCAGCTCTTATATAACATATAACACCTTTTAGAGCAAATATGTTTACTCATGAATTAAAAACGATTTTCCCCAAAAATTTGTTAGCATCCTTTAGTTGACAAGGTGACCACTACCAAAGCGCCTCATTTTCCTTAATTTTTTTTAGTTTCTTAACTTATGTAGATAACTTATGTGCTTTATCTTAATATAGCACATTTAGAATCCAAAAACATCCTACCATCTTACTACATAATTGCCATTAAGTACTTTCCAGCTTACACACTTACTATAACGTGTTATTTGAGCGTTACCATGATCAGGATCCATTTGTGTTCAGCTGCTGCAAATATGAATATATTTGTAAAGGTCAAAGAGATAGAAAAAGAATTCAAAATTCAATGTGTTCCACAACATTCACTCAATTCACGCTGTTCCCTGAACACACTCAACCAAGTCACATGTTGAACAGGAAGGTCGAGCGGAGATGGAAAACATTTCCTTGATTTTTTTTTTGTTTTTCTTTATTTTCACTGGAGTTTGTGATGTAAATACAGCCCTGTCACAGAGTATGATTTGAAGCAAATGATTACTTTAAAACTACATTGTGGAAATGTAAATCAGTCAAACGTCTTTACTGTGCTCGTGCCATTAGCATAGATGTAAGTTAACAGAGAGAGTGAATGAGAGAGATAGTGTCAGAGAGATGGAGAGAGAAAAAGATAGAGCAAGAGAGAGAGAGAGAGAGAGAGAGAGAGAGTGAGTGTGTGTGTGTGAGAGAGAGAGTCAAAGACATTTTATATATTTACTAAAAAATCAGGTTTGAACTTCGTAGGCTGGGATATGCAAAGTATACTACACGAGACTGTTGTTGTTCTTTCGGCCGCTACCTGTTTCGGGTCGCCACAGCAGAACATTTGGTCCGCATGTTTTGATTTGGTACAGGTTTTCACATTTTATATAATAAAATGGATATACTAGATGGTAGTGTACATAGTGCACAATGTTATTTGGGACGCAGCAATAAATATTGATGTGGAATGTCTCATTATAATACTTATTATTAGATACAGCAGTCAGACATGTCAGAAGACATGTTTGATTTTTCTTTTTTTTTCATAAATTTGATCACATCTGAAACTTTTTGTATAGGAGCAGGCGAGTATCATGATGTCAGATGTCAGTTTGGTGTAAATGCAAGTCAGTGGTAGGTGTTTCACTAGCTTGTAATGTTCAGCCAGAAAAACTGTCACTGTAGACTTACACTTGTTTCAACAGCATGAGGAAATAGTGATATCTGAGCTAGGCTGTTAGCGTGAGCTCGTGTTCATGCCAGGTGTAATGCAGGAATGAATGAACTATTTGGTGTATGGTGTAAGAGCTCTAATTCACAGTATGTGCATGTGCTTATGTTTGAACAGTGTATCCATCGAGATGTGAAACCAGAAAACATCCTACTAACCAAGACGGGAGTCATCAAGCTGTGTGACTTCGGCTTTGCCCGCATCCTGAGTAGGTCACCTTTTTACCCACAAACTCTCTCTCTTTCTCTCTCTCTCTCTTTCTTTCTTTTCTCTCTCCAACTCTCTGACTATCTCTCTCTATCTCTCTCTTTCTCTGACTCTCTCTCTATCTCTCTCTCTCTCTCTCTCTCTCCTCCTCTCTCTCCATCACACACACACACACACACACACACACACACACACACACACACACAGACATACAATCTTTCACTGACTCCCTACCCTCCTCTCACTGACTCTCTTTGACTCACTCTCTCACTCTTTCCCTGACTCTCTACCCACCCCCCAAAAAATATTCCTCTCTGTGAGAAATATATTTTATTTCTCTGTAAAGCTTGCTGTTTGTCACCCTGGAAGTCTTATAAATCACAGAGCATTAGATACATTTGGAAGAATATTATGAATAGTTTTTTTGAAAATCCTGAAACATACAAGCTTAATAAATGATCACCTATTATTTTCATTATTCATTACAATATTCATTATTCAGTTAATATTCATTATTCAGTTAGAAAAATAAAACTTATAAAAGAAAAAGAAAAAGAAAACTTACAGAGATGGAGGCCAGTGCTTCCTGGAGGATTAGAGGGCTTCACAGTCACCTTTGTAAGCAGATACTGTGATATAACAGAAACAGCGATATCAGGGTTTTCTTTCCTGCTCCCCACCTATCTCACATTTAACTTGAGACGTTTGCTAATCAGTCTTGTGTGAAATCCGGGCCTCTCAGTCAGTTAGCGCTGCCTAAAGCCCCACTTACCTACTTAGGTTTCAGTGTATTGTTACCATAGATTAAAATATATCCTGAGCGTACACACAGGAATGGTGTGGTCTGATGGCTGCAGCCGGAATTGTCCCCAATATGATGTGTGTGATTGTAAATCATTGTGTGTGTGTGTGTGTGTGTGTGTGTGTGTGTGTGTGTGTGTGTGTGTGTGTGTGTGTGTGGACAGCTGGTCCAGGTGATGACTACACTGACTATGTGGCCACACGCTGGTACCGTGCTCCGGAGCTTCTGGTAGGAGACACACAGTACGGCCCGCCGGTGGATGTTTGGGCTCTGGGCTGCGTCTTTGCTGAACTACTTCTAGGGAGTCCACTGTGGCCTGGACGTTCAGACGTAGATCAGCTCTACCTCATCCGCAAGACACTGGGTATGACCTGAACTACTGGAGCTCCCACTGAACTTACTGATAGAGTTACACTAACCACTTGTTAGCAAAGGAAATGGTACAGATATTAAGCCTTTCTAAAGACACCTATACAGCACAAAGGCTTTTTTGCTTTGTGCATTAAATACTGCTGCAACACAGTATAACAGTTATCCATGTATTGCAAATTCATGACTGATCATTGATCACTATTGATAATCAACTTACCAATATGTAATTACTCTAATGTTAATCCCAGCTCCATGTTTAAGAAGAAAGGAATAACACACCAGGGCATCACACCATCACAGTTATTGCTGTGGTTGCTATGATGTTTTAAGTGGTTGCTCTGCAATCCCAGTTTATTGGTATCATGTTGCTAGGTGGTTGCTATGATGTTCTTAATGGTTGCTATGCAATCCCTGTTGGTTGTCAGGTGATTGCTATTATGTTACAAATGGTTGCTACAAAATCCCAATTGGACAGGAGAGTGTTGATAGGTGGTTGCTATGATGTTCCAAATGGTTGATGTGCAATCCCACTTGGTTGGTAAGGTGTTGCTAAGTAGTTGCTCTGATGTTCCATGTGGTTGCTAGGTGGTTGCTGTGGTTTTCTAGTTTGTTGTTATGCAGACTCTGTTATTTCTAGGGTGTTACTAGGTGGTTGGTGTGGCGTTTCAAATGGTTGCTACACTATCCTAATTGGTTGTTATGGTGTTGCTTGGTGGCTGCTATGATGGTCCAAGTGGCTGCTGTGCAATCCTAGTTGGTTTGTAGAATGTTGGTAGGTGGCTTCTATAATATTCTAGAGGGTTGCTATGCTATCCCAGTTGGTTGCTAGAATGTTGCTAGATTCCCTTTTACTGCACAATAATCAAGTTTTACATCTATAGCACCTATTAGTTGGTTCGCATAACCTTCCGAATAAAAATAATAGCACCCCCAAGTCTTTCATATGGAACAATGGCCCACTTTGGAGCAGTGCAACATGGTGACAGTAACTTCATTGTTTCAAAAATTGACAAGCAGCCTGTTATCAGATGTGAGCTACATCTGTGTGTCAACGTTTGATACTTTACAATTTTTAATTGAATTAGACCAAGACAAAAAACAATATAATGTCTGTGTCAAGCTAACTTAATAAATCTTTGTGAACAAAGATTTGAACTTTGGTTGCTTCAGGTGATCTGATCCCTCGACATCAGCAAGTGTTCCGCTCCAATGCTTTCTTCAGTGGAGTCAGCATCCCTGAACCAGATACTATGGTAACACTATACTCTCTCTCTCTCTCTCTCTCTCTCTCTCTCACACACACACACATGCACACACAATTTGCCCCATTGCTTATCTAATAAATATGGCTTATTGTAGGAGCCACTTGAGAAGAAGTTTCACGGTGCCTCTCCTCATGCCCTTACTGTTATGAAGGTAATATTCATAAATGGGGATGTAATGTTTATAATATGATTCAATACATGCAACCATACATTAAATTGTGTGTGTGTGGGGTGTGTGTGTAGTCATGTCTTGTGATGGACCCTGTTGAAAGACTGACATGTGAGGAGTTATTAGAGCTGCCATACTTCCAGGATGAATGTGGACTCGGGTGGGGACGAGAAAGTGATCGACTCATGAGGCGCCATGAGAAAGGTGCCAGACGCAGAGTGCCAGGGGTGAGTAACGTCATGTCATTACATCTGCACAAAGAAAAATCTTGTGATGCAGTAATATATGCATATATTTGAAGTGAGTGGACGTTTTTCACCTACTTCATTATATTAAAATTAATTTATGAGGTTCTTTAGGGTCCTATATAGCAGGGTTTCCCTGTCCTTTTTTGTACTATGGACTGGTTTCATTCATTCATTCATTCTTTTTGTCTTCCACTTATTCGGTGCCGGGTCACGGGGCAGCAGTCTAAGCAGGGATGCCCAGACTTCCCTCTCCCCAGACACTTCCTCCAGCTCTTCCGGAGGGATCCTGAGGCGTTCCCAGGTCAGCCAAAAGACATAGTCTCTCCAGCGTGTCCTGGGTCTTCCCCCGTGGTCTCTTCCCGGGGGGGCATGCCCGGAACACCTCCCCAGGGAGATGTCCCAGAGGCATCCAAAACAGATGCCCGACCCACCTCAACTGTCCCTTTTCAATGTGGAGGAGCAGCGGCTCTACTCCAAGCTTCGGAGTAGAGCCGCTGGCTTCCGGCTCAGCTCCTTCTTCACCACAACAGACCGGTACATAGTCTGCATTACTGCTGCCGCTGCACCGATCAGTCTGTCAATCTCATGATCCATCCTTCTCTCACTCGTAAACAAGACCCCGAGATACTTAAACTCCTCCACTTGAGGAAGGAACTCCTCTCCAACCTGGAGGGTGCAATCCACCTTTTTCCGGTCGAGAACTATGGCCTCAGATTTGGAGGTGCTGACCCTCATCCCAGCCGCTTCACACTCTGCAAAACGGTGCTGCAAAATGCCCCAGTGCATGCTTTTAAGTCCAGGCTTGAAGGAGCCAACAGGACAACATCATCTGCAAAAAGCAGCAATGAAATCCTGTGGTCCCCAAACCGGACTCCCTCCAGCCCCTGGCTGTGCCTAGAAATTCTGTCCATAAAAACAATGAACAGAACCGGTGACAAAGGACAGCCCTGTTGGAGTCCAACATGCACTGGGAACAGATCTGACTTACAGCTGGCAATGTGATCCAAGCTCCTGCTCTGGTTATATAGAGACCGAACAGCCCTTAACAGAGGGCCACGGACCCCGTACTCCCAGAGAACCTCCCACAGAATGCCACAAGGGACACAGTCAAATGCCTTCTCCAAGTCCACAAAACACATGTGGACTGGTTGGACAAACTCCCACGAACCCTCGAGCACCCTGTGGAGGGTATAGAGCTGGTCCAGTGTTCCACAACTAGGACAAAAACTTCATTGCTCCTCCTGTATCCGAGGTTCAATTAACGGTCGGACTCTCCTCTCCTGTACTCTGGAATAGACTTTTCCTGGGAGGCTGAGGAGTGTGATCCCCCTATAGTTGGAAAACACCCTCCAGTCCCCCTTCTTAAAAAGAGGGACCACCACCCCGGTCGCTCAGTCCAGAGGCACTGTCCCTGCCCTGCCACGCTATGTTGCAGAGATGTGTCAGCCAAGACAGCCCCACAACATCCAGAGACTTAAGGTACTCATGGCAAATCTCATCCACCCCCGGTGCCTTGCCACCAAGGAGCTGCTGAACTACCTCAGTGACCTCAGCTTGGGTGATGAATGAATCTACCTCTAAGTCCTCAGCCTCTGGTTCCTCTACGGAAGGTGTGTCAGTGGGATTGAGGAGATCCTCGAAGTATTCCTTCCACCGTCCGACAATCAGTCCAGTAACTGTAAACAGTGTTGGCAGGGAGCTGCTTACCCCTTCTGAGGTGCCAAACGGTCTGCCAGAATTTCCCCGAGGCTGTCCGATAGTCCTTCTCCATGGCCTCACCGAACTCCTCCCACACCCGAGTATTTGCTTCCGAAACCACCCAGGCTGCAGCTCGCTTGGCCTACTAGTATCCCCTCAGCTGCCACCGGAGTCCCCCTGACCCAAAACCAGGCTTGATAGGACTCCTTCTTCAGCTTGACGGCATCCCTTACTTCCAGTGTCCACCACTGTGTTCGGGGATTGCCACCATGACCCGCACCAGAGACCTTACGGCCACAGTTCCGGATGGCTGCGTCAACAAGGAAGGGAAAGGGGAAAATGGTCCACTCAGATTCAATGTCTCCAACCTCCCTCTGGATCTGGTTGAAACTCTCCCGGAGGTGGGAGTTGAAGACCCCCATAACAGAGGGATCAACAAGACATTCCCAACATACCCTCACAATACGTTTGGGTCTGCCAAGTCTGCCTGGCATCCTCCTCCGTAAGCAGATCCAACTCACCACCAGGTCTTAATCGGTTGACAGCTCTGCCCCTCTCTTCACCCGAGTGTCCAAGACATGCGGCCGGAGTTCAGATGACACGACCACAAGGTCGATCATTGATCTCCGGCCTAGGGTGTCCTGGTACCACGTGTACTGATGGGCACCCTTATGCTTGAACATGGTGTTCGTTATGGACAAACTGTAACTAGCACAGAAGTTCAGCAACAGGACACCACTCAAGTTCAGATCAGGGGGGCCGTTCCTCCCAATCACACCCCTCTAGGTATCACTGTAGTTGCCCACATGGGCGTTGAAGTCCCCCAGCAAAACTATGGAGTCCCCAGTCGGAGCACCTTCCAGCACCCCTTGCAGGGTCTCCAAGAAGGTTGGGTACTCCACACTCCCAATCGGCCCGAAGGTGCAGGGAAACAACCCTCTCGTTTACCGGGGAAAACCCCAACACATGGCGGCTGAGCTGGGGGGGCTATAAGCAAGCCCACCCCCCGCCTGATGCCTCTCACCATGGGGCACTCCAGAGTAGAAGAGGGTCCAGCCTCTCTTAAGGAGTTGGGTTCCAGAGCCCAGGCTGTGCGTGGAGCCAAGCCCGACTATCACTAGCCGGTACCGCTCAACCTCCCTCACCAGCTCAGGCTCCTTCCCCCCAAGAGAGATGACATTCCATGTCCCAAAAGCCAGATTCTTTGTCCAGGGTTTGGGTCATTGGGGCCCCTGCCCATGACTGCTACCCAAAACACACTGCACCGGACCCTTATGCTCCTTCCTGTGGGTGGTGGGCCTACAGGAAGGTGGGCCTACGTCTTTCGGACACCAGTCCGGGCGACATAACGGTCCTTGTTGTTGTTCCTTTCATAAAGGTTTTGAACCGCTCTTATTCTGACCCATCACCTAGAACCCGTTTGCCTTGGGAGATCCTACCAGGAGCACTAGGCCCCCGACAACATGGCTCCTAGGTTCATTCAAGTACTCAAACCCCTCCACCACAATAAGGTGGTGGTTCAAGGAGGGGTGGACTGGTTTCATAATGGACAATTTTTCCACGGCCTTGGGGGGTTGGGGTTGTTGGGGGGTTTGGGGGGGTGTTTATTAGGGGGAAATCTCTAGTGACATTTGTTTTTTGGTCATTTTAGCATGGGTTAGCTTGCGGACTTATGCCGAGTTCACAATGCATGATTTTCAAAGTGGTCGGATCACTGTTTTTACACCGCACGACTATCTGGGGGAGCATTCAGTCGCTGCTGTGTTCACATTGCATGATGGATCGGCGACAGGAGGTTACACACTGCATGACTTCACAATAGAAAGAATCGCCGACAACTCTGTCTGGTCCGCAAACTATGTTTCACAATCAAATGTACGCGAGAAGTGATAAAGAATTAACGCAAGATCACACGCCAGATCAGAGTTCTCGTACGAGACTGGATATGGTACCACTCAAAAAGTTCGATCCAAATAGTCTGTGCGGGGAACAAGGATTGTGTGTTCTGCATAATTGAACAAATGAATAATTTTGCAATGTGCTGATGCTGATGCGGCTGGTCAAGCAAATGTTTCTGCTTTATTTCTGTTTTATTCTATTGTAAAGCTTATTTATTCTGATACAACTATATTTAAGACAATTCTTTTCTGATAAAAACCTATAAACTCTTTTAACCGAAGCCAAGCTTGCTAATATTGTGGTCTATAACTCCTCCCTGAACTGCCTGCTGCCCTGTATCCTGCTCTCTCATTGGCTGTAGGTCATCGCCGTGGTATTTTTCAGTCAGAACTCCTTTCACACTGGAGGACTTTGAGTCACCGACAGATCCAGATATTTATCATGCCAAATATTTCACGAGCGCTGGCGACTCATCAGCAACTCTCTCAGATTGCGTCTTTGGTAATTCACACTGCGCGATTGCCACTCGCATGCACGAGCTCCGATTTGCCTCCAATTTCGGCCATTTATCGTCGATTTCACAAAACCTGTTGGCGACTGAAAATCAGAGCTAAAATCGTGCAGTGTGAACTCGGAATTACTGATGTATGGAAAAACCAGTGACTGCATCAAATGCGGGAGTGAGGCATGGGCAGAAGTGGCAGTTTTTTAAAATAAAATACAGATAATGTTAAGTTATATATATGATTATAAGATTATTGTTTCTTTGCGGCCTGGTACCAAATGATCCACAGCCCAGTACCGGTCCACAGCCCGGTGGTTGGGGACCCCTGCTATATAG